>JADKLZ010000166.1:2978959-3015476 GCA_021533235.1 Biomphalaria straminea | reverse complement strand
ATATGCCGCCGGTCGACTAGTCTAATATAAAAAAAGAAGCACTTGGGTGAATATCTTGAAGTTCATTGACTGTAGGACATATGCCTACTATTTGTTTTTTTTTTTACAAAGAGAAGCCATACTAGCATTGATTGCTTTACCTAAACTTTGGCGACGTGTGAAATAAGTATTTCATTTATATGTATGTCGCAAAAAAAAATTCATATTCTTTTTATCACTTTGTTAGTTTTATTTTAATATATTGTACCTTTCTTTTTTTTCAACAGCTAGAATAGTAGAAAGTCTAATTTTGTGTGTGTGTTTGTGTGTAATTATATTGTTCTTACTGATTCTTACATATGTGTGTGTGGCATTTTACATCTCGAGAGACTTTCTTTTCCCTTTGCAACTTCCTGTGTGAATATATATAAAGAGGCCAATACTTGATACACAGCTGCGGTCTCAGGTTGGGCATAAGTAATCACCAGGCGCCGTTGCATTTTCACCCTTCTTTCTGCTGCTGTTGTGTATTGCATCAGCACTCCGAGACATTTCTCTTATGCCCTCTGTCCATGTGAATCTATCCAGTGCTACTTTTTCCCAGCTGCTAGTGTCGATTTTGAAGCGCTTTATGTCGCGTTTGCATAAATCCATATACCGTAAAAGTGGGCGACCAGCTGCTCTCCTGCCTTCTATCATATTTAATTAATAAACTGTAAATCCCACCAATATGGTTATACCTGCATTGAATAAAGAATTATGGGGGTAAAAAACTTTGTTTATAATTAGTGCACAGTTAATATTTAAACTTACTAAGAGTTACTGTAGCCCTAAATACTTTTAAGACCCAATCGTTGTAACATTTCTTAGATAAATGAAAACATATTACTTTTTCTCACTTTTAATATTGAGTTTGATAACTTTTGAAGTTAGAAGAGCACAGACCTACAAAAATGTTCTTAGACTTTTAATAGTGGTTTGAACTGGTTTCCCTCCCTCAGCTCCCCCACCCAACAAATACTGTTGTAATCCTGCCTTGCACCAGTGCGCACTAGCAGACTATTGAACGTAAACATGAAGATATTAGGATAGAGAGATTAACAGTGCATCAGGGATTGTGAAGAGTCTGAATGTCTGGTAACTAAGACGCCAACTTTAGTGCTGCCTGAAGGCTGTAGTAGGGACCTGGAGCGAAGCGGGAAAAGGCTGCCGTTGGTCTACATTCGGGTTAAGTAGCAAAGTACTGGTATAATTAGTAGTAAGACTCTGAGGAAGCTGAAGGATGTTATGTGTTTGCCCTAGTGAATAAATACACACGTATTTATTTCCTGTTAAACTGCGTTGAGTTGCCTACCCTAGAGTTACAGCAATACGCTCGCCCTCTAAATGGTCTGTAAGCATAGGGATCAATTGTAATATTCCGAAATCCATTATGTTTAGGTCTATACAGTCTAGTATATTAGACTTTACTCTTAGAAAGAATAGCGCTGTCAGGGGGAGGTATGGCGAGAATGAATATGTTACATTGACATTTTGGTATGATAGTGATATCCCCTTGTTTAAGAACTCTCCAGGTTACGAATGTGATGTGTTGCACGTGATATGAAGTGAATGATTTAATCTTCTTTAAATGTGCGAGAGTGTGTGTTAAGTTAGTTAGGTCTTGCTCCCGGTCCAGGAAGGTTGGATGTTTGTATTATTTACTAAGAGTTCATATTATTGTGTGCTTTATTAAGTATTAAAGAATTATTATTATTAGGTGGGAACGGGAGTTAGAGTTAAGGTGTATTGTGTATCAAGTATTTGTGTAACAAGCATATGTGTAGCAAGTATTATTTAATAGTAATCGAGTATTCAAGTGAACCCCTATTGAGCCACAAGAACCCTGTCAGGAAGAATAAGACTTCTGACAAGCGCGTCAAAGTCAAGGTGAAGCTCGGGAAGGCTGATACTGAATTGTGGGACAGATACTGAATTGTGGGACAGACACTGAATTGTGGGACAGGTTGATACTGAACTGTGGGATATATTCTAGGAATCTGAGCATGTACGTTGCAATGGGCTTGATCGAGAGATCATACTCGTGTTCAGAAAGATGTCTTGTGGTGTGCCTAATTGTTTGCCTAAAAAGTGTCAGCTCAACGATGATCGTCACTTGGAAGAAAGTCATAGTCACGTGACAACATACTTGCTAGAATCTTCTTTCAAAGATGTTTATGAATCGATCTTGTTGCAGACTCTTCTCACAAAAGTAGTAAGAAAGACCCAAATTAGTAAATGAAACGACTTCAACTAATGTTATAATTACTTTTTAAGCATTGATAATAATATCACTTTTACTAAACTAGTAATCAAATCCAGTTCTTTACTACAACAGTTTATTCGTTCTTGAACCAAAAATAAAACCAACTTATCGTGGTCGAGAGGCTAAGTGCGGCTTGAGCTTGGCTTGCTTGGCTACCTAGAAGGGGGCTCGAGGTTCGACACCCGACTCGGGCAGAGTTGTGTTTACTGAGCGCCCAAAGGCAGCACGGGAAACCAACTCCTAGATCCCCCTCCCCCCACTGGTCCACAAATGATATTAGACCAAAGCGCTCTGAGCATGCTATAAGCATGAAAGTAGCGCTATATAAAAGCTATAATAATAATCGCCCCTTGGAGGGGGGGGCGCACTACAGTTTGAGAACGCTGGCATCAGAATTTGAACAGCTCACGAAAAAATAACTAAATTTTTCTAAACTGAAAAAAAAATTATTGTTGATCGAGATGTAGCAAAAATAAAAGTGTCTTTTTTATTGTCTATCTAATTATTTTAGTGAATCTTTTAGAACAGTTTTACTCATATATTGTTCACTGGTCCAGATGGCAGGGACAGAGTGCGTAAAAGAGGCCGCCGAGTTTTCAGTTATTTATAAGTTATTGTTTTAATGGATGGCTGCCTGGTCGAGCGGTTTGCACGCTGGACTGTCGTTTGGATTTATAGATGGTCCCGGGTTCAAACCCTGCCCGCTCCCGTCCCCCGTCGTCCTGCGGGAGGTTTGGACTAGGAAGTAACTATCTTCAACTTTGAAGGAACATCCGAAACATGTAAAACGTTTTACAAACATTTTAAAGTTCTTGTGTTTGTTGTGCTGAGTAGTGATTGTAGAGTGGCTGATAGGAAAGATCGTAACAAATACTAATTGAATTATTTCTCTTTTAGAACAAAATTGAACACTGTTAAAATTTTAGTAGCTTGTGTTTTAGAAAACACTTTCATTTTCATCTTGAGCTAGCAGGGCGCAATCATCGGCATAGAGAAGCTCCGTTATGACCATCTCCTTTGTTTTTGTGTGGGATAGTAGACGCCGGAGATTAAACACATTGCCGAAACGCTTCAAAGACCAGCTTAGGCGTCAACTTTCCTTGGCTGACATACAAGAGAGCACCTGGCTGCATGCGGCGTCGGATCGAGACAGCTATAGGTCACTCACGAAGGCCGCGGGACACATTTGAGACCAAAAGAAAATGTGCTGCGGAGGACAAACGCAGACGAAAAGAAAATCTAAATCGACCACCTGCGGACAATGGTTTTGCTTGGCCTGGATGTGGCAAAATATGTAGGTCACGGCTGGGGCTGCACAGCCACGGGAAATAGGGCCTACTGTATTCCTCACTAATCTTCGGACTTATTAGAAAACACTTAAAATGACTTCTTACATTAATGGTAAACCATTTACACTATCTAAAAAAAACAACAACTCGAAACCATCCTTTGTTCCGGTACGTCGAGATAACATTTTAAATTATCTAGAGCAGACGCAAAATAGAACCGTTAGATTTACAACAAATGAATATTCATATTAAACTCGAGATGCAATTCTCAACTTTTTTAGTTCTGCAACTTCTTTTATTAATTTCCCCTATGTGGCGACCCCCAATTGTAAAATTCAGTTACATAAGTTGTTACCTGTTACCAATCCTTTAGTCTGTGAACCGTTGGGACACCAAGCAAGACCTGTAGACCGTCTTTTTCCATTCCTCTCTGTCCTTTGCCCTGTTTAGAACCTCCTTCAGTGGCAGGCCCTTCCATTCTTTTATGTTGTCCTCCCACCGCTTCCTCTGCCTCTTCTTCTTTTTCCTGGTACTGTTCCCTGCAGGAAGGTCTTTGCGAGCCCTGAAGATCTTGTAATATGGCCATAAATTTTCAGCTTGCGTTTTTTCACGGTAGTTAGCAGGTCATCATGGGGTCCGATCGCTGCAGTGACCCTGTCTCTAACCTCTTGGTTTGTGATGCGGTCTTTGAATGTGATGCCTAGGATCCTTCTGTAGCATCTGAATTCCATTGCTAGAATCCTCCTCTCTAGCTCTGCAGTCAACGTCCAAGACTCACAAGCATATAGACGTTGACATAAGTAGCTTACGTTAAATCTTACGAAACTTTATAACTTGGCCAACTTTTTTTTATTGCGTTATCACCATTTTCATGTTGCCTGAAAAGTGAGACATTAATGAAGAGACTAACAAATTGATGTATAATGTACAGAATGATATGGAATGTAAAACTGCGTTATATGATAGCTTTTAAAAATACAAGCCTGTGGTGTTTGCTCTGTATATTTGTCAACTTCAAATCCTCAGCAGAAACAGCTCAATACCATGTTGTTGTTGTTTTTCTGCCATCAGTCTCATCCGACTTAGGACGTCATCCATGACGTGTTCATTAGCATGGGCATGATAGTTATTAATTACCGGTATGTCAATGAAACTGCTGCTTTACTTTTGAGCACCAACTATAGACAGACTGCAACATCTGGACAACTGATTAAAAAAAGCAAATGAATTATTGGCAACAATGCATAGACATACATAAATATAGACTGGAAAAAGGAAGTAACTTCGTGTAACTTGAAAACATGTATATCTATTGAATTCGGATTTCCAAATTATGAAGATTTTTTTAAAATTGCATGATATTCAGTCTTAGAGATTAAACACAATTTATAGACATAAAATAAAGTAGGCCTACACACAATTGCAATGCACAAATTTTCACTTCATAAAACTCTCTTATTGGCCAGTCTATATTTATCAATGTCTATGCAACAATGAAATGACAAATCTGAAATCTACATGAGGAGCAGGCACTGAGTAACACGTGCAGTTTGCCTGCTTTCAACAGCAGTTGTCATTTCAAGTTGCGCAAATAGTCAAAGATCTCCTCAAAAGTTTAGACTGATAACGCAAATTGATTTGTATTTCTCAGTTCATTGTATTTCATACAAGAAATATATTTAGCACCAACTCTCGTCGCTTGAGACTGTCTAGGAAGAAATAGATATTATAATCTTGATGTTATCAACAATTACGTATAGGCATTCAGGTCATTGACAATGTCCGAACAAAGGCTACTTTTAGAAATTTTTTCGAAATTTTTTGCCTTAATACCATTTAGAATATTAGCTATAATGGAGCAAGCATACCTAGACTCTAGACCATACTGACAGCAACAAAACCAATGAAGCCTTCTCGAAAAACAAAGTCCCCAAGTAAACCAACTGAACACTCAAAATATATTAGGTTAGTACCTGCAAGGTATCTCAGTATCTGCAATTTCATCAGTCAAAATATTAAATTCAAGAGCACTAAACAATACAACAAACACTGGACAGACAATGTAGAATATTTTTAGTACACAAATAACAAAACTAGTGTTTAAGATATATGTCTATGGGGAAGACATATTAGGAACTCATTTATTACGTAAAACACTAGCGGTGTGGCACTGACGCGCTAGTGTGCAAATGTACATATAATGCTATTATGTTACATCTCTCTTCTTTAATTTAGAAACTCTATTTTTCAGAATAACTAACAAACTCTAAACTAGTTAACTAAAAAGTCAATTCACAAATCAAGTTCACAGATCAAGTCTCTTAGGTTTACCAACTACTCTGCCTGAGCGTGTTACGTAAGGTTCATGAGGTCTAGAGGTGTTAGAAGAAGCAGTGTGTAGTGGCGGCTCAATATCTAGCGTAGTTTGTAATCTTGGACTCTCTAGATGTTGTGGCTCCAGTTGTTCTGACATGTCATCTGGAAAGTCATAATTATTGTCATATCTATTTGCTTTCTCAGAAGACTTTCGGATATGTTGTCTGTTTCTTCTGTAGACGTGATTTCCACTTTTGACATTATATGATCTAGGCTTAGCCTAGAATGCTTCGAAACTATTGTTCCTGGTTTCCACTTAGAATTAAGTTGCATTCTGACTGCCGTTCCGTCTTGTAGTGGATTATGACTCTTAACACCTTTCCTCTTGTCATAATAGTGTTTCTGAGACTGTTTCTCGGAGTCAAAGTGTTTCTTCACCACCTTGAGATCTGGTGTCTTAGGTGTGAGTATTTCCTCGCTCGAAGGTAACATCTCGTTTTGGACTTTTATGGGGATGTATGGGTAGCATTTCTTGCTGCTGTTTCACTGCTCATCATATGCGCTGAACTGCAAAAGAGAATCTATCTCTAAGCAAATAGTGAAATAGGCCTACGTTGCTCTGTGGTGATATTTTGAAAATCTAGATAGGCCCTACATCTAAAAACTTGGTCTAGATTTACTATAATCGGAGAGATAGCACCCTACTAATAAAGCGCTTGCAGGTGAGGTAATATCAGTATACTGTACAGTATACATGTGGATCATGGGCGCCCGCAGGATTTTTTGCAGGGGGGTGCAAGCACTGACGGATCCGGGGGGGGGGGCCGGTAGGGACGATCCCCCCCCCCTCGGCCGACCCCCCCCCCCCCGAGAAGTAATGAAGAAACTTAAGAATTAAGATATGTAATGTAAAGCCGTATTCTGTAATAACTCCCAGTCCCAAAATCCAAAAGTGTTTTTTTCCTCGGAGGTAACAACTCAATATCCAATATCATGTTTTTCTGCCAGTAGTCTCTCCTTCTTCAAGATGACATCTCTGACGTGTTCCTCAGGATGGTCAAGATGGTTTTTCATTATGCCATTAATGTTACTGCTGAGTTGCTGTTGAGCGGCCACTATGTTAAGTTGCAAAGACGGCAACACCATAGAAACTTGTTCAATGACAGATGAATAATTGACGACATTAAAAAGACAAATAAGAAACACAAGAGGAGGAGACATTTACTAAACATGTGCAGTTTATCTGGTTCACTTGCAGTCGTAATTTTAAGATCCACCACACAGTCAATGATCTCTAAGTTGAGACTTTAAGCTTGAACAGATTCGTATTTTTCAGTTGATTGTGTCTCACACAAAGGGGTAAATGTAGCACCAACGCTATTTCTAGGGAATGATACGGAAGAAGATATCTAGCCATCGCGGGGCAGCCTTGGTCGAGTAGTTTGTCCATGTCAAGACTGTACTATGTCGTTAGAGTTAGACACATGTAGCATGTCTCGCTGAACCACAGGAACTAAACTAATGAGGTCGAATACATTCGCAATCTACAAACCGAACACTCAAAGACATCTCAGTGCCTGATATATCTGCAGTTTCATCACTAAATACCCAACAAATTCAGTTAACTCATGATGCTTCAGCTTGTAGTTTTTGGGCTTTTGCTGCTGCCAGTGCTCCGTTGATCCAAATCAACATTTTGACTCGAATGACGACATGTGAAGAACATTCTTGTATCTCTTCTATTGTAAACTGGTGCACGTGTTTAACCCGCTGTTTTATCGAGCGCTGACACCGACCGAAACTATATAGCATTTATCACATCGAAAGATAATTGGCGAAAAAAAAAATTGTCTAGACCTTAGCTAAATATAAACAAATAATTGTAGCAATATACGTCTCAAGACGATTTTTTTCCTTTTGCATCTTCTTGTGTGACTAAAGAGGCCAATCCTTTGTACTTTCAACCTTCTTTCTACTACTATTGTGTTTGGCAAAGGCAATCCAGGACCTTCCTTAAATGATCGCTCTTCATGTGGATCTATCCGGTGCCACTTTTTTCCCAGCTGTTGGTGTCGATTTTGAAGAGCTTTATGTCACATTTGCATACATCAGTTTCTCAGCAGTGGACGACCAGCGGATCTCATGCCTTCTGTTAAATCACAACACAGAATGTTTTGTGAAAGTCGACCTTGTGGCATTCATAACTATAGCTATGTGCAAATATGAACAAATCGTCACGACTAACATGCTATAGAATATTTGACACCCTTCATAGTGCAAAGAATAGCAAGCCTATAATAAATCGTACATGGTCGAACATGAACTACAGGTTTGCCTATTCTAGTTACAATAATAGCATATCTTTACTTTACAACTGTTTTTCAGTGGAAGCACTACTTTTTAAATTACTACACTTTATAATATTCTAATGATAGGCTTTTAGATTACGTTTTAAAAGACGAAATTTTCCTGAACATTAATTCATTAAAATCTTGCATTAATAATGCACGGGCACCCATAAGGGGTACATGATAGTGCACTTGCACCCCCCCCCCCCTGGATTCTGACTGAATCTACATCTACGTTATAAAAAAAAAACAGATCTGGAAGATGTATTTCATTATTTTTAAAAAATGGCTAAAATGTGGTTATTCGAAATTCAGAAGCGCGCACATACATGGTTGGCCATCCATTATCTACTTATTTCTACTACTACATTAACCAGTGGGAGCACTACTTGTTCAGTTGCTACTTAGAAATTAATTGATTTGATGGTGCGCAAAAATGGCTAGAATTTGGCTACTCAGAATCCAGGGGGGTGCAAGTGCACCCCCTTGCACCCCCCTGCGGGCGCCCATGATGTGGATAAACAGCTAGCACTTTAAATTAGTCTGGAAGATGTGGTCCCCTCTTCGATAATCATTCGACGCTTGGGTACCGTTCGCAAAATGATACACATACGCAAGTGGCAGCACGCAGTCTATCCTTACGGTTACTGTGTTATACGGTTATCTACCGGCATGGTGACGTGACAACTAGATCTAGATTTATAGATTTAAAGTGTAGTAACTAGAGATTTAGGGTCTAAATAGATTCTAGTAATAGTTTTAAATATCTAGATCAATATTAATTAAATCTATAAAAGTTCAAACTTTACATCGAAGGACCCTGACCCTGGTTTATCAATCAGGCTCATGATAATCAGGCCAATAAGTTGACAACTATGGAGATTTGGAGTTTATTATAGACTCTAGATTCTAGATCTAGATCCTAGTATATGAACATACGCTGCCGTACTGACAATATAGATCTAGATCTACATGTCCTCACCTGCACCTGAGTAGAGTAGTAGCTGTCTAGAGTCTATAATCTAATATCTAGATCCACAAATCTAAACTCTGCTTGGACCGACTTGTCTAGATCTGGAAAGTGACTGTAACTTAGTCACACTTAGGGTTAGACAGACTTAGTCGTCTTAGTCAAGTTAGTGTAACTCAAGTCTCATTTTATATTATTTTATATCTAGATTCTAAATCTATCTACTACGTACTAGACCTAGATTGACCTAGATAGATCTAATTCTAGGTCTAGATTTATATTAGATCTAGAATCTAGAAGAAATGGAAAGGCATATGACGAAGTGTCACATGATGATGATGGCTGGGGTAAAGTAAGGTGGGGATTATCATGACATGATAATCATAATATTAATATCATGCCACTATCATCTAGTCTAGATTCTAGACTCTATGTCAACTGTCACTGTGAGTGTGTGTCTGACTATGTCAATGTCTATGACAGTATCAATATAATTGAATATCTTATGATTATGATTGTCATATGTCTGATATGTCACCATAGTCATGTAATTATCATCATCATCATTGTCAGTCATTGACAACCAATGGCCAATATGAATTTAATATTATATTTTTGAATGTAGAAGACAATAAACAGTGTACTGTGTAGTGTAGTGAACTATAGACAGACTCATGACTGTGTTTTGCACAATTAAAATTAAAAATGATATTATATGATATATTATAGTATATTGCCATTATTAGTGAATTGATACTATGATATACTTGATATTGATACACTATGTGACTATGGGCATAGTATGGGCCATAGCCATAATCAATAATGATAATGATTTAATGATAATCATTAAATTATAATTTATAATAATGTACTGACTTTAATTTGATAGGCCTATAGACTACTATACAAATACTAACAAATTTTAAAAAACAAATAAAAAAAAACAAACAAAAACATTGATATTGTTAGATTTCTAGCTAGTTCTTATTAAGTCAATCTAGACATCAATCAGCCTTTTTTATCAGGTGGCATAGGCCTTAGCCATAGCCATAGTGCCATAATGAATAATTTAATGATAATCATGTAGATTGTAGTGATTAGATGTGAGGTAAATCTAGTGAGCAAGAATGCATTCTCTCTCCAACTCTTTTTAACATATTTCTGGAGCATGTTAGTTTAGATTTATATTATGATGGACTAGATCTAGATGCCTAGGCCTAGAAGGATTTTACTGGTAGCTTGACCATAAGCGGGCAGCCTATTTCCAATCTTATGTTTGCAGTGATCATATAGACCTCATTAATTGGAGAAATGTAGACCAGGTATAGGATCTTACTTCAAAGCTGAATGCTAAAGCTAGAGCAGTTGGCATGGAAAAAAATAGCCTTTATTTAAAGTATAGTATTGTCTCTCTGATCATTGGGATTTTGCTTTTTCTTGTGGTCTAGTTGTTTGCCGTTTCAGGGTAGTATAGATGTTGGATGGGTCCACAGCTAAAAATGCTGGAGGTTCTGGGAATACCTGTTCTGTCGATAGGTATGGTGGTTGTCTTACCAGAAACAGAAAGGCTTGATGAAGTCTGCTATACTTGCAGATCCAAACTTTGAATAAAAAGCCTGGCTGAAAATACAATGGTTCAAAGCCTGTAAGTTGCTTCCTCAATCATTGGTCAGTTGACCTTGTGGGGCAAACATTCATCAGATCATTTGGCATGGCACAGAGTATCAACAAATCAGGTAAAAATGTTTGAGTGTTAGGCCTACTATTAACATGCATATCCATAAAAGAGAAAGTGTTGTGCAAGCAACAATACTTTTGAGTAGGCTTGGAAGATGAGCTAGTACACAAACATTGAACAAAAGAGAAATCATCCTTGAAAATAAACATCAGAAATATCACTCTTTTCCTCTGATGGATCTTAACTCAAAGTATCAGCTATGAACAAATTTTCGCCTTTGACATATTGAAACTGAATGTCATAACGATAAAGGCGCATCATTAGACTTTGTAGCCTTCTCGGAGCAGAACTGAGTGGTTTTTGAAGGATGTTTTCCAGTGGTTTATGGTCATTCTGAACTTCAACTGTCCTGCCATACGTATACTGGTCAAAACGTTCCAAACCAACAACCACTTCTAGCTGCCATTGCACGGCGGCACGACATGGCCTGTACTATGCCGATGTACCTAAAACCAAAACCAAACCAAACCAGAGAACAATATATTGGCAATGTTGTATTGCTTAAGTCATAGGAACACTTTGGGTATTAGTTGATTGTAAAGATGAAGCTTAAACTTTGTCTTTTGTCTCTTTGTCTGTTTGGATTAGATTTAAAGATGTACAACAATATGTTTAGAGAATATTTTTATGATAACAAGGTTAACCTTACTAAACAAAAATATGATAAAAAAGTGAACCATACTAAACTAAAATATGATAAAAAGGTGAAACATACTAAACTAAAATATGATAAAAAGGTGAACCATACTTTACTAAATAAAAATGTTTACATGTAAAATTTATCTTGTGCGCCTTTTCCCACCCATTCACGTGCTTTGAGTAGTGTCGTGCATTTGCTGACTGATCTAGCCCTAACCCTAATAAGCTAATTAAGATGGACCTATGTAGCTAAAATGTTGATCAAACGTCAGTTAATTATTTTGAAACTACCAAGAATGATTGGCTATTGATAGGATTGTATGGAACATATATAAAAGTGTACCTTTCAGACCTTGTGGTCTATAGTGCAGATGATGTTAAGGTCATCTGTTTCTTTGGCCAGCAGTTAACGAACAGGGTGCCATGTTGCCAGCACAATTTCCAAATGCCTTTACTTTTCCCAACTTAAGTCAGGTACCCATTGGGAGTTACTGTCTAGTGGCATGGCAACAAAAAGGTTGAAAACCGCTGCACATCATCATCATACATGCAGATTCATTTAATTCTGCACGGAAGTGATTCAGTGTTGAGCTCATTGGAGATTAATGATAATCCCTTCAAAATCATACTACAAAAAGAGACTTTAAATACTATCTAAATGTAGCTTTATTTTATTTGTGCTCTTTCATTTTGCATTCACACATCACATTTATCTTTGTAAATCTTGTTTTTAAAAAGTTGGCAAGTTGAATGTGTATCAATGTTCACTGTCTGTATAAAAGATTTTCAAGTCTTATAATTTTACTTGCGCTAAATCTTTTAAAAATTAAAAGATTGTTTCATTTTTTTATTTACAAACTTCAACTCTTTTATTAATCTTTTTCCTTTTTTTTTTCAACAGGAATTTTAGATGAACAAGTTAAACTACAGGTCTGCCAACCTTTCATTATGTCCGACACAAAGCTTGATTTTTCTCTTGAATTGAACATTGCCTTAAAACATGTGAAGAAGGAAGTGGAAGATCCAGATTTAGTAACACAACCATGTGAAGAGCAAGACTCCCAAGTGCCGATGATAAAAAGGGAGAGGATAGATGAAGATGAGTCAGACTTGAATACACAACAAACTGGAAACTGTTACTCTGAAACAGACATGACACAACCCTGTGAAGAACAGAGTGTTGAAGTCTCAGTGATAAAAAATAAGTTAGAAGAGAAATCAGACTTGTTCACAAAGCACTCAGAAAACTGTGTTTCTGAAAACTCTTCTGATGTCAACCTTGGGCATGAGGTATTCCATTTTTACTGACATACATGACATCAAACACAATTTAAATATATACATATGTATCAGTGAAGTATTAAAAATAACCATTTTTTTAAAATATATTTTTAATGATCATTTACAAATTGACACAGCACTATATTTCTTCTCTTTCATATGAAGCTAAAATAATTTAGTTCATTATTTTGTATGTAGGGGAGAGGCTTGCAATATGGACCAGCACGTAAAATGGACCAGCACGATTCCAGGGAAACTACTTTGAGTTGCCAAAATCTAAACATTAAAAATTGTTTAGTGCGGTCCCTTTGTTATTTTAACTTTATTGGCGCCAAGAAAATGACTGAACAGTTGAAACGGTGAGTGCGTTTTTGTTTTCACACACATTTTTCTTAAAGTCGTTCATTTTTTAAGCCGTGTCAGACATAAAATACTTCTACAAGATTATAAAAATCATTTTAGACATGTTTCAATACCATTAATGAACTAGTTTACAAGCATTCTACGCATCAATCTAGTTATTAATCAAGTAATGAAGACTTTTTGACAAGAATATCAAATATCTAATATGGACCATTTGAAAGAATGTAATATGAACCACTGGTCCATATTAGATCAAAGTGTTTCATATTAGATACCATTACCATGGACCTTTTATTTTCTAGACTTTGTCTTTTTCTGTATTCCCACTATTAGAATTAGAAGTTAATATTAGTTAAGTAGAAATCATAGTAATAATGTTTTTTTTTTAATTGATTTCAGTGGAAAATGGTCATTGGACCAATTGTCTAATGCCATTGCAGCTTATAAAAATGGAGACTTTGGACTAAATGAATGTGCAAGAAAATATTGTGTACCAAAGGCCACATTAAAAAGGCACATAGACTGCAGCAATAAGTATGCCAATGGTGATAAAAAGCAATTAGGCAGAGGAACAGTATTACCAGATGATGTTGAAGCTGAACTATTGAAGTATATCGTAACGCTTGAAAGTATGTTCTTTGGAGTGACAAGAAAAGAACTAATGAGACTAGCATATGAGGTGGCCGAGAAAAACAAAATCCCACATGTCTTCAACCATGACCTTAAATCTGCTTCTAAAACATGGTATATGAAATTTTGTCAAAGGCATCCAGAAATATCACTGAGACAACCAGAGTCTACATCAATCGCCAGGGCAAGTGGCTTTAACAAAGAAGCAATGGCTAGATATTTTAGGCTCTTGGAGGATATAATTGACGAGAACAAGCTAACAGCAATGCGCATCTATAACATGGATGAATCATCAGTGTCTGTTGTCCAAAAACGTTGCCAGAAAATACTCGGTCTGAAGGGTAAACGTCAGATTGGTTCTATAGCAAGTGCGGAACGCGGGACAAACACAACTGTAGTATGCTGTAACAACGCAGCTGGCTTATATGTACCACCACTCATCATTTTTAAACGAAAGAAAATGCCAGCCGAATTAGCTGATGGTGCTCCACCTGGAAGTGTAGTTACTTGCAATGACAGTGGATGGATGGATTCTAATATTTTTACAAGGTGGCTGAATCATTTTATTCAATTCGTCAAGCCCACTAAAGAAAATAAAGTGTTGCTGATCCTTGATGGACACAATACACATACTAAAAATTTAGAAGCAATTGAGATGGCAAGGAATAATAATGTGATTATGCTATCTATACCTCCACACACAACTCACAAGGCCCAGCCATTAGATAAAACTTTTTTCAAGCCCTTGCAATCTTACTATAATGAGGCTGTGGAAAGATGGCTCCGTACTCATCCTGGAAGAGCAGTCACATCCTTTCAAGTATGTTCTTTGTTTAATGAAGCTTATGTTAAAGCTGCTACAATGTCCACAGCAATAAATGGTTTTGCACAATGTGGAATCTGGCCATGTACAATGGACGTCTTTGCAGAACATGAATTCCAGCCAATTTGTCCAAATATCTCTCAAGATAGTATTGCACAAAATTCTCCAGTTCCTGGATCTTCTTCTGAACATACTGCTTGCAATACAATATCCCCTTCAGTGAAAGAGCCTAATGCTAGGAGCATGTTAGAACCTTCTTTGAGAAACCAATCTGAAGAACACATGTCACTTTCCATTTCAAATGCTTGCAATTTGACTGTGTCATCCGTTGTCAACACTTTATCTCCACAGTGGATTACCTTTACGACAAAAGGCGATGGTAGATGTTTCTTTAGGAGTATTGCGGTAGGGTTAGAGCCACAACTTCAAATAGAAAGGTGCAATGGAACTTTTAGCAATGCAAAGTTAATGCTCCAAGAAACTTGTTTGGCAGATTCTCTACGTAGCCAAGTTATTCAGTATTGTTTGAAAGAATATGAATGTTTTGCTGAAGTTCTGACAGGGGACGCTTTAGTAGCAGACATGCCACCAAGATACCAATTCAGATCATTACTGGACAGGCTGGAAGCAATGAGTGAAACCAACTGTATGGTAGGAGAATTTGAAGTCAGCAGAACCTCAGAAATGATTAAGAGAACAATTAAAGTTGTGGACAATAGAAGTGGCAATGTTGTTACCTATGGAGAAAACTTCACAGAGTTGCCTCCTTTATACATCTTGTACACATCCATTGGTTCAGACAGTGGTCACTATGATGCTCTGAAAAAGGCACCTCTCAACGAAGCTCGTGTGGAACCTTTTTCTCCGGTCAAAGGTTTGACTCTGCCTGTTATGTCACCAGTCCTCAAGAAAAGCAACAAAAAAAGGAAGGCAGAAATTTTAACATCGAGCCCGTACAAACAATCTCTAAAGCAGAAGCGTAGCGATGGTCCGAAAACGGCACCTGAAGTAAAAAAGAAGTCCAGAAAAACGCAAAAGCTAGTGAAAGCTAAGAAAATGAAAGACAAAGCGGATGAAAGTTGGTATTGTTTCATGTGTGAAGAAAATATCAGAGAAAATATGATTTGTTGCACTGCTTGTCATCGCTGGGCACATGTAGAATGTGCAGGAGTAGAGAATGATTGTTTTCTATGTGAAACTTGTCAGTCTGAAACTAATGATTAAACGTTATTTGAAGAAAAAAATGTAAAAAGAAAACAAAATAAAGTTATATTATCACTATTCTATCAATGTTATATTTCCTTTATTTCCTTTGGTCCATATTGCAGCCTGACGTGGTCCATATTGAAAAAAAAAATTTCAATATGGACCAGTTTTTAAATTTCAAATTTAATTTTTATTTTCTTTATTACGCATCTGTACATCATAGCGAGGCAGTATTGTGTAGGGAATGGTAGCCTCTATGTACACAAGAGAATTTACGTTTGTAGGATCAAAAACTTTTTTTTATGAAGGGTACAAAAAAGTGGTCCATATTGCAAGCCTCTCCCCGTATTTATTTATTAATTTATTTATCAATACCAACTTGCAACACTTGTTGATTTGTTCTCATATATATATTTTTTTTTTTCTACTTATGTCCCTACCCCTTCCTTTCTTTTCTTTTTCACTTTTAACAATCGGTACGAACCCCCCTTTTTATTGCAGTTTGTGCATAATTCTGCTTTTACACATAGTTTTCTTGCAGAAAGCTCCCCCCTCCCCCCACTTTTTTTTTAATAACCAATTTCCATGTTTTCTCCTTTCCCTTAAATTCTAGTATCTGTTACATCAAATTGGAATGGATCCAGTTTATTAACAGCCCAACCTCCTTCGCTCATGCACACACCTATTTTTTAGTAAAAAAAAAGTAAAGTTCCCCTTTTAGGTCTTGTGGTCTATAAGGCAGATGATGTAAAGGTCATCTGATTCTGTGGCCTTACAGTTAACGAGGGTGTCATGTGGCCAGCACAACGACCAAACGCCTTTACTTTTCCCCAACTAATGTCAGGTGGGTGGACTCAGAGGCGCACAAGGAAGGATCCAGAAATAAAAATCCCAGGATTCGAACCCGGACCCCCAGTTCAGAAGCCAAGCGCTTTACCGCTCAGCCACCGCGCCTCCCTATTTTAATTTTTTTTTTTTTTTTTTTTTTTTTTTTTTTTTTTTTTTTTTTTTTTTAGTACTAGGGAAAAAAATATTTAGACTTTATCTAGATATACATGTAGAATTAAAAATTAGACCTATAATTTAGAGTGGATAGGAAGTAGAATGTTTTAGCTAACAAAAAAAAGAGAGCAAACATTTTTGGCAATGTAGCTTTAAACATTATATTGGGTCGAAATCATTTTTGGTAACTATAACATCTTTGGTTTCAATTGTGAAAATGGTTTAGTGTTTATAGATTTAAGTGTATCTTTTTGTCTACCTGAAGTGGTAGAATTGTTGATAATTGAGTGGTAGTCAATGAATGATGTCAGGGTATTGGTGTACATTTATATATATATATAAGATGAAGTTTTAATTTTTATATTATTTCTTGAATTATTCAATGATTTTTATTTTGGTTTTACAGGAGAGTAATATAAAGCAAGAGAGAGAAAAAAACAATTTTAAAGAAACCAAAAAACCTTGGTCCCTTGTGGTGAAACTGAAGACAAGCAACAGTCTGGTAAATATTCTCTTCAATTAAAGTTAAGCAGAGTTGAAAACTGCAATTTTTGTACAAAATTGACTGTTAAGTGTAAAATCATTGTTTGTTACTTAAATGTAACTTTTTTTTTGTTTGTTTATTAGCTCTTTCACTCCTAAATGACATTACCATCATTGATTTGACCTCATTAAATTAAATTAATAATTAGTGTTATAAACCTTAATTTGTGTTATTTTAAACGAGGGCGGCGCGGTAGCTGAGAGGTAAAGACTTTGTCTTCTGAACCGGGGTTCGAATCCTGGTGAAGACTGGGATTTTTAATTTCTGGATCGAGTTTATTCTGGCCAGGTATGGCTAGTGACATAAAACATTACATTTCAACTTGTGAAATATGTCAAGCTTTTCAATCTATCAAGAGACTTTAATAATAAATCATAAAGTTCTCTTTGAAAAGGTTAGTGTTGACCTTTTCACACTGGACAGTAAAGACTATATTGTCTGTGTGGACTACTACAATAAGTATTGTGAAGTTAATCACCAAGAAAATACACCACCACCTGATTTATAACTATATAAGGGAGAGAGGGGGAGAAAAAGATACCCCCCATCACCTCCTTTCCACTGAAAAAAATCCTGGCTATGCCCATGCTTCTTTGATATCTAAAAACATGCAGATTTGCAATATCAATTTCTATAATGGGTTTACAAAATCAGTGAGAGTTTACAAAAATGTGATAGGGATATTTTTTCATCTCTGAAAATTTCTTAATTTCTTTTTCTATTGATCTTAAAATAAATACATTATTATCATGGCTCTTAAATTATAGGCACGACATGGCCTATACTGTGCCGATGTGGCTAAAACTAAAACCAAACCATCATAAATTATAAAAGACCTGTACTTACTATAATCTGAAAGAAGATGCTATTTTTATTATTAAAAAAATTATTTTAATGTAATAATGAAAAAAAAAACTTTTTTTAACAGGTACAGGAAATTAAAAAAGAAAAGGAAATGACTTTGGAAACAAATGTACTCACTAAAGACATACAAGATCCATCTATCAGAAGCCATTCTAAAGAAACAGGTTTTGGTAAAGAGATACCAAATTCTTGTGATCAAGTGGAGAAAAAACTGCAATGTCAGGCCTGTCTCAAAGAGTTCACTAAACCAGCACTATTAAGAAAACATCAGCGGAGTCATGCTGACAAAATATTTCAATGCCACGTTTGTCATAAAAAGTTTACCACAACTTCACTTTTGAAAAGACATCTGGTGATTCACACTGGGGAAAAACCATATAAATGTCCAATCTGTCACAAAAAATTTGCTTATTCTTCACATATGAAAAGTCACCAAAAGTTACATTGTGGTGAAAAGCCATTTAAATGTCAAATATGCCAAAAAGAATTTGTTTATCCTGCACATTTAAAAGCACACAAAATGATTCACTCTGGTGAAAATCCATTCAAATGTAAGATATGCTTAAGACAATTTTTGTATCCTTCGCATTTGAAAATACACGAAAGAGTTCATTCTGGTGAAAAACCATTTAAATGTCAAATATGCCACAAAGGATTTTCTAGAGCTTCACATTTGAAAGGTCACAAAGTGGTTCATACAGGGGAAAAACTATTTCAATGTCAAATATGTCTCAAAGAATTTTTTTTATCTTCACATTTAAAAACCCACCAGCTGATTCACACTAGTGCAAGACCATTCAAATGCAGCATTTGTCATAAAGAATTTTTGTATCCTTCATCTTTAAAAGCACACGAAATGGTTCATTCTGGTGAAAAGCCATTTAAATGTGAAATATGCCACAAAAGATTTTCTAGAGCTACGAATCTGAGGGGTCACCAAGTGGTTCATTCTGGCGAAAAACCATTTAAATGTCAAATATGCCTAAAAGAATATTCATATCCTTCACATTTGAAAACGCACGAGTTGACTCATTTTGGGGAAAATCCAAATAAATGTCAAATATGTCAAAAAGAATTTTCGTATCCTTCCCATTTAAAAGCACATGAAATGATTCATTCTGGTAAAAAAACATTTAAATGTCAAATATGCCACAAAGAATTTCATTCATCTTCAAAATGGAAAACTCACAAAGTGGTTCATGCTGGTAAAAAACCTTTTAAATGTGAAATATGCCTCAAAGAATTTTTGTATCCTTCCCATTTAAAAGCACACGAAAAGATTCATTCTGGTAAAAATCCATTTAAATGTCAAATATGCCTGGAAGAATTTCATTCATCTTCAAAACTGAAAACTCACCAAGTGATTCATTCTGGTGAAAAACGATTTAAATGTCAAATATGTCTTAAAGGATTTTCTCGAGCTTCAACTTTGAAAAAGCACCAAGCGCTTCATGCTGATGTTACCATTAAACAGGAAATTTGTCCCTAAGAATTTCTTCCCTCTTCAAATGTGAAACTTGGCTGATTCATTCTGGTCCAAAATACAATATTTAAATCTGAAATATATCCAAGATTATTCCCACAATCTGCACATTGGATACAACACCAGTCACTTCATACTTGTAAAAAAACATTTCAATGTCTTGAATGTCAAAAGAAAATGTACTATATAACTTTAGAGTTGATACAACACATGCAAGTACAAATGTCAATGTGAAGTATGTCTTGAACATTTGTCTTTATTTTCACATTGGAAAATCCTTCAACTGGTTCATGCAGATGTGATACAAGTGTTATATTTTTTTAATGGATTTTCTTAAATAATTTTATGATTCACTTGTTCTAAGTCCAAGTGTTGGAAATAATTTCTGCCATTTCATCATCAGTTTAAATTAAATAGTTTATTGTTTGGAAAATTTCAGATACATACTTTAGAGTCTAGATTTGATTTATATTTATACATTGATTTCAAATTTGAAATTTTCATTTGGCAGGCTTATAAAAATACAACTTAGAATGTCAAAGACAACAAAAAATAATATATACTTTTTAAATTTGTTAACTTATTAGATATTGTACACTTATGTATATGAATGAATAGCCAAACATGAAATTATTTATTTATAAAGTCTCATTTGCTATAGTTTTAAAAAAGATTTACACTTTGTCACTTATATTGTTTGTTATTGTGTGCTCACATGGTTGTAAAGAAATTGAATATTTTGTGCTGTATTCAAAGAGTTTTTGTGTTGTTTATTTTTTTTCTTTCCACCCTAAATGAACTGCTTTAAATTTTACTATCTTGGCTAGATACAGCTTAAAGTATTTACAGAAAGCTGTTGATTCTGTTTTAAACAGCTAATGTGTAGCAAGCATACTTACCAATGAAATGTATGAACAAGTCTCTGAGAGATTATAAAAAAAAAATGATAGCAAGCAGGAAGTTTATTGGCTAAAAGTGAACATTTCAATTCATGTAGTGATTATTTAGATTGTCCTGATAGACAGTTGTTTGATTGGTTGATACATTCAAGTATTGAAATATTTTTTTTTGCAGAAATAAAAACTTTGTCAGCTCTTTTGTTTTAAATATATATGCTTTCAATAGATATTTATTTAAAAACATGTCACCAATCCCATTTATAAAATAAAATGTACATTTGTTTTTTACATTATATATTTTTCATTTATATGTTTAATAAGACAATATCTTACAAAGATATCTTTTGTCCGCAATTAAAACCAATGTGATATAATGCTACCTATTTGTGCTTTGTATTAAAAACTGATATATTGTGTGTGGGGCCTGGTGGCTGAGTGGTTAAGTGCTTGGCTTACTAACCTGGGGTCCTGGGTTCAAATTTTAGTGAAGGCTGGGATTTTGAATTTCTGGATTTTAACTATTTCTCTCCGTAATTATTTACCACATTCTGGTGGAATCAACGTTGGTAACGTCATTTAGGAGAGAAAGAGTTAAAGGTGCCCCAGCTCTGATGGGTGCCGGACTTTAGTTGAGAAGAGTCTTCTTATCTTATACGATACAGACGTTACTTCAAAAAAAGAAGATGATTCCGTCCTAGAGTAAAGGCGATTGGTTGTTGTGCTGGCCACATGACACCATGACAAAGACTGGGTGTCAAAATTAACCCTGCCATTAACAGTCCGGTCCAGAAAGAATGTTCCATGTCTTGGTCTTAAGCTCTGGTGCTTTGAGCCACTTTGAGCTATTTTTACTACCAGGTTACGCCACTGACTGTTTGATGCCCTTTTATGAGGAGGTATGGCCGCTGAGTAGATAAGCGCTTGGCCTTGGTTTGAATCTAGATGAAGACTGGGATTTTGAACTTAAGGATTTTTAGGGCGCCCATGAGTCCATTCAACTCTAATGGGTACCCTGGCTTTAGTTAGGGAAAGCAAAAGCGGTTGGTCGTTGTGCTGGCCACATGACACTCTCGTTAACCGTGGGCCACAGAAACAGATGACATTTATATATGGTATCTACTACAAAAACTCTTCAATTTTTTTAAAGAGTTAACTAAAAATACAGATCTAGATTTCAAGATATTGTGGAAACGCTTAGGCCTTAACTTTTTTTTTTACCCCCCCCCCTTTTCCCGCAAAGAGTTTGAGGGGGTATAATTAATAACTTTTAGATTTGTGTAAGTACTTTTAAAAACAATGCAAAACTAGTCACCAAATTCCATGAGTGAAACCAAACCAGTTACACATTAAATTTCATGGTAATAGCCAAGAAGGTTTTGATATAACCTCCGCCTTTCTTGTTTTTGTTTTTTTTTATCAAAAAAAAATATATACAGAAAAACTACCATCCAGAGCGTAACCAATGATGGGGGGGGGGGGGCTATATCACCTTCAATAAAAATAAGTATAGAAAATCAAAACTACCTTAACCAAAACGTTATTTCCATAATACTAATTTCACTGCCTACACTATACGGTTATATCTCCTCAGGAGGGATGGAGGCAGTGGACTACAGAGCATAAACAAACTGTGTAAGAGGCAAGTTTTAAAAATAATGTCACAACTCCACGCCTCCCTCATTGAACAAATCTTCGTTGACTTATAGCGCCAGACTGCTGGTAGACAACTCAACCGATGTAGGCGTATATTATATCTTAACTTACAAATTGGAAATAACTTTATAACTTTTTTGTGAACAAAATTAAATTCAACTCGAGATGAAATGAAATAAATGTAAGATACTTTAGTAATAATATAAAATGGTATTTTAAACAAAATCTATAAAAAAAAAAAAAGTAAAGTTCCCTTTTAAGACCTTTCAGACCTTGCGATCTATAGTGCAGATGAAGTTAAAGTCATCTGATTCTTCTTAAGTCAGGCACCCATTAGAGTTGGGTGGCCTCGGATGCGCCCTGAAAATCCCGAAATTCATATCCCAGTCTTCACCGAAATATGAACCCAGGACCCCAGGTTTTAAAAACCACAGCGTGCCCAAACAAAATCCAACTTACTACAAAGAATACATCTTTACACTGGAATCCTAGCCTCGTCAAGTGTACACAAAACAGCTTACGACAGTAGTGCTTATCTTGCATCATTGACATTGCATAGCTAACAACCAATCACAAACTTATTCTCACCGGTATCATAAAAAAGACGCACACACACAGACACCATAACGCTCCCACAAAATAAAATCTAAAGCGAAACAACAATACCGAATTGTAGCCAGGAGTAATATAGTAAAACTATTACAAAATCCATCAATTTAACTATCTAAGCCAGATTCCAGTAAATAATGTGGTTCACCCACCCTACCTAAAAAAAAGCAAGACTAATCACATTCTAGCATTAGGGGTGGGGTGGGGGGTATTTTGAGATTCAATCTCCCAGTTGCTGAGCTCCATTAATGAAGTAAATATACGAGAATTTAAGCCACAGCTTAAAAACAATAAGCAATCTACATCACTTTACCTGTTACCTGTTACCCATCCCTTAGTCTGGTGGACCGTTGGGGCACCAAGTAAGACTTGTAGACCGTCTTTCTCCATTCCTCTCTCTCCTTTGCCCTGTTTAAAACCTCTTTCAATGTAGGCCTGTCCGTTCTATGATGTTGTCTTCCCACCGCTTTCTCTGTCTGCCACTTCTTCTTTTTCCTGGTACTGTTCCCTGGAGGAAGGTCTTTGCGAGTCCCGAAGATCTTGTTATATGGCCATACATTTTACAATAAATGTACATTACTTTAATATATAAGCAAACCTTAAATTGGCTTAATTAAACTTTTCACTCATTAAACTGTTTTTTCTACAAGTCGCCACTCCGTTTATAAAGTGCATTGCATAGCTAATTTAATATTTGACCTATTTTTATCAAAGGAATAGCAGGATATTGTAGCCTACTGTAGACACCTCAGAAAATGCATTTTTTTTCCGATCACATGAAATGATGCTTGGCTCCGCCCCATACGCGGCTTGGGGAAATCATGGAGCTACTGTGCTGTTATGTTTATATTACGTCATTGTTTGTTGTGAATGTTTTGTGAGAAAGTAGCCAACTTGAAAGGACAAAACGAAATAAAAAAAAAGAATAGTCTTCTATGTCTGTTTGTATAAACACAAAGTCTCTGTTATTATTATTATTATTATTGTTATAATTGTTTAATGTCTACACTATTTTACTTATTTATCTGTGAAAAAATAACATGTTCGTATGGAACAAACATGGAAAAACGCAGTTGTCGTTGAAAAACATTCATCACCCAGATCTTACATCATAAAGACAAACGATATAAAATCTACAGAAGAAATCAAGAGTTTCGATGAAGACATCTCTGAGTACTATGATACCGATGAAGACAACAAACAGCAAATTATTAGAACAAACGAAACAGTTATAGACTAACGTCTAGAGAACTTGTGCCAGTCAAGACAACCAGAAGTTCTTAGAAGATATCAGTCTTAATAAATTTAAAATGAAGGATGTGACAACTCTAAAAGAAGCATATGTGCTAATATGTTTATATTGCGTCATTGTTGTTCAAAGTTTGTTGTGAATATTTTGTGAGAAAGTACTTGAAAGGATGAGAAGAATAAAAAAAAAACGATAGTCTTCTATGTCTACTTGTATCAACACAAAGCCTATGTTATTATTATTATTATAGCTTTTATATAGTGCTACTTTCATGCTTATAGCATGCTCAGATCGCTTTGGTCCAATCTCATTTGTGGACCAATGGGGGGGGGGAGGGAGTGGGTATCTAGGAATTTGTTTTCCCTGCTGACTTTAAGCGCTCAGTAAACGCAACTCTGCCCGAGTCGGGTGTCAAACCTCGATCCCCCTTCTAGGTAGCCAAGCCAAGCCAAGTTCAAGTGCACTTAGCCTCTCGACCACGCTTATTATTGGTATTATTAATTAATGTCTACAGTATTTTATGTATCTATCTGTGACAACAGAATAGCTACCCAGACCACCTTGCTAGAAAAGCTACCCCAGGCCACCTAGCTAGAACAGCTACCCCAGGCCACCTAGCTGTCAAAAGGAATGATATGTAACTGTGTTTCCCAAACACTGACTGGTCGTGCGGTTTGCGCGCTGGATTGCCGTTCAAATATATCGATGGTCTCTGGTTCAAACCCTGTCCGCTCCCGTCCCCCGTCGTCCTGCGGGAGATTTGGACTAGGAAGTAGTTATCTTCAACTCTGAAGGAACATCCGAAAATATATAGGCCCTAAAACATTTTACAAACAATTTTTTTCCCCAAACGAAACACTTCACACATTCTGAGTATATTTAACGGAAGACTTAGTTGTTGTTGTTTTTTTTGAGAGAGATAAAATCATGTGGTAGCTTACTATATCATTCCAGTAGTTCGTGGAAAACCTATTCAGCCGTCGTGAAACTCAGTTTGGGAAATAATAGTAAATAAGCCTTACTATCATCTCACTACCTCCAGAAACAGCTTTTTCTATTATACAAAATGACGCCGAAGAAAATAACGGACTAGCTATAATGAACTTTACATATGTAGAGTATATAATGTGTGTGTGTGTGTGTGCCAAAAAAAAAACACTGAAAAAAAATGTTGCCCCCATCCGCAAAACCTTATCTGAAAATTGATCCTGGCTACGCCAACGAATCACATATAATAGTTCATAACATATCTAAAACACCTTAGTTGACACAAGTCGAGCTCTCACGAAGATTAAGTAAATGAAAGGTCCATAAAAAAACAAGGGAGGTGAATCGACTTTAATTTATTTTAATAAATTTGTTTCATGGTCAATCAACTAATGGCAGCTCATCACGGTGCAGTTTAGATGTACTAAAGTAAACTAAAGCCTACTTTTGATGAAGCGAAAAGATGATCATATACTAGACCTAAATATAGAGGTAGATCTGTTAGTGTCAGAATGTGATAATAATAATCATAAATAATGTCTAGATTTAGATCTACTCTAGGTCTAGATCTCTTGACTCGAGTCACAGAATTTGACTGAAGTCTGAATGAATGGAAGTTCAAAGTTGAAAGTTCATAAGTTGGTTTTAAGTCAACCGACTCAAGACAAGTCATAGATTAAGATTCTAGATCTATTTCTCATTTCCACATCTATTATGATCTAGTCTACTATCTAGTTGTCTAGTATTTTCTAGAACTAGAAATTCAGATAATAGAGAATAATAGAGATCTAGATGATATTATAGATCTAGAATCTATATAATACCGGCCGGTATTCATGTCATTCATGATAATGGATGGTCATTATCATCTCTAGAAATCTAGACTCTATAGACCTATAGTCATCTAAAAATAAGAATGATAGAATGTATAGCAGCTGTTCTGTTGTCACAGATTAATAAACTACTGTAGACATTACAAAGTAACAATAAATAATATAACGAGACTTGTCTTCAGTAAGGGACAGATTAATAAACTACTGTAGACTTTACAACGTAACAATCTTCTAATATATAAAAGGATAAGTAAGGCGTATGTATGTATGTATGTATGTATGTATGAGCCGAATGGAAATCAAAACCGCTTGACCAATGTTGATAAAACTTGGCAGAAATGTTCCTTGGGTACTAACGTAGGCCGTAGTGTATGTATTGTAGCCCTAAAACAAACGTAAGACCCTTAAAAAAAATAAAGTTGACCAAGTCTATTACAACTATACTATTTTATGGATCTAGGCTTTGTTTAAAATGTTGACATGAGAAAAAGATCGAAAGGATTTAGATCTAGATCTAATTTTAAGAAATACACTTTGCACTTATAGGTTTTTACTTTGACGCATGAAAATACAAAATATAGTCTAATGATTTTATTATTTAACAAAATTAAGCTTCAAATTTGTGTTTCAAAAGGCTTTTTACATAAGTTCGTTCTTTATATCAGCAAGCGTAGATATCCTTACGCACATTCGTTCATTAGACATTCACGAAATGTTACACATCGCTCTATTCAGCGAACGTGAAATGAGGTCACGTCCCTAGGTCTAAAATTGTAAGATGATAGAACTTCTTTTCGCAACGATAGTTTTATACTTTAGCACATGAACACACTTATTATAGTCCATTCATTTCATATTTTAATCAAATTAACATTGAAATTTGTTTTTCGAAAGCATTTTTCATGCGTTCGTTCGCGAAGCCGTGTTTAGATATATTCTAATAGTTTCATTCATAGCGTACATCTAATTAAAAAGGTCACGCAATGAACACATCGTGAAATGAGGTCACGTCCCTAGGTCTAAAACAATTTTTTTTTACTTTCACACATGAACATACATATTAGTGTCTATTCATTTCATTAGTTAATAAAAATTAACCTTCAAATTTAAGTTTACAAAACTTTTTTTATGTAAAATCGTTCGCTCTAAATGTAGATCTAAATGGCTTTGAGCGCCTTGACATACTTTTCCGTAACTGCGGCACTATTAGGCCTACATGTGTGGCGCGCAGTGGTACAAATGAAATGAACGTCAAAGGTCATAATTATAATATCGCGCATTATAAAAGCATATTATTAAAGTAATAAACTACTTACATAATACAATTTACTTTTCATTGTATTTTTCAAAGCATTTAAGCCTACAACTACTGATTCGGTTTACTTTTAAGTCTTTATTTTCAATTTACTTTTTTATTTTCAGATTTACTTATGCGCATTTAGACTTTATAACGTATGAAATACGGCTAATGTGTCTACATCAAATGATGCTTATTTATCTAGGTCGAGTTCACAGTGTTAATAGTCTTTTATTATAATAGGCTCAAAGTTTTAATTTATTGACTAGATTGCTGTGGCATTCAAATTGTTTAGATTCTAGAGCTATACCAAATTAAACTAACAATGTTACATAAACAATTACATTCACGCGTTGGATTTGCTTTTAAAATATAGATCTATTGTATTGTTTTTTTGTCGCCTACACGGCTAACACGCCCACAGTATTCACCAAGGCAACGCGTATTGAGGTCACGACCTTTCGCCTCTAAATAAAATAAAAACATTGTTGGCTTTTGACTAATAAATGCGTTATTTTTGGATTTAACTCATTGAGAGTTCAATATTTTACTCTCTTAAATATACGATTAAATATACTTTTACTGAAGAAAGTCTAGATCTACTTATTAACTTGCATATTATACATAATAATAATTAACAAATGCATTCTTTAATTTAGCTGTCTACATCAGGACATGTGTTATATTTATATAGATAAACTGGTACAAAAATAAAGTCTTTTCATTTCCAATATTATTCAAGTATATGTAGGTCTACAAGCAAATGTTTTTATTTGCAAAAATGAATTTAAATTTATGTCGATTAGCTAATTTTATAGCTACATTATACTATTTTTACATTTACGCATTCCGCATTCGTTTTACTTATAACATTATCATTTCATTTGTTTACAAAACACTCTTAGTGACTACATGACAGTGATACGCAAATTAAGACCCGCGGGCCGCGGGTAACATATGGCTAGTAAATAATATAACGAGACTGCAGCGGTATAGCCAGTAAAGCAGTATGAGTAAGTCTAAGCTAACTAAACTAGGTAGATTTAGATTTGATTGTAACTGAAGTGTTTGATGATTATTCATTTAGACTAAATTATTATTTTAGATCTAGTCATAGATCTAGAATTTAGATTCTAGATCTACCGGTATATATTATAATATTGATATTCTGTAATAGAATATATATATATTCTATGATCTTGAATAATTTAGATCTACTCTAGAGATCTAGATATCTAAATCTAGACATTATGATCTCTTCAAACTTGTAGAGATGGGTGAACTCACTTAAAATCCCAAAATTAAGAATCTTCACAAAGATTTTAACCCAGGACTCCATGGTTCGAGAGCCAAGTGCTTTACCACTCAGCCACTGCACCTCCTTTTTTTCAAATCAAAGACCTTAAGAGGATATTGATAAAATATTTGTAACTTAAATTTCCACTCTTTCGGTATTTGTCAACAACATCGAGTTTTAGGATATGCTTCTCCTACTTGCAATTCTCAGAACTTCTCTTGCTAGCAATAAAAGAATTCCAGTTTTTTAACTAGAAATCAAAGTGGCTCCTAAAAAGTTCACTGGCTTAGATTTTTCACCAGGATTGGCTCCTGGAGTCTGTTCTGTGTTTGGGTAGAACCACAATGCAGCAGAGGTTTGAATTCAGAGTTTTTCTTCTTCTGAATGGGCAGCCACAGGGCATGGTGGCTGAGTGGTTAAGTGCTTAGCTTCCAAGTCTGGGTTCTAATCTCGTTGAAGACTGGGATTTTGAATTTCTAGATTTTCAGGGCGCCCCTGAGTACACCCAACTCTAATGGGTACCCAACTTGAGTTGGGGGAAGTAAAGGCAGTTGATCATTGTGCTGGCCATATAACAACTGTTTACCAAAGAAACAGATGACCATAACATCTTCCCTATAGACAGCATGGTCTGTAAGGCGAACTTTTTACTTTAAAGACAGCTTAAACCACCCTATGGGTCAAAATTATCATTTTTTTTTAATAACTGAATATTATCAGCATTCATTTCTGAACTATTTGGTGTCTACAGCATGTCCAAATTCAAAGTCGAAGTATTTGAAATATTTTTTTTATGTTTTGTAATTTGAAATATATTATACATATATATTTATTATTTTTTGCCTTTTTTTCCTATTAGCCATGTTTAGCCATTTTTGTTCATAGATGGCGTAATAAAAATTTATATATGAATATTTTGCCTTAAAATTTTGCACAAATAATGTTGTAAATATAGATAAGAAAATGAAGAAGAATGTTTGTCAAATGTTTTACATGTTTCGGATGTTCCTTCAGAGTTGAAGATAATTACTTCCTAGTCCAAACCTCCTGCAGGACGACGGGGTATGGGAGCGGGCAGGGTTTGAACCCGGGACCATCGATAAATCCAAACGACAGTCCAGCGTGCAAACCGTTTGACCATGCAGCCATAAATACAAAAGGTTGAAAACTTTAAGAGTAGTTAACTTTTTCTATGCATACACTCTCAAAAAACATGAAATAATGGGCCTCGACCATATTAAAAGGTATAACTTTTTTTCTAGTAAATGAATATGGCTAATTCTACTTCACTATCTTCTACTAGTATTGAATAATCAACAGCTGAAGTTTTATTAAACTATATTCAGTAGTTTTCAAGAAATCTTGACGTGAAATTAAACTATTTTTTCATCAGTTTAGCTAAAAACAGCGGCCCCCCCCCCCCCCGATTTTTTTTTCTAAACAAAGTTGATAAGATATAAAGAGAAATTATTTATTTTCTTCTTATTTGCATGCCTATACATAATAAAAAAGTATTTTTCATTATTAAATCATGTAATTAAAATAAATTCTGTTTGGGGGCTTAGCCAAGGTTGATGAAACCCTACTGCCCAAAGTTTAGTAGTTTAGGCACAGATTGCTCACCTTTGCACTTTTATGTAGTTTATAGGGTTCCACACCGAGACCAATCGTTATTGTAGGCCTCCCCACTGACCTATGATATTCCCAACCTAAAACTCCACAGTTTGCAACATTGCAGGTCACTGTGCAGATCCACTTTAATGATTCGTCTCGTCCACATGAAAAATTGTTCTTGAGATGAACTGTAGTGGCGGACTGGATGACGAAATCAGCCTGGGCATTTCTATACAATCTGGCCCACTAATTGGATATCATATGAAGGACATGCAATTCTAGACCAACCTGTCCTCAAGATCATTATCTGTTAAGCTGGATAATGTATCCATAACTGTACACATGCTTTATATCTTTATAAGAAATTTAAACCTTATGTTGCTTTTTAATTTCTTAGTTTGTAGGCCCAAACGGCATAGAGCCTACTAGTGGCACTTTCTCCAAATGTAGGCTATTACATTTTTTTCAGAAAATGTACAAGATTAATATAGTATTGCATTGTAGAGTCTAAAAGATTTCTTTAAACATGACAATCAAATGTTCAATTTTATAAGAGAATATTATAAAACCTTTAAGAATTTAATAAATGGCATCTGTGCATTCCTTTTGGTGGCCCAACTAGTCTATTTGAGTACCAGTACATTGGGCATTTTCCCAAATGCCCATTTAGCCAGTTCACCTCTGACCATCTAGTCCTTCTACGGCTGAAGGAGGCTAAAATGTTCACCTTTGCCATTCATGTTCATTTTTTTTTTTCATTATTTTTTGCAATGACATAATGATAGACATTTATCCATTTGTACATCGTGTTAAAAAAATTTAAAACATTGAATAGTGTTATCAATGTTCAAGCTCTCTAATCAAATTTCAGAATTTAACAAATATTTTTTTTTTTTACTTGTGAAAATTTTTTTTGTTAAATTAAATTGTTTTTATTTTTTTTTACTACAGGAATATTAGTAAAAATTGTCTGAGACAGAGACGTATTGAAACCCTTACGATGACTCAGTCAAAGCTTGATTTTACTGGTGAATTGAACACTCTTCTAAAACATGTGAAAGAGGAAATAGAGGAAATTGAAGGAACAGATGTGTTAACACAATCATGTGACGATCAAGACTTAGTCCTCTCAAGGATAAAAAAGGAGATAATAGAAGATAATTCAGACTTGAATGCACAGCAATTAGAAAACTTTTACGTTGAAAAATCTTCTAAATTAAATCTTGGGCATGAGGTAAGCCAAAGTTTCCTTAAATGCATGATAACAAACATATTAACCCAATATCGCGCTATGTTGCAAATTTGCTGCAAACCAAAAAAAGTCGAATGAATTATTTATTTCTAACTCTTTTTTAATAAAATTTGTGATTTCCGTAACTTTTAAGCGAATTAAATCAAAGACAACTTCCGTTTCCCGTTTCTTTAAAGAACATAGCATATATTTTGCACCAGAAAATTATATTGTGCAAGTTTGGATTTTCTCTAGAGGTAAGATATTTTACATCATCATTTAATATTATCACCTAAAAACATTTTAAAATTTTTTTTATAATGTAATGATATTAAATTAATAACTAAGCTAAAAATTATCACTGTTATTATCAACTTTATTATTTCTAACACATTCAAAGAATTGTTGTAAATTTGCTACATAGCGCATAAAGGGCAAAATTCCTATGAAGGAATTGTACAGCACCATAATGGATAGACAGTCAACTTTAATATGTGTTTTTACTTTATTATCCCATCTTTGAACTTTCACCATTGGGTGTAAAGCTCCAAAGGTACTTAGTAACGTTACAGATTTATTATCAGTCCATTTCACAGCATTTATTTCAACCTGGTCTATAGAGCTAGTTTTCTGAACAGATGCCCCTCGACCCTGTTTCCTTAAAGCCTTATCTGATGGCAATGTGCAGCCTTTAAGTCTGTTTGCGTAGACAGTGCAATGGTTGTTCTAGACATCTATAGATGTAGCTCAATTTTATTGTACTATTGGCTTTCAGATAATTTAGAATAGTGTTTAATCACTTCAGTGGGCAGTGTAAAATTATAGTTCTAACAGTTTTACATTCAGTTTATCTGAATAGATCTAAAAAAAAAGCAAAACAAATCATACATTTTCACTAGACCTAGATCCTCTGATCTTTTCAGTCTTTTGTCATTTTGGTTATTATTTTTATAATGTTTTTGCATAAATAATGAATTCAATTTTTTACATTACAAATTTATCTATATCTTATCAATACCGGTATTTTAAACAATTATTTTCACTATAAATATTTTCCATAGAAGAGTTTCTACAGCAAAAATGAGAATGTCGCTGTAAGAGAGATTCCTTCTGATTCCGAAGACAGTGAGCTGTCAAGTAATGATGATGTGGTTGACCAAGATGACAGTGAGCTGTCAAGTGATGATGATGTTGTTGACCAAGATGACGATGCTTACCCCAGTAGTTCATCATCAGGTAAAAAAAATACTAATTAGTACCAATATTTAAACAAATTTTGACATGATTTTTAAAAAAATTAAGCAATGTTATGCCTGTTGCTTAAGTTTTTCTTTCTTTATTTATTAGATGATGGAGAAACTGTCACAGACATAGATGAGCCACCAGTGCCAACTAATGGATCTAGACAAGTTCTTTGGAGAGAAAGAACGGCATCAGACGCAACAACGAAAGAACCAAATTTTCTTGGCGCAGAAAGGGAACCCGGGCCAGTTAAATCGCCAATAGATTATTTTAAGGACCTTGTTGATGATGAAATGTTGATACACATAGTGAATGAGTCAAATATATATAGCTTACAAAGGGACATAAATAAACCATTAGATTTGACTGTCAATGAGCTAGAGCAATTCATAGGAATTATTTTTTATATGTCGATTGTCAAAATTCCTAGCTGTCGACTCTACTGGCGCCAGAGCACTAAGATTCCCCAGATAGCGGATACTATATCTGAAAGAAGATTCGAGCTCATTAAATCTAATTTGCATTTCGCAAATAATGAAAATAACACTGATGCAGCAGATAAACTTTTCCAAATTAGGCCACTGTATGAAGATTTCAAAAAAAAAATCAACAGGGTTCCCAAGTCTGAAAGATTAAGTGTCGATGAGCAAATTATCCCATTCAAAGGAAAGTCAGCATTGAAAGGATACAACCCTAAAAAAACAAACAAGTGGGGCTTCAAAATGTTTATTTGTTCTGGTGTCAATGGAATTATCCATGACATCGAATTTTATTCTGGGAAAATTGAGCCATGCCCAAACCAGCCTGATATTGGAGCTTCTGGTAACATAGTCCTGAGACTTATTCAAGATGTTCCTCGCCACTTGTGGCATCAAGTCTACTTTGACAATAGGTTTAATTCCATTCCCCTACAAACTTTATTGTGGCAGCAAGGTATTGCATGCCTAGGCACTGTCCGCGCAAACAGACTTAAAGGCTGCACATTGCCATCAGATAAGGCTTTAAGGAAACAGGGTCGAGGGGCATCTGTTCAGAAAACTGGCTCTATAGACCAGGTTGAAATAAATGCTGTGAAATGGACTGATAATAAATCAGTAACGTTACTAAGTACCTTTGGAGCTTTACACCCAATGGTGAAAGTTCAAAGATGGGATAAAAAAGTTAAAAGACATATTGAAGTTGACTGTCCATCCATTATGGTGCTGTACAATTCCTTCATGAGAGGTGTTGATCGATTAGATTCTCTTGTGGCTTTGTACAGAAACCCTATTCGATCTAAAAAATGGTACCTTAGAATAGCTTTTCATATTTTTGATTTGGTTGTGGTCCAGGCATGGCTTCTATATATGCATGATTTTAAATTTTCTGGTCTACCAGAAAACAGTAAGCTTGCTTTGTTGGCTTTTAAATTGGAGATTTCTTTATGCTTGTTAAAGCAAAACAAGGAAGGAAAGAATGGGGAAAAGAGAGGCTGCCCATCTTTTGATGTTGAAAACCTATTGCAAGCCAAAAGAAAAAAAGGTCCAACCGCTGTTATTCCTCCCCAACCCATAAGGACAGACAATGTTGGCCACTATCCTGTTCTTCCAGAAAGCAGAGGCCGTTGTAAAATGCCTGGCTGCAGTGGGTTTTCCACTATCAAATGCAATAAATGCAATGTTTTTTTATGCTTGACAAAAAAGTCCAATTGTTTTATGTCTTTTCATGAAGGTTGATTTGTCTGAATGTGTGTTTCTCTGCGAGGTTTCTAAATGCTATGTTGAATGTTGTTTTATTTTAGATACAATATTGGTATTCTTGTATTTAAAATAATAATATAATTGTGTGTGTTTGGGCCTGTAAGGAAGATGGCGTGTTTGTAACTGTTTACAGCAGAAAGAACAACTATATTAGTATTTTTTATAGTAATTTTCAAAAATATTGTTTTTAATGGATATTCTATCATTGTTTCTTGTTACACAATAAATGTTTTCATTACATACCTACTTCATATGCTTTTGAAATGTTTTTTTTATATATATATTTTGTCCTGTTTCAGTGGTATGTTATATTTTTACAACAATTGATAAAATTAGCCACTTATGCTCTATATTGCAAATTTGCTATAAAGCTGCAAAGTCAAAATTATATTTTTTTTCGCTAAAAAAATGGTTTCACCCATGTTGTAGACCTTATATGATAACATAAATCAGCAAAAAGAATTTGTAAAGATGTTTTTTCACAATGTTCACAATAGAGGGTTAAAATAGAATCATTTATATAAACTTGTGCAGATTTGTTCAGGATTAATAAGAGCTTTAGTATATACTAGTTTTAATTTGTACACCTTCAATTCCCTTTGTCTGTTGAACCATTAGCACCACACATAATATCAACATCCTTCATTCCTCTATGTCTTTTGCCCAGAATAGAATATTTCTATTATGTTGTCTAAACATTACTTTCTTTGTCCTGGTACTGTTCCCTGAAGGAAAGTCATTGCAAGCCCTGCATCTTTTAGATATATTATATTAAGAGACCTTGCATTACTGAATTTTTTGTTTAAAATCATTATAAATATTGATACATTTTCAGGGAGCAGCTAGTACCTTACAGCTAGTAATTTAGAGGAATAAGAAGATTTCCCCATGGGTTTGACCTCTGACCTACACATTGGGGAAGGAACCTATGATGATAGCTTAAGAAGTCGTTTCTCATGAAAAAGAAGTTATCACTTTGGTGTTGGGGGTCTCCTGACAAGGAGGTGAAGAGATTATTTCCAATCCTGGGTAATCCTGGACACAGGAGAAAAAGCATTTCCTGGGTCATAAGAGGGATTAATCAAAACCTCTACACAAAAATTCACCAGCGACTTTCTGTCTCAGAAAGCTACGAAAATTTAGCATCCACAAAACAATAATTAAACTTTTCTACACATTAGCAGTCTAACTAACTTTGCCATCACCTGCTGGTACGGTATACTTCACTGGCACTAAGACTTAAAATAAATAGACTAATTAAAAAAAAGCATAGTAGATTATTCAAGTACAGCTACCATCTCTTGAAGAGCTTTTCCAAGAAAGATGCCTTTCCAAAACACTCACGATTCTTAAAGACAACCTGCACCCATTAAACCACTGTTACATAAGATCTGAACAAAGTGGTCATCTCCTTTAATTTTGGACTAAAACAGAAAGATTTAAAAACTTCTTTATCCCACTTTCAGTCAGAGTGTTACAAGATCAGCTGTCATCATTCAGAAGTACATAGAAGTCAAATTCATAAAGCACTGGTTGTGTATGTGTTTTGTGTGTGAATGCTGTTCGAATTTTTCATCTATATTGTTATTGTACAGTAGTTACGGTGAGATTGTAGTCAAATTGAATTTCCATTTGGTTGGATCAATAAAAAGTATCTTATCTTATTCTGGCACTTCCTATAGTACCTTACAGATATTTGTTTCTAATTATATTATATCCTAAGCAGTTACTGATTTTTTTTTTTGGTCTTACAGGAAAATGCTAAAGAGAAAGAAAAAAATGTTACAGATAGAACTAAACCTTGCTGCTTAGTATCAAGACTCTTGGCTATGTCTATGAAAATAAACAACAATCTACCTATCATAATGCCTAACTTCATTCCACCAAGTCATCCCATGGCTTCAGAAGTGTCAGTGAGTAAGGTAAATATATATCATAATCTTACAAGAAAATCTCAGTGAGTCAGGTAAATAGATACCGGTATCATAATTTTACAAGAAAGCCTCAGTGAATCAGGTAAAAAGATATCATAATCTAACAAGAAAGCCTCAGTGAGTCAGGTAAATAGATATCATAATCTTACA
>JADKLZ010000166.1:2945224-2966116 GCA_021533235.1 Biomphalaria straminea | reverse complement strand
AGAATCAGTGACATCAATCAGTCAATCCATCAGGGCCCTTCTAAGTATACTGTAGATTGTATTTTTTTAATTTACTGGTTCTAGAATGGCTCGACAACTGGCTTACTCTGAATCCAAGTTTTGGAGGTTTAGCATTTAGTGCTATCTCACAATCAACATATGCTTTATTGGAATATTCTTTTTATGTATCAAATTTTAGGGAAATGTATTGGGGAAAGTTCGTACACTTAAGAATCAAGATCTGATCTATACAGACAATATTCTGGGTTCTTAACAGACACTTATCTGTGTTCTATAAGACAGTTATATAGGTTCTAATATTACATTTAGCTGCATTGTGAAAAGACAAAATTAATGTGAATGTCAAGCATGCTAAAGAATGAATCAATGAATGAACGTTGGTGTGTGTTGTGAAAACTTTCTCTAAAACCTATTCAAACCATAGATCAGTGATGCCCAAAATATGGCCCATGGGGACAATCCGGCCCTCGACGTGCTGTTATGCGGCCTGCCAAAACTGTGGAACAAAATATAGAAAATCACACGAAAATATATCAGTCAATATATTTTTTTGTTTTTTTTAAAGAAATAAACAGGTTTATGTTTTAATTTTTAGGCAACATGTACCTAGGCTACAGTTTTTTTCTTTAATTCTTTGAAATTCCGCTGCTATGTTGAGCTAGCCATGTCCTCATCCATTGTGTAGAACAGTATGCATCATTTCTGTATCATTTTGGATCGTCTTTGGATTTGAACACGAGAGGTATTTTATTTACATTTATAGGGCTCCTTCTGTCTCGGAAAACAATGGGTGCGCCGAGATGAGTCACTGGCTTTGGTTACGTCTTGAGACAGGGCAGAATCTGGAGTGGCTGATCAAGCACATTTATATGGCTCCTTCTGTCTCGGAAGACAATGGATGCGCCGAGATGAGTCACTGGCTTTGGTTACGTCTTGAGACAGGGCAGAATCTGGAGTGGCTGATCAAGCACATTTATATGGCTCCTTCTGTCTCGGAAGACAATGGGTGCGCCGAGATGAGTCACTGGCTTTGGTTACGTCTTGAGACAGGGCAGAATCTGGAGTGGCTGATCAAGCCAATTCTGGATCGGCATAGTTTGCCACATTTCGTGCATTTATATTCCTCAGTTTTAGGGCTAGCTGACAGCAGGGCAGCTTTCTTTTTCATTCTCTTGGCCGATGCTGCTTCATTTCTTTAGCATTCAGCAAAGTTTGTACCAGCACGCACAGTCTGTCTCCATTTACATTTACAGTTAATGAAATGGGAGATCCGAAGAAATGCATAACTCTGAATGTAAAACTTCGAAGAAATGTTTGGACATCTTGACTTTTTAAATTTGGGACTTGATTTGTGAAGCTGTTTTTAAAGAACATGATGTAAAACAACATAGTGAATTGAAACACATCAACAAATAATGCGGCCTTCTTGAAGTAATGTCTGTATTTTGTAAGATGTGACAAGATGAGACAGCGGTAAGCTGCAGAATGGTTCACATTTGAAGAATATCAAACTACGGGGAAAACAAATATGCTGACATAAGCACCTAACAAACTCTTCATCTAGCAGGCGGAAAAGGGACGAAACCGTTGTTACGAAACCGACGAACATCAAGATTCAGTGCTCGGACTTGTTCATCAATGCGGCGGAATTTTAAAAAGTTTGCTTTTTTAACTTCTAACATCCCATAAATAGTTTATGTTTTAGATCCACAGGTTTTTAATAAAACTGCTTTAAAGTTTATTTTATGTTTTGATATCTTTGTGTTCAAATGGCCTGCAACAAGAGTACCGTATCAGAAATTAATGTGGCCCGCATAACGAATTAGGTTGGGCATCACTGCCATAGATAAATATATGGACTTATAAGTGTTCTGATTACTTGTAGGCCTAGAGTTTAAGAAGATTGTCACTTGTGTTGTTGGCTATTCATTGCTCATATGATTCTAAATTAATTGAATGTTGCATGATAATTTTTTTTTAACGCTAGATTCATCTGCTTTTAAATTTCTTTCACAGAAATTTATCGTGTTTTTTTTTTAAACATCTGTGTACTAAGTCATTAACTCATCAATTTCTTATATGTGTACACCTTCTTTTCTGAGAAAAGTATTAAAAGAAATCTAGCAATTAAAGCTTATTATCTTCTTCTTTCTCATTTATATGTTGGAACTCTCATTGTTATGCTGGAGCGTTCAGATGACTATACCAATATATGAGATGAACTGTGCAGTGGTTTCCAAAGCAGGGAGCTCTCCATATAGTTTTCTTTCTATTGGGGTGGTTTGGGGCCAGTGTCTTTTACTAGCCTTTTGGTAAAGAGAACAGTATTGGAGGACATGGTCAGCATTCTCTGGTGACTCTCTACACGGACAGATTTCACTGGTTCCAATTTTGAGCTTCCGATTGTCCATTTCTCATGTTCATTTGCTTGTTCATTTCTTCAGGAGCTCATTAGCTAAAAGTGAACATTTTCATTTCTGCACTGATTCTGTAGATAGATTGTTGAACTGTGTTTATAATCATCAACTAATTGTTTAAAATCAAATTATTCATTTCCTTACATCATACTGAATATGTATTTATGCTTAAAAGCCTATACTCCATATATACAAATCTTTTCTAACTTTGTAATTGGTTTTAAATATTTGAATGTATTCATTGTTACTTTTTGTTTTTGAACATCCGTTTAATAGGCTCGTGTCATAAGATATGTATTTAAATAAATATAATGTAATACAGTATCAGATGTTTGTGTTATCCGTTACATTTTGTGTTATTTATGTTATGTAGTGTGTTATCTTTTATAATGCATTCAATTAGCGTTTATTAAGCTGTAATGCAGCCAAAACTAGTTATTTTTAATTTCTGTAAAAGAAAATGTGTAGTCCATGGGAAAGTGCTTTCAATAGGCCGTCACCATAAGACTTGTATAGTTGTAGGCACACTTTTGACTAGCATTGACTGATAAACAAGGAACAGAAAAGTTTTAAAAATAAAATGAAATAAAGCATTTAATGACTTCAATGCTGTGAAATATTCAATTCAATTGAAATATAGGCTTTATACAGAAGTGGCGGTGCTACACTATTCGATTGTCAGTAGAGTTTTGTTTCTTGTGGTCCATTTATTTTATTCAGAAACTTGGAGAGTCACTAAAAGAAATATGGAAAAGCTCCAAACTTTTGTTAACAGATGCCTACGCCGGATATTAGGAATTAGGTGGCCAGAAAAGATAACCACTACCGATTTGTGGAAAAAAAAACGAGACAAAAGCCCATAGCACAAGACATTACCAAACGAAAATGGAGCTGGATAGGACACACCCTGCGAAAACCAGCTACCAATGTTGCAAGGCAGGCTCTTGACTGGAATCCACAAGGAAACAGAAAAGTGGGCAGACCCAAGCTAACCTGGAAGAGGTCAGTCGTCAGTGAATCTGAGGGTACTGGAATGACATGGGTGCAGATGAAGAAAGCTGCTCAGAACCGAGTTCGGTGGAGAGGTGTGGTTGCGGCCCTATGCTCCCCTGGGAGTACACAGGATTAAGTTTAAGTCTATTTATTTGCTGGTTCAGGAAGTCATAAGTCGATACTGTGACCTCATTCTACTTCTTTCTAAAGGGTTAAGTTCACTGATTAAACGCGTGTTATTATAATTAACCAATCAGAGGTCTGGAAGAGAGTTGCAGACTTCAGTTTCTGGAAGGTGACATATAAGAAATATTTGTGACATAAGTTTCTGGGATTCTAGAAAAGACCGATAAATAGGTACTAGTCGAGAACTTTGAGTTATATCCTTGAGCTGTTGCACGCTCCTGTGTTGTTGGGTCCACAAGTCTTTTAGTAGCCCTACTTTATATCTTTGAAGTCGAATACGTTGACGTAGAAGAAAAAATTTTTTTTTTCAGTATTAGGTTGTAGATTTATTACTTCAGCGTTGTTTTTAAAGAATATAACGGTACGTCAATTATTGTTGTGTTGTGAATTATAGAATGGTTTTGAAGGAGTTCATTAAAACTGAAGAAGATTCTTATGATCAAAACCCGCATTGGTAAAGTTCGAGCAGCCTTCCATCAGCTGAAGAACACCTGGGGATCTAGGGAATTAAGCACCACCACCAAGATTAGGCTTTTTAACACCATTGTTAAGCCGATATTACGTTATGGATCAGAGACCTGGAGAACCACCGTCCCCACCGTCAAAAAAATCCAGGTATTCATCAACACCTGCCTGAGGATGATTCTTATGATCCGCTGGCCAGACAAGATCTCGAATGAGGAACTGTGGCAAAGAAAAAAACAGCAGCCCATTGAAATAGATATCCTTCAGAGACGCTAGAGATGGATAGGTAACACCCTGCGCAAGCCGGCATCCAACATAACAAGGCAAGCCCTAACCTGGAACCCCCAAGGAAAGAGGAATATAGGACGGCCCAGGAACACATGGCGCCGCGATCTGGAAACAGAAGCCAAGCATGGGGACAGTTGGAGAGACTCGCCCAGAACCGAGATGCCTGGAGAAAGCTGGTTGGTGGCCTATGCCCCAGTAGGGACCACAGGCTGAGATGAGATGAGATGATGAGTTCATTAAAAAGATTGTATTTTTTTAGTTTATATTTCCTCTGCAAGCGATTCTTTGTGTATAGACACAAAGGGAAAATAAGCATTGTTTGTAAACACGATTATAGACATAACATCGTCACAATTAGGCTGTAAAAACAGTAATCGTCACACAAGGCGAGAATAGATGCTGTGTTTTCATTCCAGGTCCCGCAGCCCAAACCAGCTAGAAATGATGTACCAGTTGCTCCTGTGAACGCTTGTACTGTCGATATAGGTACTAGGTCTGCCATGGTTGCAATGGCAATGTAAGTAGTATTTGATTGAATCTCGGTAGTAAGTGACGCCTAGTCAGCTAGCGCGGAGTGACTCTTTCACTAGCAGTGAAAGTCTACATAAACACGAGTTTTACCTCCAAGTCCGCCCCCTCCCCCCCGTCAGATAGAAGAGGTCGGTATGAGGGAGCTTTTTTTTTTCGCATATGCTGGCCTAGATTTCCAATTGCAGTAGCACAACTCTACCTGAAAGTTTCAAATTGTTTTTCAATATAACGATTGCTATAGGTTTATTAGTTGTGATTTCATTACTCTATTAGTTAAAGTAGAGTTAAGACCCTTTATTTTTATTGTCAGAGGCTTGAAGCCTGACTAATAGTAGAAGTACTGTACAAAGCAGTTGCTTAGTTCGTATCATAGGCCTTATATATCAAGTAGTGTTATAATTATAACATATTGATGTAACTAAAAACATGCTGAAAAAAAAATTAATAGTCCAGCATCGATGATGTTGTCACAGTTTATTCTGATTTCTTTCATTAGACTAAATATATATTTATGTTCTCAATTAAATTAAATCCCTGACATTTTTTTTTTAAATTGTTGTTAAGGCATAGGCCTACGTAGATCTACTTGAATGTGTCCATGTCAAAGCGTTACATGAGTGTCAGGAGAACTATAAACATAAATCTAGGCCTACATATTGAACGGATTATTCAAAAGTAGCCTAAAGTTCCCCTTTCAGATCTTGTGGCCTATAGCGCAGATGATGTAATGGTCATCTGTTTCTGTGGCCTACAGTTAATGATGGTGTCATGTGGCAAGCACAACGACCAACCGCCTTTTCTTTTTCCCAAACTAATGTCAGGTACCTATTGGCTATTAGAGCTGGGTGGACTCAGAGGCGCCCGAAGATCTCGAAATTAGAAATCCCAGCGGTCCCTGGTTCGGAAGCCAAGCGTTTTACCGCTCAGCCACCGCGCCGCCAGCCAGAACAGTGCCAGTTTAGTAAGACTATACGTCTTCGGATATTTCCTTCAAGATTTTAATCTTATTTTCATAGACATATGTGTCTATTAATGTTCAGAAACATTTTGCGCATCGTCTTCTAAATCTAGGTCTATAGGCCTATTGGAATAAGGTATTATAAAATCTAGTAGACCAGGAACATCGGGATCTTTTCTCTGTGTGTGTGTGGGGGGGGATGGAGAATGGAAACAATAGGCTACTTTTTTGTCCAATTTCCTTTCAAAATACGATTTTGATCTAGATCTATTAAGAAGTAATTAGATCTATATTTATGATATATGCTTGTGATTTTCGGACGCTGACTGCAGAGCTAGAGAGGTGGATCCTAACAATGGAATTGAGATGCTACAGAAGGATCCTAGGCATCACATTCAAAGACCGCATTACAAACCAAGAGATTAGAGACAGGGTTACTGCAGTGATCGGACGTGTACCCCATGAGAACTGCCAACTACTGTGAAAAAAACGCAAGCTTAAAATCTATGGCTATATTACAAGATCTTCAGGGCTCGTACACGTAAGGACCTTCGACTTCAGGGAACAGTACCAGGACAGACAGAGAAAGCGATAGGAAGACAACATAAAAAAAAAATGGACGGGCCTGCCATTGAAAGAGGTTCTTAACAGGGCAATGGATAGAGAGGAATGGAAAAAGACAGTCGACAAGTCTTGTTTGGTGCCCCAGCGGTCCAACAGACTAAGGGATAGGTAAAGGTTATATGCTATATAAAGTCATCACAAATATTATGCATGCGAATCTTGGACGCTGCTTGCAGATCTCGAGAAGAGGATCCTAGCGATGGAACTATTATAAGATGCTACAGGAAGATCCTACCGTGTCACTTATAAAGACATATATCACAAACGAAGAGGTTGGAAACAGGATTAATACAGCATTTGATCCCACGATGACCTGCTAACCACTGTAGGAAAAAAAATTAATTCTATGGCCACATCACAATTTAAGGAGCTCGCAAAGACCTTCCTTCAGGGAACAGTACCAGGGAGAAGAAGAGGAAGACAGAGAAAGCGATGGGAGGACATTAAAGAATGGACAGGCCCGTCATTCTTATCTTATCTTATATAATACAGACGTTACTTCAAAAAAGAAGATGATTACGTCCTACGCGTCATGCATTCAGTCATGCATATTTACCAGTGACTTAAATTCTGCCAAATTCACCGTCATTGAATGATTTAATTTCTATCCAAGGCTAAGGACATAGACGAATGGAGAAAGACGTTTGGCAGATCTTGTGGTGCCCCAACGGTTCAACAGACTAATGGATAGGAGAGCTCTAGGTGAAAGGGACAATTATAAACAAAACATAGGGCCTATAGGCTTTTTTTTTTAAGACGTGTTATTTCATGTCTTGTGTCTGTATAGATCTATGATGTAGACAACAGATCTAGATACATAAAATTATATCTAGAAATGTCTTTGTTGGTTTATCAACATTATTTATGAACTGTGTAAAATAACTTTTCATTTTCTACGGATGGCTGCCTGATCGTGTGGTATGATGCAAAGTAAGGACTGTCGTTAGTGGTCGAGGGTTCATACACTGTCTGAAGCTCTTCATCGTTGTCCCTAGGGAGGTTTCGTTGGCTGATATCAGCATCCATTTTCTATTCAGGTTTTTCAGACTTTATAGATCTATTTAGGTCTATGCACGTCATAATAAAAGCATTGTAAAAAAAAATGTTTGTAAAAATGTTTTACATATTTCGGCTGTTCTTTCATAGTTGAAGATATTTACTTCCTAGTCCAAACCTCCCGCAGGACGATGGGGGATGGGTGCGGGCAGGGTTTGAACCCGGAACCATCGAGAAATCCAATTCCTATAGCCTATTAACTGACAATTTTATGGCAATATATTTGGTTAATTCCAAAAAAAGACTTCCCAAAGCTGGTGGCAAAAAAAATGTCGACCGTAAGTTAGTTTTAAAATAATCCGGCTCTAAAATGATCTGAAAGCATGATAAAAATAAAGAATAAAGACAATTAAATGCAATGCTTGAGTGAGCGCAGGTGACGCACAAAAACAGTTCGCTAGCATACCGTACTGATAGAACAGTTGCCAACTTGTTGATCTCCAAAACCTGGGTCCCATCATCGAATGATTACAAACATTACAAACCTAATTAGATCTATGTCTACCTGCAATAACTGCATTCTGTAAGTAGTGTGAGCCTGTGACTCTGTTATTGGTTTAGATCTTCTAGAATAGATTTAATCTAGCTCTACATAAAAAAATGATCGATCCAGAAATCTAGACCCAGAGCCAGAAAGAATGATTAGAACTTATCTAGAATTCTAGAATTAAGAATGTCAACGAATGAATTTTATGAATGATGATCTACATCAGTACATGACTACAAAAAAAAAAAAAAAAAATTACTAGTGTAGATAATATAATAATAATTCTAATATTAAGTCTAATTATAGTTTGTAACTATAGACATAGTGAATGATAATTTTTGTTAGTTATACTAGTTGTAACTATAGACATAGTGAATGATAATGTTAGTGACCAGTATACTATTATGAGTATACCGTACGTTTTAGTTTTATGCCTGTTCAGGCTGTTGTGTTGACCACTGTTGACAGGTATAAGTATACGTAAAATTAGTAATACTACTAATATATACTATAGTTATGCCTGTTCAGGCTGTTGTGTGTCACTGTGTTAGTCTAGTGTGTGAAAAAAAAAATTCTAGGAGTATGAAATGTAAAGTCTTTAGCATTAAATTATGATTAAAATAATGTGAAATTGTGTATCACTTTTATTTTATAACTGGTTATGACTGGTACATTTACATTTAATTTAGATCTTAATCTAGATATATATATACTACTTTGAATAATACATTTATTATAAATCTATAACAGTATTATAAATCTATAACAGAAAATTATTTTTTTTTACAGTAAATAAGTAATCTAAGATAGATCTCTCTCTCTCTCTCTCTCTCTCTCTCTCTCTCTCTCTCTATCCTTTAGCCTGTTGGACCATTGGGGCACCAAGCAAGACTTGTTGACTGTCTAAAAACTGTCTTTTTCCATTCCTCTCTATCCTTTAGTGTTTAGAACTTCTTTCAATGGCAGGCCCGTCCATTCTTTTATGTTGTCCTCCCATCGCTTTCTCTGTCTGCCTATTCCTTCTTTTTCGTGGCACTTTTCTCTAAAGGAAGGTCTTTGCGAGCCCCCAAGATCTTGTAATAAGGCCTAGGCTTTAAGAATGTTAGAGAAAAAAAATTAAATTTAGAAAAAAAAATGACATGGCTAAAATAAACAATTACTATCCAGTAGTTGAAATTGACTAAATGATTTTATCCTTTGAAACAAACGTAGTCGGTGATTAATGCTAGAACATCTATAAAGACTCTTTTAGCTAAGACTGCAGTAGCTAGAAGTGGTATATAAAATAAATGATAAGTTATTGAGTTTTAACTTGTTTTCTAGAGTTAACCCTTTAGTGCCTTTAGTATTAGTACTTATTCAGGCCTAAATCTTCTTTAAAAACTCAGTTTGTAAAAAGTGCTCCATTTTCTTGGCACCAAATGTGCCAAAAAGTCACTGTCTCGAAAGGGTTAAAATGTCTAGAAAAAAACATTGTGGTCAGTCAAATCAAGAAAACTACTGTTATTGCTACAAAGGCCAAACCTTTCAAAGACATTCTACTATATATTTAGTTTTATATTATGCAAGGACATAACACATTTACTATTTTTGTATTTTGTTAAGAAATTTTTAAAAGCTGATTTTTTTTTTAAATTTAAGAATTTTACAAATATGCAATTTTTGTCAACTTTGAATTTGGCTAAAATTGAAATCATAGTTTTCCATTTTCATTACAAACTTTGCTTTTTTTTTTTTTTTCAACAGAACTATTTGATTAATTTGGTTGAAATATAACCCAGTCAACCTCCCATGATGACTGAAACAGAGCGTGATTCAACTCTTGAACTGAACAATGTCTTAAAACATGTGAAGAAGGAAGCGGAAGAACCAGATTTGTTAACACAACCATGTGAAGAACAAGGCTTTAAAGTGTCAATGATAAAAATTGAGAAGACAGATGAAGATGAATCTGACTTGAATACACAACAAACTGGAAACTATTTTTATGAAAAATGTTCTACTGTAAACCTTGGGCATGAGGTATTGCAATGTTCACTCAAATATATCACACAAAACACTTCTAAATAGCATCATACATGAAACAAATGTAATAGGAAACAAATTTTATTTACTGTTGTTTCCAATAGTTGAAATTGACAAAAGGACAATATATTTTTACCCTTTCAAATAAAGCTTAAGTAAATTAGTACATTAGTTTTTATCACTTTTAGGTCTGATCACCAGTTAAATAGATCTAATCTATTAAAAATATTATTAAAAAAAAATTTTTTTTTTGGTAGAAATAAAAGATTTTTTTATAATTTTAGTAAATAACTTTACTTGTATATAATTAAAAAAAAAAATTGTTGCTTTTATATAGCATTTATTTCATGTTTACAGTATGCTCAGAGGGCTATGGTCCAATCTCATTTGTGGACCAGTGGGAGGAGGGGGTATCTGGGAGAAGGTTTTTCCGTGCTACCTTTAGGCGCTCAGTAAACACAACTCTGCTCGAGCCAGGTGTCGTACTTTGAGCCCCCTTTATAGGTAGCCAACCTAAGCCAAGTTCAAGCGTACTTGGCCTCTCAACCACGTTTATGCATACATAAGCAGCAAAGTGCAAAGTTTCGATCTACATTTTTTTTCTGGAATTTTCAAGCAAAGCTTCTTTATTTCTTACTTTGGCTACAGGTTAAATATGTTACACTATATTATAAAGGGTACCGGTACCTGACATTAGTTGGGGGAAAGTAAAAACACTTGGTCATCGTGCTGTCTACATGACCCGCTGCTTGTTGTATAGAATGTGTATTCTCTAGAATACTGGATTTTATTCTTTGCAGATTTTTTGTACATTTTTTATGATAATTTTTTTTTTAATTCCTCTGCTATTTGTAAATTTGTTAATGTTTTACAGGAAAATAGTATAAAGAAAGAGATAGAAATGACTGATGTCTCAGATAGTAATAAACTACAGACCTTGCCTTCAGGACAACTAGCTGTGTCAGTGAAGGTAACCACCAGACTTTCTCCTGTACCTAACATTAGGCCAAATTTCAAATTCCCTTGTAAGACCAAAGAAAGAAATGTTTTAATGCTTACTCCAAAAATCTTAATATTATATTACAGCAGAATTTTTATGAATCATCTTTTTTTTTTTTAAACAGGTGGAGATCATTGATGAAGAAAAGGAAATGACTTCAGAAATAAATGTACTCAATGATAAAATGCCAGATGGAATTGTTGAAGACTATTCTAAAGAAGTTAATTTAGGTAAAAAGATATGTGAGGAAATTGAAAGAAAATGTCTCTCAGGATTTTCTGAACCTAATCATCTACACCAGCTGATTTATTCTGGTCCAAAAACATTTCAGTGTCAAATTTGTCTTAAAGTATTTTCTGATCCTACTCAGAGGAGAAAACAATGGCGGAGTAAAACTGAAAGAAAAAAATATAAATGTGAAATTTGTCTTAAAGAATTTACTAAACCTTCTTATTTGAAAGCTCACCGATTCGTTCATTCTGGCGAAAGACCTCATAAATGTCAAATATGTCAAAAAGGATTCACTCAAGCATCACATTTAAGATCTCATCAAGTGGTTCATACTGGTGATAAACCGTTCAAATGTCAAATATGTCTAAAAGGATTTTCTAACTCTTCACGATTAAAATATCACCAAGTGGTTCATTCTAATGAAAAACCATTTAAATGTCAATTGTGCCCAAGATCATTTTCTCGATCTTCAGATTTCAAAGCTCATCTAGCAATTCATGGTGAACAACCACATAAATGTCACATTTGTCATAAAGTATTCACCCAACCTTCACAATTAAGAAATCATCTAGTGGCTCATACTGGTGAAAAACCATTTAAATGTGAAATATGTCTCAAAGAATTTTCTTATCCTTCTGGTCTGAGAAGTCATCAAGTGGTCCATACTAAGGAAAAGCCATTCAAATGTCAACTATGTCCAAGAGAATTTTCTCGATCTTCAGATTACAAAGCGCACCTTTTGATTCATACTGGCAAAAAACCACATAAATGTCAAATATGTCAAAAAGCTTTCACACAAGTTTCACATTTAAGATCTCATCAATTTGTTCATGCTAATGATAAGCCATTTAAATGTCAAATATGTCAAAGAGGATTTTCTCACCCTTCACGCTTGAAATATCACCAAGCTATTCATACTACTGGAAAACCTTTTAAATGTCCAATATGTTTAAAAGAATTTGCTCTATCTTCACAATTAAAAGTTCACCAAGCTGTTCATACTGGTGAAAAATCTTTTAAATGTCAATTATGTCCAAGAGAATTTCATCATTCTTCAAATTACAAATCTCACCTTTTGATTCATACTGGTGAAAAACCACATCAATGTCAAATTTGTCAAAAAAGATTCACTCAGGCTGCACACTTAAGATCTCATCAACTGGTGCATTCTGGTAAAAAACAACATTTGAATGTCGATGTCATGGCTGACCAAGTTGGTCATACTAGTGAAAACTCTTAATTAAATGTCATATAAGTCTTCAAGAATTTTCACTACCAGTATCTTCATATTAAAAAAAAAAAAGACCAAATGATTTATGCTGGTAGAAGTGGCTCACAAATTAACTCGGCACTCTACCTGGAAGAAATGAAGAAATTAGTTATAAATAAAATAAATGAGAAATGGACAAGCTCACATCCAAATCACAAGAAAGATGATGCTTACTATAAGCTATCCCGACAAGATCAACATGTAATCTTTCGACTTAGGACCGGACACAACAGAATGCGACAACACATGTTCCGGAAGCTCAAAATTGGAACCAGTGATATCTGCCCATGTGGAGTGTCATCAGAGAATGCCGACCATGTCCTCCAAGACTGCGCTCTTTACCAAGAGGCCCGTCTAAGACACTGGCCGCAAAACACCCCAATAGAAAGAAAACTATATGGAGAGCTCTCTGACTTGGAAACCACTGCGCAGTTCATCTCAGATATTGGTGTAGTGATCTGAACTCTCCAACATGACAATGAGAACGAAGAAGAAGATGCTGGTAAAAGAAACAGTGCAAAAAGATTTTTTCCAAAACTTTTGGTTGAAAATACATCTTTTGGTTCATACTTGTGAAAAACTGAATGTCACATATGTCTGAAAGAATTTTTTCATCGTTCAAATTAAAAAACAAACCTCAGCTTAAGTAATACTAGTACAAAAATACTTAATTTTTTGTAAAAAGAAATTTATTTATATCTTTAGAATTGAATCAGCCCTTGTTAGTTCATACTTGTGTTCATTTGTTAATGTCAAAATTGTTAAACAAAATCTTTCTTTACATTTGAAAACTCATAAAAATATCATTGTAGTGGTAGTAGGGTCTGTCTAAGGTGTATTAGGACAGTGCATTCAAAGAGGATATGGTTTACACACACACAGGGGACACACACACAAAGAATCAGAAATGTTTCTGTAGCCATAGACACATTTTGATTTATACATAAAGATGTCTGATTGACCAGAACAAGCAAAATGCTAGTGCACTATACATTTTGTGAGAAGTTTAGTTTGTAATAGTTTTTAATATTGGTTTTGAGAGGGTACTTTCTGTGTATTATATAAAACATTAAATTTAGCACAAACAATCTGAGGAAGGTAATCAGGTAGGCTCTAAATATTCTACCAATAAATTAAATCATTAAATTATACAATAAAAAATATATTTAGTCACAAATATAATTGTTTGTACAACAACAGGTTTTGCTCCAAGGAGTAATGAACACACACAAAAAAAAAGAGATTAAATAGTACTTTAAAACAAAGGAATTATAGTGTAATTTTCGATATGTCGTCTTTCATAAATATATTGGGTCAAAATTGCAAATTTTGACAATCGTACTTCGTAAAATCAACCATTTTGGTTTCGATCATGAATGGCAAACAAAAATAATAACTGGTAAAATGTTCATATTTTTTCGTCTATCTACTACTATCTAGGTTAATTGGAAGAATACGTGATATGTCAATCAATCAATCACGGCTCTGTTAAATCTAATATAGATTGTATTACAACCGTCTGTTATAAAAAAATTTACTTTTTCTGTAATGCCTTGATGACTGGCTTACTCTGAACCCATTGTTTAGATGTTTAGCATATACTGCTATCTCACAATCTACATAGGTTTTATTAGAAGATTCTTTTTATATATTGATATTTTTTATGTCAATTTCAGACAGACACTTAAGAATCAAGTTTTGGTCTATACAGACATTTATCTGGGCTCTAATAGTATCGTTAATTCGGTAGGATGGTGAAAAAGACAAAATTAATTTGAATTGAATTTGAATGTTAAACAGTTTAAATATTAAGTTAAAGAACTTGTTTGTTTGTGGAATTTGAATGTCAAACAGGTTAAATAATAAGTTAAAGAACTTGTTTGTTTGTATGTGTCAACTTCTTTCCCTAATGTCTATCCAAACCATAAATCAAGTGTTTCTCAAACTTTTTTCTTGATGGAACACTTTTGCACATTCTGAGTAATTAGCAGAATACTTTTTGCTGTGGCTGAGCAGTAAAACGCTTGGCTTCTTAAATGGGGGTCCCAAGTTCAAATCCTGGTGAAGATGTAGGCCACAGAAACATGGCCATTACATCAACTGCCTTATAGAGCACAAGGTCTGAAAGGAGAATTACTTTTTTTCCCTTATTTTTTTTTTAGAGGGAATTCACATGGTGGCCTACTAAATAATTGCAGTAGCTCAGTAATCACCTAATCGGGCCTTGAAAACAATAGCGTTCAGCAGAACACAGTTTGCAAACATTGTCACATCTGTGTGAAGTATTTAAGAAGATTGTCTTTTATGTTGCTGGTTATTGTTTGCTGATAGGTTTCAAATGAATTGAATATTTGTGTTGTATTCATTGCTCTTTTTTTAACTGCTAGATTCAACTGCTTTTAAATTTGTTTGCTTGGACAGTGGTTCCAAGTATTCACAGAAAGCTCTCATTTTTTGTTTTTTTTCGCAAAGCATCTGTGTACCAAATCAATAACTACTTATTTGTTTTAATGTACTGGGTAGTACTCAGTAGACTAAACTGACTAAAGTGATAAATTAAAAGATGTTGAGGCATTGTGGGTAAAACTGTCGACATGCAACAGTAATCAAAATAATTTATAAACTCTTCAACGCTGCTTTTGTTTTGAAACATTTTTGTTAGCTTCCTAAATACAATTACAAAATCCATGTTCTAATCAGTTGTCTTAACTTAAATAAGATAATTGATAAGAAAAGTTGGAAATGCAATAAAAAACGCGTACAAATAGAATAGGTAGACTTTTCTTTGCTTTATCCTCTATTAAAAGTATTTTCTCATTATATACGTTCTGTTCATTATATACGTTATAAGACAAAGACCGTGTTAACTCTTTCTCTCCTAACTGACGATACCAACGTTGATTACACCAGAATGTGGTAAATAATTACGGAGAGAAAGAGTTAATACCTAAAGCTTTATTACACTGAAGGACGAAAACAACAACACACATAGTAAAGGGCAAGACACGAAATAAGATCAGTACACAATCTCACGTGAATACACAGATGTAAACAAACCCAGGGGGTGACCGAAGCAGGACGTTTTGGCGCGAACCGTTTTGGTAACATTACGTTCATTGTATTATTTCTTTGAATAGAATCAGACATTTCTGTTTCGTGTCAAGTGTTTTTGTTAAGACGTATTTATCATGTACAGAACAAGAGATACTTTTGTCCGTTATTTTTGGTCTTTAATTTTGTTATTTAATTATTGTTAGACTGCCACCAGGTTTAGAGTTTAAAGTATAATGGTGTCCAACACATGCACACCTAGACAGTCGTAATTAAACCCAGGGGCGTAGCTAGGAATCGTCCATCGTTTGGGGGCCCCGGGGGCTTGACTTCTTTGAGGCCCCTGCATTTTGCGCAATTGTTAATTTTTTTTTAACCCCCCCAATTTTTTTCCCCCCCCCCCCCCTTTTAAGTGGAGGCCCGGGGTTATTTTCAAATTCTCCCCTCCCACCCTAGCTACGCCACTGATGGAACTATTAGTACAGTTCCATGATTAAACATACTCCATACTTTAAAGAAGACTATAATATTTAGATTATATTAGCAAATAGAGATATTTACTCGGAGTAATTTATATTATCAATGAAATTCTCTACTTTCAATCATTATGACTTTGCCTAAAGCAGTCATTGTATAGAACTTCTTGGTGTAACAGTCTCGTTTGACATTATTGTGTTATTGTGATATGTTCACCTGTTTTAGACTGGGAAAAGACATGTGTAAGTCCTGATGTAGAAAACGGGAAGTAGTATGAATGAAATTGACTTTGAGTTCAGTCAGTCACCTTAAGTCAGTTGAACTAAGTAGTTACCTTAAGTCAGTTGAGCCAGTCAGTAAAGTCAAGTATTTTAGTAGTCAAGTTTTATCTTTTGATCCTGTACGGACTTACGTATTTTGTTACTTTTTCTCGGGACTTTTAAAGAGTAAAATAGTGAAGTTTTTGTTACCCGCTGGGATGCGGATGTTACTCATTGTTTTTTTCTGTAAGTAATAACTTTGGATGTATTCAATACCGCTGTTCTGCGAACGTATGATGTTTTAGACTCATGTAACTGAGAGACTGCAGTGTTATTTTTATCATCAATAAACTTTATATTTTGTCTGACTCCATTCGTTTATTGATGTTCCACCATTCGTTCCTGTTTCATTTGGCACTCTATACAATGCGTAGGTAAAGTAGAAATTGGAGAAATCATTTCTGACTTTGCCTGGACGTTTTGGACATTCTATAGAACAGTGATGCCCAAAATACGGCCTGAGGGCCAGGTCCGGCCCGCGACGTGTTCCACCCGGCCCGCCGAAACGTCGGCACAAAGTGTAGAAATTCCCCTTCCAAAATAAAAAGGTTGAAAAAAATTTTTTGTTCCTACTTTTGGGTCCCCACTTTTAAATTGATAGATTGGTATCACGATCTTTACAATTTGTGCGTTTATCTACCAGGAAAAGGCGACATTCTTGGTTTGAGTCCCGAATAAAAGATTGTTAAACTCCACCTAGAGGTTGGAGGATCCATGGGAATATTTAACAAAAAGAAACAACAAAATGAGTCGGTGGTAAAGCTAGCTACACTAGAAATGAAGTTTTACATATATATTTCCTTACGCGTAAAAAATATAATTGTCAAATAACGTATATTGGTTAAGTATTAAATCCATAGGTGTCTACCAAAACATTTTCATTTTGTTTTTGTAACTTTTCGGTTATGTGGCCCGCAAGACGAGTGTTGGAAATTAAAATGGCCCGCAGGTCGAATTGGGTTGGGCATCACTGCTATAGAATATCGGATTTCGCAATTTGCTGGTAATATGCATAGACTATAATTGTTTTTTTTTCAAGGGGGGGGGGTAATTTATTCCAACGTGATTTGTTAAACCCAATGAGTTTCAATGACAAAGACGAATCCCGACATACCGTTTATGAAGACGAACTACTATGAAACAAACCTAAAGTGAAATAGATCTACAATGAAATAGACCGACAAGGAATATATATTAATATAATTATATATAGTCTTGAGATGGGGCAGAATCTGGTGTGGCTAATCAAACCAATTCTAGAGCGGCAGACTTTGCCACAATTTATGCATGTGTATGCATCTGATTCAAGGCTAGCGGACAAGGCAGCTTTCTTTTTTTTCCCTCTAGTTTAAGGCCGCTTCAATTCTTTTGTTCTCATCGAGTGTTGTCCCAGCACGCACAGTCTGTCCCCATGCACTCCGGTCTTCCCACATACTTTCGTTGATGTCTGTGGCTCTTGTGTCTCGCTTGGGCGTCTAACTCCCTCAAAAAGCTCAGCATATAAGATATCTATCGGGAGTCTACCATCTGGCATGCAGGTGACATGTCATAACCGGCGTGGTCTTCTTTGTGTCAGGAGAGCATACATGTTGTTCACACTGGCCAATCTCAGAACTTCTTGATAGGAGACATGGTCCTTCCTATATACGTAGCTAGCTATCTGGTGTCTCTGGAGAACAGAATATGGGAAGTGCATAGACACAAATAAATATAGACTGGACAAAGGAAGTAACTTTATGTAACTTGAAAACATGTATATCTATTGAATTCGGATTTCCGAATTATGAAAAAAAAAATTGCATGATCTTCAGTCTTAGAGATTAAACAAAATTTATAGACATAAAATAAAGTACACTCAATTGCAATTTATAATTTTTTGTTTCATAAAACTCTCTTATTGGCCAGTTTATATATATATTTATTTATGTCTATGGGGAAGAGCTGATTGGATTTGCAACTTCAAAGGTATACAATACATCTTGTTCGCTTTTTAGTACCGTAAAACCTAATTTCCTTTGTCTTACGCCCGAGACACACCTTATTATTACTTATTAAGTTGACAAAAGTGATACTTTAATACTACTTCCTCAACAATGTTTAGAATCCAAAATTTATCGTTTGTCGTGATCGTAATACTAATATATTAGTTTCGTATTTTTAGTGAAATAATCTGAATTATGCGTTGATTTAGTTTTATTTTATTTTTCCCGTTTGTTGCTACTAGTAAATGTAAAAATGGAGTTGAGTTGAGGTTTCGAACGTTAGTAGCCCAAACCTCCAGCTGGACGGCAGTTGGTTGGGAGGGTTTGAACCCTGGAATATCATTAGAATAGTCCGGAGAATACACTAAACGGCTAAGCAGATATGAATGACGAGTTGAAGAAAAAAAAAACATATTTTAAAAGTACATTAAAGGGGGAAGTAGGGCGGTAACATTTGGTGAAATATATAGGGGGGGGGGGAAGGGATAGTTTAACGGTCTTTTTACCGTTTAGTTTTTAAACGTTTAAATAGCTTGAATAAAAGGGTGAAATCAATTTGTTTTGCCTAAAACGACATAAAAGTTATGCCTTGATATTGATTCTTCCGCCCAACCATTTGTCTTGCTGCAATCTTTCAATGGGCATTAGTATTTTTATGGGAGCTCTCCAGATATCTTGTTTGGTATCCAATTATCACCAGATGTTTTCGTTTAGGTCAATAAATGCAAGCAGACGCATGAGTTTTTTTTTTCTAAAGCGCCCTGAGTGCATCGGTTGCACTTTCTGCAGTTTCGCATTTCACGTGTTGACATCAAACCTCTGACGTATCACATCCATCACAGCTGTTAAACAAGTTCAGAGTATCATTGAGTATCACATCCATCACAGCTGTTAAACAAGTTCAGTTCAGAGTATCATTTATCAGAACAACGTAGGTCTATCCTTGAACAAAGTAGCCACATTATGAGCATAAGGAAGAACAGACAAATATGTAAGACAGTTATTACACAAATACGTAAACCCGAATAATAATAGCTCTATATTCTACAAAAAAAAAACACGAAATATCAACAGACAACAGTTATTAATATAACGATGTCCATTGGATTAAAAATATAAGCTCCTTCTAGAGCGGTTCTGAAATTGGTCTTTTGAAAATAATTGTTGTCTTAAGAGGTTTGCATATTGGGTGCGGTGACTGTGTGATGTTTATTTTATATCTGAACCATCTTACATACGCCGTCGAACAGCCGATTTTGAGACATCTAATATATTAAACCGATCCTCAGCAGATCGACCAAAATGGCTTTAGATGTTTTGAGGCCAGACTGTAAGTCACAAAAGTACGCCACTGCTGCTTTGCGTAGCTTTGTGAAAATCTGCAACAATCATTAATCTTTACACAATCCTTAATCTTAATACGTTTAACAGTACTTCCTTAATGAAACGACAGCATAGAGTTACCAGACATATGCACGAGCAAGGAAAGACATTAGAGAGAAACGTAAGCTCGAACAAGAGAAAATAGTTTTAAAAATACTATAAAAAAAAAAAACAAAAAAAAACAAAGCGTACTTGTATTCATGCGTTAATCTCTATCAAGAAAATAGTTTTAAAAATACTTAAAAAAAACTTAGCTTATATTAAACGTTCTTGTATCAATTAGTTTGTCTCAGCCATGAAATAAAATTTGTAATAGATCTAGACCAACAATAAAAAGCATTTATAAAAATAAAAAAAAGACATTGCAAATGGAATGAATTAAGTTTTCTCTCTAGCTTTGCGTAGGTGGTTCATGATTTACTGCCATAAAGTAGTGTACTCATAACGCATGCCTTTTAGACTTCCATTTTGGTCACTGTTGTGAGCTTCTGGTTTTCCCAAACTCTTGACCTAAGTCTCGCGAAGGTCGAGGCAGCCTTCCCTATGTTTTTTTTTATCTCCTCTTCTTTTACAGGTCATCTTGAATTGTGGATCTCAAATTGCAGAATTCATTTACGGCATCCAGCTTGTTATCGCTTATGAGGATGGAGAGTGGTGCTGTAGCAGGTGGTCCCATAACATTTGTTTTCTTCGTGCTAATAGTTAAGCCACATTCTTTACAGGCCTGTTAGAAGTGGGGCATTAGTAACTGAAGTTCCTCCCCTATACCACCTCTAAAGTCAAGTACAATTTCTTTCCCTTGTTCAAGATACAAAACAAAATGATTAATCAATTACCAATAGCTACTTAACAAATTGGTCAACTTTTTTTGGTTGACTCAGGTTTGTTTCTTATTCTATGCACAAACTATATATACTTGGAAAGATAGTTACTATATGATTTTGTCCTAGTTAAGAGTACACGAAGTTACTGTATGATTTTGTAGTAAAGAGTACATGAAGTTATTGTATGATTTTGTCCTAGTATAGAAAACATGAAGTTACTGTATGATTTTGTAGTAAAGAGTACATGAAGTTACTGTATGATTTTGTCCTAGTATAGAGAACATGAAGTTACTGTATGATTTT
>JADKLZ010000166.1:2926002-2936906 GCA_021533235.1 Biomphalaria straminea | reverse complement strand
ACGATTGCTAGTACTTCTTGTTCTCTAGTTGAGTCGTCAATACCTTTAATACCCCTTAAGGGTGGTTCTATTGGGGAACTGGTCTGACCATTGGTCCTGCTCACAGTGCCAACACTGTTGGCTTCTTCCCGGTATGGTGATGAGAACTTTATACACCTTGGGATTGTTTAAGTATTTGAGATGAATGTAATGAGGAACCTTATTGGTCAGAATTCCCTAACTTGACAGGTTTTACTTTTAAGCCTTCTTCAGCGAATGACTCAACGATCTCACCAATTTTACTTTTTACGTAATGGGTGCTACCCAATTTAATGTAATTTTGATTTTTTTCATCTTCTATAGTAGAAACGTCGATTTTGAGGGTATCTTCTGACCCTAGAATACGGGTTCTATGCATTGCTGTGGTTGGAACTAAGAATCAAAGGGGTTCTCAAATCTATAGAGAGAACCTACTTCGTCCGGACTCAGACTTAAAACAGTCATGAGGTTTGCCATTGACAACCCCTTGGCCTTCCAATTTAATGAGCACAGCACCCGACCAGGCCACCTTCTAAATCTTTCTTCTTAATCAGGAACGTATTTACAGACATAACTATGAAGATTCAAAGAAGTAAATTCTAATAGAAATAAAAATGTATCGAAATTTATGAAAAGTTAAAAAAAAAAAAAGAAGAAAATGTAAGGTAGAATTATAGAAAGTACACGTCTTGCTTGTAATTCATCATCATCAAACTCCATTTGAGTGAGGGCTTGCTAGTAATCCATGGAATAGCACAGAAGTCATAAGTCATAGTAATCCAAGCACGAATGTTCACTATTAAAGTCACTAACAGATGTAAATCATAATAATTTTAGTAAAATTAATACTTTTGTTTCTTGATAAAGGACAACGAAACAAAGTGACGAAGACTTTAATAAATCGTTGTTTTTATTGCGGTAGCGTTTAAATGAATATCTTTTCATGAATCTGTTTTATAATAATTTCATTCAATGTATGTTCGCTTGAGCAAATAGTGATACGTTTAATATAATGGAATTATCTAGGATACTACAAGTTCTTCAAGTATTGATAGTCCTGAGCATCACTTTGGTTTTTCTACACAGCTTTGTGTTTCTAGATCTTTTCATCGGTTCTCCAAAAACTATATTAGATTCCACGTAAGTATTCCAATCCATTATTTTCATTAATTCGTTTTTAAAAAACAAGTAGAGAATTTGATAGTGAACAAGGTTACAAAGACAGTGTGTGTGAAAACACAAACTTAAAATGGGCCCCCGAAGTGATCCACCCAGGCAGGTTTCAATATTTTCAAAAAGAACATCCGAATGAAATTATATCAAAGACAAATGACAGATAAGAATGCAGATAGAAGGTTGACAGATCTTATGTAGTGCCCTAGCGGTCCAGCAGATCAAAGGATAGGTGTAGGTGAAAGTTAAGTTAGATGTGAATCTGGACCGACTGATGTAATATAATTTATTCGCTAATTCAATTTCTTTATTCTTTAGATAGCAAAAATCTCTATCTTCGAATAAAAATAAACTTGAAATTAAATGAAAAAATATAACATTATCAATTGTCTTAAAGTAGGTTTGATGTATAAGACATACTAATTAGGTTTTTCTCTATAAAAAAGTGCTTGCATAAATGATTTTTAAAAATTAGATTTTGAGCTTTTAGAAAAAAAAGTAGCCGTTGCATCAGAACTTTGAATGATCTATATTATCATGATGTCAGATTTTCATTTTCTCTTCTACTTTCTGAGCACTAAACGGGACGGACGGACAGACAGACAGACGGACGGACGGACAGACAGGCCACACAAAACTAATACCGTCTTTTCCCCATTCGGGGGCCGCTAAAAAAGACTTAAATAATTAGATACACTATATCAGAAAATTTATCTAGGTTTTTTTGTACATTGAATTTATTCTACGTTAATATCATTAATTTACATCAAGCGATATTATGTTTTTACATAGCTTAAAACAGCTTTACTCCTACGGGTGCTCATGATGCTCAATAAGTAAATGTAAGTCCTCTTTTGGTGAGACATCCTAAGAAAAAAAAGTACAGGCCCAGAAAAAGTAAAACTTCAATAGGTCATAGACCCCCGGCGGACAACGACTTTGTCTGCATCAGATGTGGAAAATTGCAGGTCACAACTGGGTTTGTGTAGCCATGTGAAACACTGCACTCATCCTTAATCTTCGGAATCGAAGACATTGTCTTTATATGTAAATAAGATAATTGAAGATTACAAAGACCAAGACTAAATCAAAGAGTGTCTACATTTAGAGGTCATCTGAGAAAACTAATAACGTCTAGATACACTTGTCGTAGACTTAAAACTTCTCATTACTGATTGTGAGTATGATGATCCGGATGATATTCACTTCATCGTTAATAGGAGTCATACATGAAAAAGTACAAAAAAAAAAAGACTTCTTGATCAGGGCGAGACCATTCGTTATAGAAGGCCTCAACACTCATACAACGTCACAACCTGTGGGCAGTTTGGAACCAATAGCTCGTACAGACTTGTGACGTGGAAACGAGCTATTGGTCTAAACTGCCCATAGGTTATGACTTTGCAGGTCAGTGTTTATACCCTCTGTATTGATTGGTCTCAATCAGGGACAGAAGTTGACCCTCAGCTAGGTTATAGAAAATCGGACAACAAACAAAAAAAAAAAATAAAAATAAAAATATTATAAAAAAGCTTATCTAAGGGAGGAAACTCCACATTTACAGGTGTATAACTCAAGGATGTAAAATTTATTTCCCTTTTCAGCAAACAAATAAATTATTACCAATAATTAATTGACTAATTGTTTAATTTTGTTAAAATGATCCACGTTTACTAAAGTACACAAATGATTGTGGAGAGTCTCAACGTGATCCGAGAACTAGGTGTTTGGGAACTAGGTGTTTGAGAACTAGGTGTTTCGGAACTAGGTGTTTGAGAACTAGGTGTTTGAGAACTAGGTGTTTGAGAACTAGGTGTTTGAGAACTAGGTGTTTGAGAACTAGGTGTTTGAGAACTAGGTGTTTGAGAACTAATGCATGCAAAATGTTTACCAGTGAAGACAGAGTGTGTTGATCTAAACTTTACAACGATGTTTAGGGGGACAAGTACTAGCAATCGTGAGGCCGTCAATGTATCGAATACAGAAACTGAAAGGTATTGACGACTCAACTAGAGAACAAGAAGTACTAGCAATCGTGAGACCGTCAATGTATTGAATACAGAAACTTAAAGGTATTGACGACTCAACTAGAGAACAAGAAGTACTAGCAACCGTGAGACCGTCAATGTATTGAATACAGAACTTGAAAGGTATTGACGACTCAACTAAAGTTTGTAGCGAATGTGGGGAGAACCAGCAAACAGTGTACAGCAATATAAAGCAGACTGGTTTAAAATGTGCAGGGACAGACGCAATGTTAACCTGTTAGAAGACGTCAGCCACAGTTATGAAGTTACGGTGCAAATAGTTCTGCAGATAAACAAGAACTAGCAATCATGAGACCGCACAAAAAAAAAACAACTCTGCTCGAGTCAGGTGTCTCACCTCTTCATAAGTAGTCAAGTTCATGTGTGCTTAGCCTCTCGACCAGAGGCGGACTGGCTATATGGGCATTCGGGCAAATGCCCGGTGGGCCGGTACCCAAATGGGCCTTTAGGGCCACCGAAGGGCCACATTTATGCCACTATGTATTACATTTTTAAAGGTTTTAAAATATTCTCTGATAAAAGGGCCCTCTATGTGTCGTGTTTAAAAAATGTCTATTAAGTGTAATCTAACTAATTTTCCGAAATTATGTAATAGCCTACATCCGTAGACAGTTTTACTAGATCTAGTAGGAGTCATTCTTTTAGGGGCTACGCACATAGCAATTAAAAAGCAACATAAGGTTTATACTTCCCATCAAAAATATAGATCTTTCTGTATGCATGTGTACCGTTAGCGATGCTCAAACTAAACAGAATGATTTTGAAGACAAGTATAATATGCAATTTATGAGCCTGATTGTGTAGAAATGCCCGGGCCGATTTTGACACCCAGTCCGCCCCTGCTCTCGACCACGCTTTAAAAGTAGTTTTTGTTAAATCAAGAAATGTTTTTATATAAAGAATTTAAGTAAAATCATGGAAAGGAACTAATTATTTCTCATTGGTTTGGCATAAAAGTACAAACCATAAGCCAACGTTATTACGATAAATACTTCATAAATTGCATAAAATATATTTCTATAACCAGAAACTGGGTCGTGCTCGATGACGTGTCTACACCTTGTACGGATGTAACTCTGATAACCAGACAAGATGATTGGAGTGTCGCTATTTTTGTCGACGTCAAGAAAGACATTATTGGATGTAGGTATGTCAAAATGTCAGTCAATATTTAACGTTTTCAGAAATATACGTTTGTAAAATTTTTTACAGGTTTTGATTATATCTTCATCTACTTCCTGGTAAAAACCTCCCGCAGGTTAAAGGGTGATGGCAACGGGTGACGACCAAACGACAGCCGAGCGGGCATACCGCACAGTCCAACTTTTTAGTTTTCAAAGCCACACCTCCAGCTCCTCCCCCCTCCCATTTAACTCTTTCTCTCCGTAATTATTTACCACATTCTGATGAAATCAACGTTGATATCGTCAGGAGAGAAAGAGTTAAGTTATCCCTTTTTTTTGCCTGGATCGCATTTTATATTCACCATATCATTCCAACTAGATGTGTGACTACTTCAAACATAATTTAAACATTACAGAAAAACGCCAACATTAACAAATATTTTACACATTCTTTCAGTCCTCCCAAGTGTTATCAAGTCACCAGAGATGATCTTCAACAGTCATCAAGTCATTTTTCAAGGTTTACATTTATCAACACATCCTCTAAATTGACTGGATATTTATTCGCTATAGAAAATGGCGCCAAAGTAATTCTAGATACCGAGTGCGACGCTTTAGTTGAAAACATCACTGGAACATTTCACATCAATGATGCACACCAATCTGGTTTAATGTACGAAGGTACGGGCTTGTTTAATCCTTTTCATTATTTTGGCCTGACAGGAGCCTTTCCCAAAGAGATTTGGGCTCTTGGTAGAATCAACACAACTAGAAACATATCTGAACAGAGAAACTCTGATATTTATTCTATAGTAGACTGGAGCTCTGTATCTATAAGACAAGGTGTAACTGTCTCTGCTTCGACTTGCTTAAAGTACACTCAAAACAATGTAAGCCGACCTATAGTTGTAAATACTACTCCAGTTTTTATTAGGAACCCAACTGCAACATCATTCAGCACTGGACCTACAGTTTTCTTTGAGGATGTTTTCAAGTTGCTTTTTATTCCACCAGAGTTAAATTTAGTAGAGAAGAAAGCATTCAGGACACGTTTATTAAACGAAATGATCAAAGGTTCTCAACTTTTGACGTCTTTCTATTACGTATCTTCACACAATCAACCCTACGACTGTAAGTATGTGGCCGAAGATGGTAAGCAAAGTTTAAATGCAAGCTGTGTGTCTAGTTCTAATTGTACTGACATGTCATCTTGTAACCCAAACGATGAATGCTGTAATGATATACTGAAGAACGTAACCACTTGCGTGATGACGACATGTCTTCCATCGAAAGATTTGACTAACATAAACTTACTTGTCTCTTCTTGGATAGATGATCTTAAAAAGTTTACGCCAAAAAAGTTATTACATCCACGAACTATCACTAAAACAGTGTATCGTATTCCTCAGCAATTAAAAATGTTTAACAACATAACTAGTGATTTAGAGAAGATTGTTTCAAAAGACATTGTATCATTATGTGGACTTAACGTAACAATGAACTGGCATGCAATACAGAAAATGACCAACCCTGTGATAAACGATATAGTGCTAATTATAGTAATAAATTATGATAGCTTGTTTCCTTCTCTTGGTTTTAATGAGTTTTTACACAGACAGTATTTTAAGTTTATTGTTTACTGTGTGCCCTCAGTAGAAGCCTTCCAGACATACACGGATAGAGAGGGATTTAATTACGTTACATTTATAGAAGGTGTAGCTCAAGGCTGGGAATTTTTCTATGTCTGCACCGCTAGTGCCATGAAGCTTGGTCTACCAGTTCAAGGCTATCTCCAGATAGGAGACGATGTCCTTCTGAATACTTGGAACATTGTTGCACTTCGTAGGACAGAAATGATGATCTTCTCTAAGATGCGTTTCAAAGAACTATATAAAAAAGATCCTAAAAGTGAATGGGTTCACTGGAATTCCTACAGAGGTCAGAGTGCAGTGGAAAAAGCTATTGGTGAATTAAAAAATGCTGTGAATCTTACCGTTGATGAGCAATTAGAGAAATACCCGCGAGTTAATTTCACGACATTCGCAGAAAGATTTCTCAAAAACTTAGAAGGTAACCTGAAGCCCAATTATGTAACGTACGGTGCAACTGATATTTTCTACGTTCCACAAGTTTTACAGAACGAGTATATTACAGCCACTGAAATATTTCGAAGGCATAACTGTATGGTGGAGTTAGTAGTTGGAAATATTTACATGGGACTGAAGAATCCTTTTGAGGAAAAGTATAAGTTTGAAGGGCATGGGCTTTGGGGTAACGACAGACAAAATCCATGGAAGTTTTTCGATGCTGCAAATGAGACTTCTATACATCCGTTTAAATGGCTATACCATACGAAAAATGAAGAAGGAAAAAGATTTGCATGTGAAAGATATTTACCTTTGCTGAATTGATTGTCAATTTAAACTATATGATATATGCTAATATGTGTTTGTTTATGTACGCAGGGGCGGCCATAGGTAAGGGCAAACTAAGCATTCGCTTTTGGGCTTAAAATAGAGGGGGCCTTGCGCAGACTCAAAACACATTTTTTAGAGTAGAAAAATCGAAACTTGTCAGTGCTATAGTTGGAGTACACTATGTTTTTTTTAGCAAATTGCGTAAGTTAAGTAATTTTTTATACTATTAATTTTTATTTTTTTTATTCATTTGAGGCCACCGAATTTACTTCGCCAAAGGCCTCTAATTATCTAAGGCCGGCACTGATGTATGGTTATGCATGGTCGATCTCAAACTTTACATCACTTAAAATAATGACTTCAATTTAGCGTGGGAAGCGTGCTCGAGAGGCCAAGTGCACTTGAGCTAGGCTTGGTCACATAGAAGGGGGCTCGAGGTTCGACACCCGACTCGGGCAGAGTTGTGTTTACTGAGCGCCCAAAGGCAGCATGGGAAACCAACTCCTAGATACCCCCTCCCCCCAACTGGTCCACAAATGAGATTGGACCAAAGCGCTCTGAGCATGCTATGAGCATGAAAGTAGCGCTATATAAAAGATATAATAATAATAATAATAATAACCACAGCAACTTCAAAAATTGTTACAGCGTTACCTTCTTCGGGATATGGTGGAGTTTTATAAAGAGGGATTTAACTGCAAAAACTTCTGGTAGTTGTCTTTGGCTGCGCTGGGCCAGGTGATGGTTTAGTATTAAAATGTTACATAAAATAAACATGCTTCACCACTTTTAAGAAGAACATTAAGACCTATTTGTTTAGAACATTTTTAGATTAGTTTGTTACATAATACATCATTGCAATTGTAATGTTTTACAGCGCCTTGAGCTCACATTTTTGATTGTTAACAGCGCTTTATAAATAAAATTATTGTTATTATTAAAATTATTATTGAAGGTTGGTTACGGTCAACGATATTTATTTTTACTTACAATTAACGTGGATTTGTCGGTGAATGATTTGTTGTTGAACCAATTGTTACTGAGCCACTTGTCGATGAACCAGTAGACAGTGTACATGTTGTCTGTGAACCTTATGTCGGGCAACCGATTGTTATGGTGTGTGTATGTATGTGTTTCTATGGTGACGGTGGGAAGAGGTTAACGATTGGTTGTGCATGATGCAACATAGGTGGCACAACCGTCAGTTGGTCTTAGTGAGGGGAGACGACTTCAGAACGTGAGACTTAAAGGTTGTGTTATTGTAGTGAGTTAGATTTTGTTAATTAGGAAATACTAAAGCCATAGGAAGTAACTTCATGTAACTTGAAAACATGTATATATATTGAATTCGGATTTCCGAATTATGAAAAATTTAAAAATTACATGATCTTCAGTCTTAGAGATTAAACAAAATTTATAGACATAAAAAAGTACACACAATTTGAAGTCACAAATTTATACTACATAAAACTTTCTTATTGGCCAGCTATAAATTTATGTCAATGACTAGAGCCTACTACATTTAATTAATTTCATATTACATTGACTGTGTCTAAATTAGGGCCTATAAATAAAGTTATATTTAGTTTTCTTGACAAATAAGTTATTCAAGATTTTTATGTTTATTATTTTAAATATATTAGGCCAACAACGGTTTAGTTGTCTACCGCAGTTTGGTGCTACAAGTAAAAATCCGGTAATAGCAACGATTAGTCGGGAAAGATTTGTCATGAAAAGATTTGTTAGTGAATAGTAATATTTTAGGCTACCTTTAGCAATATGGCCGTTAGCAAATTCGCAAATGTCGTGAGATCGTTTTTCTTATTGGATAATTGGTTTTCTTTTCTTTTTTAATTAAACATAAAGAAGAATTTAATTTAAAACATATTTTTATATAGGCCTATATATAGGTATTAACTGTAGTGAAATGTTAATTTTACGAGTGTTTACTTACTCTAGGGTTAATGAGGTCCTTGGTCATGGACACATTATTATATGCTTGCGAATCTTGGACACTAACTGCATGACCAGAGAGGAGGATCCTAGCATTGAAATTGAGATATTGGGTATTCGTGGGCGTAGCCAGGGGGGATCGGAATTTAGTGACTGATTTGTTGCTTTGATTTTTTTTTATTTTATGTAACATTTTAATACTAAACCATCACTTGGCCTAGCGCAGCCAAAGACAACTACAAGGGGTTTTTTGCAGTTAAATCCCTCTTCTATAAAACAAAAGAAAAAAAATGTAAACGATAATCCTCATATTCCAAGGTAAATTTTAAATTTAAAACCTCCTCCGAAATTAACGATAAAACCCCCTCTTCAATAAAAGAGTATCCATTCATCAGTCACCAGACTCTATGAGCGTAGCCAAGAGGGGTTTATTGTTTAAACCCTCCCCATCCAGCGGGATTTGCAGCTAAAAAAAAAACCAAACTCTTCTATATACAAAATAATAAGCAAATGACGCACACAAAATTCAATGACCGTAGCCAAAAGGCTTTTGGGTTCAAAATCCCCTTCAGCGGGGTTTGAAGCCAAAAAATACCCCTTCAATATATAAAAAAAGCAAATTACACTCTAAATACTATGAGCGTAGCCAAACGGGGTAATAAGTTTACCCCCCCCCCACCTCGGCATTGGTGGGGAGTCTACAATTTTTTCACTAACTCCAGGAAGAACCTATTCTAGGGTACAGTAAACTTTTTCCGAAAGAATGAAGGGTCAGAATGTAATAAAGATTAATTATACTCACACACACACTCACAATCACACACACAATATATTGACCGAGAAAGGAGAAAAATCCCCCCTCCCAAAAAATAAAAATCCTGGCTACGCCCATGCTAAGTATCAGTTACAAAGACCGCACCACAACCGAGGAGATTCTAAACAGGATCACAATGGGGTCCACGATGACCAGCTGACCGATGTAATTAAAAATTCAAATTAAAGCTTAATAGCCGTATCACAAGGTTCTCAGTGCCCGATGAAAGACTTTCCTTTCGGGAACAATACCTTGAAAAAGAAGAAGAGGCAGACAGGGAAAGCGGGCCTGTTATTGAAAGAGAGGATTCACCACCTTCACCCTTCCCTTAGTCTGTTGAACCATTGGGGCATCACATATGATCTGTCGACCATCTTTCTCCATTTTTTTTTTGAGTCTTTTGCATTAAGTAGATTACCTTCCAGTGACAAGCCTGTCTGTCATTGAAAGAGAGTCTATTCAAGGTAAAAGACGGAAAAGAATGGAGAAAGACAACCCATAGATCATGTGTGGTGCCCCAACAGTTCAACAAACAAAGGGACAGGTGAGAAATAAAATACTGTATGTAGAGGGAGCGGGGGCCATTGTGTAGTGCAATCGCGTATTATTGCGAAGAAATTACAATTTGAATAAAATATTTCCTACCAATCTAAATGCAAGCAGGCGTATGCAAGCAGACATATGTTTTTTCTAAAGCGCCCTCTAGTAGGTGCATCGGTTGCACTTTTTTTTTTCAATTTCGCATTTAGCATGTTGACATCAAGCTGTTGAACAAGTGGAAAAATAAACAAAGTTTTTATTCTGTGCAGAGTAGCTTTTACCAGAACAACGTAGGCCTATCCTCGAATAAAGTAGCCACATTATGGGCATAAGGAACAACAGGCAAGTATTCTGTACAATTATTGCTCATATACATAAAATTGAATAATATTAGCACTATATCCTACAGGAAAAACGAAATGTGAAAGAGATAGCATAGTTACAAATATAACCATATACAAAGGGTTAAAAATGTAAGCTCCTTTTACAGCTTTACTGAAATTGATCTATTGCAAAAAATGTTGGCTTAAGAGGTTTGCATATTTGGTATGGTGACTGTGTGATATGTATTTTGTACTTGAATTATTTCACAAAGGCAGTCGAACACACAATTTTGAGTCAAGGAAGCAAATAGATATTAAATTGATCGTCAGCAGATCGACAAAATGGCTTTGCTTGTTTGGAAGAACGACTGCAGGCCACAGATGTAGCCCACTGCTGCTTTGTGTACGTTTGTGAAAATCTGCCCAATACTTAATCTTTACACAAATTTAATCTTTACACAATCCTTAATCTTTACACAATCCTTAATCTTTAC
>JADKLZ010000166.1:2913186-2925992 GCA_021533235.1 Biomphalaria straminea | reverse complement strand
CTTAATCTTTACACAATCCTTAATCTTTACACAATCCTTAATCTTTATTCTTAATCCGTTTAAAACTACTTCTCTTTTAAAACGATATCATAGAAATACCAAAACATATACAAGTGCAAAGGAAGACCCGAGAGAGAAACGTAATCTCTAACAAAAAAAAAATATAAATACTTAAAAAAAAATATTAAGCGTACTTGTATTTATTCGTTTGGATCAGTCATGTCATAAAATTTGTAATAGATCTAGCCTAGCAAAAAAAAAAAAACATTTATAAAAATAAACAACATAAATTCGAACATATGGCTCAAGCCTTCTCGCAGTTTCTCAAGCCAACACGTTAACCACTCTGTTAGTGGAGAGCTTTTGAACATGGAAGATTGTAGAGTTACTGAGTTTGAACCAGGGGTCGGCAACCTTTTGAGCTAGAAGAGCCAAAAATGACAAATTTCAAAATTTAAAGAGCCTCAAAGTCTTTTCTTGCCAGCTATAAATAGTTCTCGCTCAATAAATTTTTAATTCATAAAAATTGAATTCATATATAAGTATTGTTTTTCACAACAAATTATATATATGGCATTATTGGATAATTAACTTTTTTTTCGCGGTAATAAGGTACCGCAAAGTGTACCAGATTAGCGTTACTTGAAGATTACTTCTAAAGTTGAGAAGATAATCGCTTCTAGCTCATTTACTTCAAACAGCAAAGTATACGTCACAGACAAAGCGAGTGAAAAATACCAATTTGCCTTGCGTCGAAATTGAATTAAAACGTACATTTAAAAAAATATTTCGATAAAATTATTAATATTTGCGTATAGAACTAAATAGACGCAGCTTCACAGTCAAAGAGTCGAAGGTTGCCGACCCCGGTTCTAGGTCTTTACTAAACATAATGATAACTATTAATTGTATGCAAATTCAAACAAATCGTTACTACTACCGTGCTATAATAAGGCTTGTCTTCGAGTCCGAAGATTAGTGCAGCCCCAGCCGTGACCTACATATTTTGCCACATCCAGGGCAAGCAAAACCATTGTCCGCAGGTGGTCGATTTAGATTATCTTAACGCTTCAAAGACCAGCTTAGGCGTCAACTTTCCTTGGTTGACATAGAAGAGAGCACCTGGCTGCATGCGGCGTCGGAACGAGACAGCTGTAGGTCACTCACGAAGGCCGAGGGATACACATTTAAGACCAAAAGAAAATCGCAGACAAACGCAGACGACGAAAAAAAAAACGTGCTATTGAACATTGAATATTGGGCATGGTCGGACATTAACTACAAACAGACATGTTACAGTTTATTACAATAGTTTATTTTAATGGAAGCACTACATGTTAAGTTGCTACCAAGCAGAAGTTAATTAATTTCAAGTTGTAAAAAAAAACTCTATTTCAGTCACCAGTGGAAGCTCTTCATGTTCAATTGCTTCTTAGATTTTAATTGATCTTATGGTGAAAATAGTGGCTAGAATTTGGCTACTCAGAATCCAGGAACCCCCTTTGCACCCCCCATGCGGACGCCCATGGTATTGTACCTATTATCAGTGAGCCATCTATCATGTGAACCATTTGCCATGAACACATTGTAAGTGAACAGGTCGTCTTATGCACAATTTGTCGTGATAGATATGTTTTATTGATGAACAATAGTTAAGTTGTTTGCGCAGTGTGGAAACAAAACGCAAGTGTCGTGGGATCGTTTCTCTTACTGGCTTATTTGTTTTCTTTTTCTTTTTTAATTTATGAATTGAACATAAAGCAGAATTTTATTTCAAAAATTTTTAAATATATCATTTTCAGCGAAACGTTAAATTTACGAAAAATTAGCTCCTGTAGATGAGCCACAGGGTCATGGTCATTTCATTGCATGCTTGCAAATCTTGGACCCTAACAGGCAGAACCAGAGAGGAGGATCCTCGCAATGGCGATTGGGCCCCACGATTACTTGCTGATTATTATATTTAAAAAAAAAAATAAAACTTAATAAGAATATCACAAGGTCCTCAGTGCTCGCAGAACTTCCTTCATGGAACAGTACCAGATAAAAGAAGAAGAAGCAGACCAGGGAAAGACATAAAAAATTGACTGGTCTGTGATTGAAAGAAGTGATTAAAACCACCTTCACCCATACCATATTCTGTTGAATCATTGGGGGCACCACACATGATCGGTTGACCGTCTTCCTCTAAATCTCAGTCTTTCGCAATAAGTAGAATATCTTACAGTGACAGGCTTGTTGTCTTTCAATGAAATTTTATTCAAGGTAAAAGACAGAAAGGAATGAATTAAAACAATCGAAATATCAAGTGTGGTGCCTCAACGGTTCACAGGACTAATGGTTAGGGTTAGGGGGGAAAGGTCATGGTATAGTGTAATTGGGCTATTTTTGTGATGCCCCTCAGCTAATTTTTACTTAAGTTTTCTTTGGTCGATATAAAAATGACGAATAAAGAGTATAGAATCAATGGGTTGGGGGGGGGGGGAGGGAGAGTAGATTAAATCAAGAGGATGGCCTTCACTCTGAATACATTTTCTGGAATAAGACTTTTTTTTTCCGAGATTTATTTTCAAAACAAAGAAAAGGGAAGCGTATGGTTAAGCTAGCTAAAGCTTTTATTATTATAGCTTTTATATAGCGCTACTTTCATGCTTATAGCATGCTCAGAGCGCTTTGGTCCAATCTCATTTGTGGACCGGTGGGGGGGGGAGGGGGTATCTAGGAGTTGGTTTCCCGTGCTGCCTTTGGGCGCTCAGTAAACACAACTCTGCCCGAGTCGGGTGTCGAACCTCGAGCCCCCTTCTAGGTAGTCAAGCCAAGCCAAGCTCAAGCCGCACTTAGCCACGCTCCCCAAGCTTATGTTCAAGTAGAGTGCCAACCGGCATAGAGAAACTCTGTGACCACCTTCTCTTTTGTTTTAGTACGGGACCACAAGCTCTGCAGGGTGAACGAAATGCCCTCTGAACAGAATCTGACGTAGACGCCTTCGTGACAACAATGTTAGGTATTGTTGACTAGGAAATATTGTATAGTTGTAAATTGTTTTTTTTTTCAATGTACTTCCTCATCATCTGGGTGTCAGTCATGTCTGCTGAGTTAGTGCCTAGAACATTTCTGCTTTGTGATAATTTCTCTGTGACTGTCATTTAATCACAGGGGTCTATTAGAGTAGTACACAGGGTCATGATATTCTTGGAAACCTAATCAGTGTGAGAGTAAGCGATATCCAACTTTTAGTAGCATATTTGCAGATTACACCAGCATGTACAATAAGGGCAATGATGGTGGAGAATAATTGTTGAAACATTCGTGACATAATTGTGACGTTCTTTCTTTCTGTCACACGCCGAGGATTGTAAATAATAACTTGATAACTCAATAAATGAAGAAAGAAATACTTCTGTAGTTTCTCGAACAAGCTTTAATGACTTCTTCTGCTTTCTTGAACAACAACTCAATCTATATTTTGAATAATAAAACTTTACTTATAAACAACTTCAATATCACTTAGTATAACACTTTACTCTCTAGTAAACTTCTAAGAGAAGATTAAACATAGGACCATCGCTCTACAATACAATACAAGAACTTTTCTTCCACTATAACCATTTCTAAGCGAGGACTCTCGCTCTCTAAATACCGTTACTATGCGAGGACCCCGACTAACTCTTTTCCCTCTTATTTATACTTTTCTAAATCGTATCTTCCAGAACCTAGAAGTTTCTCGGATCACTTATTTAGTAACGTTGACCTTCTGGAAGATGACGTGTATAATTTTTTTCCCTTAACCCCTTTCTACGATTGGCTATTCTAAAATTAAACTTGTTTACGCTGGACAGCGCACTTAACTTGACCTGGTTTCTAGAACATACTCTAAAAGGGACACAACTAAAATCGTTACATTACCCCTTTGCCTTTTTAGCATTTTGTATGCAATATAAAATGCGTAAAATAATATTATTACTATTATAATATATGCACACAAAAACCTAATAAAATGGTCCATGAAAAGTCCAAAACTCTTACTACAAATAATCATTTCATTACATGTACATAATTCAAATTCAATATATTATACGCATACAGCATCTATAATTAATATCACAAAAAACATATAGTTCCATACATTACTTTCTACAATATGATAATTGAGAATGAACTTTTCAACTTTTGCAGCATACAAAATATCAAAATAATAAAACTTAACAATACATGTCATGTCATCATATTACTTGCTAATACATAATATCTGAATATTAACTTATGTTACAACATTTGCGAAAAATACTATTCCACATTATTGAATTCTAAAACTATTCTAACAACAGTATTTAAGGTAAATATACTAAACAATAAACAATTGCATGACATATGTAGTACAATAACTCTTGACACAGTTGTACAGTCTTGTTAAACTTGCAACGTTCTTCTGTCCAGGTACTTGAAACAATTCCAGTCTATCTGTCCATTTCTTCTCTTCAGATACTTGAAACAATTCCAGTCTATCTGTCCATTTCTTTTCTTCAGATACTTGAAACAATTCCAGTCTATCTGTCCATTTCTTCTCTTCAGATACTTGAAACAATTCCAGTCTATCTGTCCATTTCTTCTCTTCAGATACTTGAAACAATTGTAATCCATCGGAACGCTTCTTCTTTCGTGGTTCTTCAAAGTTCAAAATACGTTTAACAATATTGTCCTGTGTTTTCGTAGAGTTCTGTTCAACTCTGACGTTGAAAAATGTCACTTTTGGTTTCAATGCAAACTTGCTTTGCTTAGTTAAAGATCCGTGTTGTTTCAGTTTGTTCAAAATGTCTCTCAGTTCATGAATATGTTGTATCTTTACTTTAAACAGCATACAATTATTGTCTGCATAATAGTCTTTGTTTTTCATCTGTTCAAACAAGAACTGTTCAAAATCGAGACTAAATCTTTCTTTTGATAACAGTTTACGTTGGACAACTGTTGTAGTAGAAAACGTTGAATGCAAATGTTCATGCATAAATTGTTCTAATAAATCGTTGAAATCTTTCTGCAGTAGATGTGAATAGTACGAAGGTAGAGAAAAAGTACTTGACTGGCAAGTTTGTCACTTTTGAAGTTGAAATGTCAGGAACATCATGAAATATTTCAGAATATTCTTCACTTATATTCAATACGTCTTTCTTACTTTTCACTGTTAAGTGATTCATATCAATGTCTTTGATAGATTCAGTTTGTTGTAACTTTGACATTGATTCATTCGAAACACATATGTTCGAATCTGTATTTGGTTGACTTTCTTTGTAAGTACTGGTACTTTGTTGCTGAATCACATCACGGTTGTTGCATGAATTGTCCTTCAATGTCAGACAAACTTCTGTCTTAGAGCCAAATGTAAAGTTGTTTAACTCATCAACATTTGAGTCATTTTTGTCTAGTATAGAATAATCAACTGGTTCATACTTTCGTTCAACATTCGTATTCTTCTCAGGAACCTGTTTTTTCTTAGTATTGTTCATTTGACAAACTTGACAATCACTAACATGTTTCTTAACATCTTTTGTAATGCTCGGCCAATAAAACTTTTCAAGAATTCTTTTCTTTGTTCTTGTCACACTCGCTAGTTTGGTATGTAGAAAACTGTGATTCTTTTCAATGATTTCTTGTGTATACTTCTGTGGTACAATGATTTGTTCAACAATCTCATAGGTATTATAGTTAGCACTTATCTTCACTATTATTCCTTCTTTGAAATAAGGTACATTAAGTCCTGGTTTCTTTACATTTGTCTGGGCCTTCTGGTACATTCTTGTCAAAGTTGTATTCTTCTGTTCAGTTTTAAATTCTTCATTATTAAATTGTTGAAGCTCAGTATTATGTTTGATAAACTCATAAACAATGTCTTGTCCTTCAGTATCGTTTGTCTCTTTTTCTTTGCTTGCAATTGTTTCTGTTTCTTTCATTTCTTTAAGTTTTCTTCCTTCTTCTTCTTTCAGTACTTCAAGTTTTCTTTCTTCTTCTTCTTTTATTTCTTCAAGTTTTCTTTCTTCTTCATCTTTCATTTCTTCAAGTTTTCTTTCTTCTTCAACTTTCATTTCTTTAAGTTTTCTTTCTTTTTCAACTTTCATTTCTTCAATATCTCTTTCTTCTTCTTCTTTAATTACTTCAAGTTTTCTTTCTTCTTCTTCTTTTCCTTCTTTGCGTATCTTCTCTTTTGTTTCTTTTACTTCATCTTCATTTCTTTCTGTTTCTTTGGTCCTTAACTCTGTGCTTGTAACGGTACTTACTTCACTTTTATTTTCTTCATTTTTCTTCATCATTTCTTCTGTGTCGCTCACATTTTCTTGTGTATAAGTATTTTCTTGTACTGTGTTACTAACGTCTTGAACACTCTGTGTCGTTTCATTGTTCTCGCACATATAAATTTCATCTTCTTCTTCATCAAGTAACTTATACCTATATAAACAAAAATCTCTGCACATTGCTTGCAGTCTAATCTTTTCTACTTCATCTTTCATTCTTGAGAGTACTTCAAGTTGTGACTTGTAATGATCAAGTACAGCTTGTTTTTTTTCGTATTTTGTCGAGTTCTCTGTCTTCTTGTCGTCTTTTTTCTTCTCTTATCCTTTTTCTTTCTGCAAACTCTGTTTCTTCTTTACGTTTTCTTTCTTCAAATTCTTTTTCTTCTTGTCTTCTCTTTTCTTCTCTAATTCTTTTTCTTTCTTCAAACTCTTTTTCTTCTTGTCTTCTCTTTTCTTCTCTAATTCTTTTTCTTTCTTCAAACTCTTTTTCTTCTTGCCTTCTTTTTTCTTCTCGAATTCTTTTTCTTTCTTCATATTCTTTTTCTTCTTTTATTTTTTTCTCACACCATTCTATCTGTTGTTCTTGTGGAATACCAACTTCCTTAGCTAGTTCTAAATAAACTTGGAATAATTCTGAGTAAGACGCCATAGTAATAATTCAACGACAGGTTAAATACACTGCAGATTCTGTGACGCTTAAAACTCATGAATGACCAATGTCTATCAGCTTGACCTCGTTGACCCGTTGCTAGTGATACAGGTGAGAGGGGCTGACCTAGTTAAATATCGATCGTTTTTTTTTTCCTTGAGGAATGCACACACTAAGCGGTCAGTGTTGATTTTACATGACCTCTATATCTATAAATGTTAAATCTTTATAGTTTCTAGTATCATTTAATTTTATCCTTACCTAACGTGTGACACATTTGGTCATGTAAATAAAATAAATATATTAAATATTGCTTATTTCATGATTTCCACGATTACTATTTGTTTGATAAAATGATTTAGATGATGAAAAGAACAGGGGATGAAATGACCGAGGATGAAATGACCAGAGAATGAAATGACCAGAGAATGAAATGACCAGGGATGAAATGACCAGAGAATGAAATGACCGGGGATGAAATGACCGGGAATAAAATGGCCGGGGATGAAATGACCGGGAATGAAGTGACCGGGGATGAAATGACCGGAAATGAAGTGACTGGGGATGAAATGACCGGGGATGAAATGACCAGAGAATGAAATGACTGGGGATGAAATGACCAGAGAATGAAATGACTGGGGATGAAATGACCAGAGAATGAAATGACCGGGGATGAAATGACAGGGAATGAAATGACCGGGGATGAAGTGACCGGGGATGAAATGACCGGGGATGAAATGACCAGAGAATGAAATGACCGGGGATGAATTGACCGGGGATGAAGTGACCGGGGATGAAATGACCGGGAACCATCAGAGGTGTAACATCCATGTCAAAACAAAAAATCATTTTCTGTTACATAAGGAATCTTTAAAGATGTTGAATTTTTTTATATACCACCTGAAGGGAGAAGGACTTTATACATTTTATCCCAAGCTTTCTATGTAGAAATTATAGAAAGCATAAAATACACAATATAATCCCTACTCCCACAAGTCTCACTAGTAATCCATAGAATTACACAGAGAACAAAGTAATCTAAGCACGAATGTTATGTTTACTATTAAAATCACTTACAGGTGTAAGCCATAATGTCAGTACGTGACAGTATCAGTTAGTTTGGATAGATCATGTGGATTTTTCTTCAGTATCTATTTTTAGTCACATCAATAGCTTTTGTGCATAACAAAGGGAAACAAAACAATGTGACGAAGACTTAAATAATTCGTTGTTTTTTTTCTTTCAGCATTGTCTAAATGAATAACATTTCAAGAATCTGTTTTATAACAATTTCATTCAATGTAAGTTCACTTCAGCAAATAATAAGCTCAGAGCGACAAATATATCTAGGATGTTACAAGTTCTTCAGGCATTGATAATCCTGGGCATCACTTTGGTTTTTCTGTACATCTATGTGTTTCTAGATCCTTTCATCGGTTTTCCACAAAATATATTAGTTAGAACGTAAGTATTCCAATCCATTATTTTCATTACTTTTTTAAAGAAAACAAAAAGTTTGATTACGACAAGACCATAAACATAAATAAATATAGACTGTAAAAAGGAAGTAACTTCATGTAACTTGAAAACATGTATATCTATTGTATTCGGATTTCCGAATTATGAAAAAAAAAAATTGCATGATCTTCAGTCTTAGAGATTAAACAAAATTTATAGACATAAAATAAAGTACACACAATTGCAATTCACAAATTTTCGTTTCATAAAACTCTCTTATTGGCCAGTCTATATTTATCTATGCCTATGGACAAGACTTAAATTATTAAATTATCAGGAAATTCTTTTTTTTTTTGTACATTTTATTTATTTTACGTTAATATCATTAATTTATATTAAGCGGTACTATGTTTTTACAAAGTTTAAAACAGCTTTACTCTTACGGATGTTCAGAATGCTAAAAAAGTCAATGGAAGTTCTGTGATGGCATTTTGATAAGTACCTTTCCCTCTTTCAGAAAAAAAAATGACATGCGCAGAAAACGTAAAACTTCAAAACTTTGTGGAAATTTACCCGAAACTGATACGCAAAGATTTATTTCATTTTTATCGGCCCCCGAAAGGGGAAAAGACGCTATTAGTTTTGTGTGGCCTGTCTGTCCGTCTGTCTGTCTGTCTGTCTGTCCGTCTGTCTGTCCGTCCGTCCCGTTTAGTGCTCAGAAAGTAGAAGAGAAAATGAAAATCTGACATCACGATAATATAGATCATTCAAAGTTCTGATGCAACGGCTACTTTTTTTTTTCTAAAAGCTCAAAATCTAATTTTTAAAAATATTTTATGCAAGCAGTATTTAAAGAGTAAAAACCTAATTAGTATGCAATATAAATGAAACCTAATTTAAGACAATTAATAATGTTATACATTGCACTGATTTGCAAATTTTATTATGTTTAAACCTGAGAGTATTTACTATCTAAGTAATCAACTCATAAGAGAGGTGTGGCAGTCGCCTTGAGCATTGATTTTACAAGGCTAACGTTGAGAGATAAAAGCACGGAAGATGCATATTTTGACCACTGGAGCCCTAAATAAGATCTGTCGTTTATCTTTGATATATATTTTTTTAAATGAACTTTTAGTAGCGAATTTCGTGTACTAGCGTAAAGCCCGGCCATGAAATGATTCTAAACTAATTTCTTAAACTTTTTAAAAAATCAGATTTAAAATAAAATGTTTTTTATTGCCCCCATTAGAATAAAAGAAGCATATTTTTGTGCGTTTTAACTGTTGGTTGGTCTGTCCGTCACGGTTAGATAAATAAAAAACTAAAGGCTTTTTAAAATATGATTTAACCTTTACTGCTCATTCAGAAATATTGCGATAGTTTAAAATATGTATAATAGATTGTTCCGGATGTTTATGTCTAGATCTACATTGAAATGTTATAATAAACTAAAACTAATCTTCTATTTTTAAATTTAATATTGCATTCATTCTATTGATTATCTGGGCTTTTAATTTTAATTTTACCTAAATTTTATCTAAATTACATCCAAATTATTATTAATAATAATTAATAAGATATATATTAAGAGTGCTAAATCAGAAGTTTAGTTTATGTACATCTACATCTGTACAGATCAATGCTGAAAGATTATTTAAAATCGCTCGTGTGATATATTGTATATATCAGGCTCTTAGTTTGTAACCAGTTAGAGTGCTGAACTGATTATCTCGACGCTTCCGGGTTATGTGTCTGTTTGTTTTATATGTTTCGATTGTTTCGTCAGAGTTAAAGATAGTTTACTTCCTATTTCAAACCTTCCACAGGAGGGTATGAGAGCATGCAGTAATTGAGCCAGGGACCAACGATAAATCCGAACTACAGTCTAGTGCGCAAACATCAAGATAAGGCAGGTTTATACCCTGCTCGCCATCCTCCGTCGTCCAGCGAGAAGATAATTATTTTCAACTTTGAAGGAACATCCGAAACATCTTGCGAATAGGCGGATCTGACAGGGATCCGACTCCGACGGGGGCCGCCTCTGAGTTTGTGTATCACACAAACTCTCTTTGTAATCTTGTTCTATTAAAGTTAACTCTTTCTTATTCAATTTTAGTTCAATCTACGAATATTATTATGTACAAGAATAAAAATTTAAAATATTTATTAACTAATTATTTCTAATTACTTTTGCATAAAACTACAAACCATTAACTGACGATATAATGATTATTAATTCATAAATTGCATTTAATATGATTCAATAATCAGAAAATGGATCGTACTAGATGACGTGTCTACACCTTGTACGGATGTAACTCTGATAACCAAACAAGATGATTGGAGTGTCGCTATTTTTGTCGACTTCAAGAAAGATATTATTGGTTGTAGGTAGGTCAAAATGTCATTCAACTTTTAACATTTTCTAAAATATATGTTTCAAATATTTTGATTGTCCCTTCATTAGTAAAAACCTCCTGCAGGTTAACGCGTGAAGGCAACTGACAGGGTTTGAACCCGAGACAACCGAATCACAGTCCAGTGGACAGGGCCGATCTTCAGCCACTGCAGCCTATGCGGTCGCAGTGGGCCCCGCGCTTTCATAGGCCCCAGCGCTAATACAAGGTGTAATTATTAAATTGCAAAATATATACGAACAATTCCTGGAAATCTCCTGAATTTATAAAAAATATCTTAAAAACTCTATAAAATCTCCAGTAAAATAGGCGAAATTGTCATTTGTGGGTGTCATTCATTGCGGAAAACGCCAATCCTACGAGCGTCAAAAGAAAAAATGCATTGTCAACTTTCATGTAATAAAATATAATAATCGGGCCAATTTTTACCTTAATCGGAAGTCCCAATACTTTATTTACTTTTATAGTCACTTTACTTTTATATGCCATTGATTACAAGGTTCGTAAAGTACAGATCGCAATTATAAAATCCTTATTTTCACTTATCGTCCTTATTCCCATACAAACTAGGCCCCGAGCAATCAGTTTCGCATACGGCCCCGAAACTGCTAGGACCGGCCCTGCCAGCGTGCATACTGTACAATCCAACTTTTGGGTCTCAAAGCCACACTCCAACTCTTTTCACTCTCCCTCCCCCCTTCCCATTAAATCTGTTAAGATGGTTCTCCCTTTTTTGCTAGGATCGCATTTGATCATCATCTTGTTGTTGTTTTTTCACTCGTATCTTTCCAAAAGAGATGCCTACTTTAAAAAAAAATTGAACAAAAACAAAAAACACTAACCAAACATATTTTTCACATTTCTTTTAGTCCTCCGAGGTGTTATCAAATCTCCAGAGATGATCCTCAACAGTCATCAAGTCATTTTACAACGTTTACATTTATCAAATCATCTAAATTGACTGGATATTTATTCGCTATAGAAAATGGCGCCAAAGTAATTCTAGACACAGAATGCGACGCTTTAGTTGAAAACATCACTGGAACATTTCACATCAATGATGCACACCAATCTGGTTTAATGTACGAAGGCACGGGCCTGTTTAATCCTTTTCATCATTTTGGCTTGACTGAAGCCTTTCCCAAAGAGTTTTGGTCTCCAAGTAGAATCAACACAACTAGAAACATATCTGAACAGAGAAACTCTGATATTTATTCTATAGTAGACTGGAGCTCTGTATCTATAAGACAAGGTGTAACTGTCTCTGCTTCGACTTGCTTAAAGTACACCCGAAACAATGTAAGCCGACCTATAGTTGTAAATACTACTCCAGTTTTTATTAAGAACCCAACTGCAACATCATTCAGCACTGGGCCTACAGTTTTCTTTGAGGATGTTTTCAAGTTGCTTTTTATTCCACCAGAGTTAAATTTAGTAGAGAAGAAAGCATTCAGGACACGTTTATTAAACGAAATGATCAAAGGTTCTCAAATTTTGACGGCTTTCTATTACGTATCTTCACACAATCAACCCTACGACTGTACGTATGTGGCCAAAGCTGGTAACCAGAGTTTTAATACAAGCTGTGTGTCTAGTTCTAACTGTACTGACATGTTATCTTGTAATCCAAACGATGAATGCTGTAATGATATACTGAAGAACGTAACAAATTGCGTGATGAAGACATGTCTTTCATTTAAAGGTTTGACTAACATAAACTTACTTGTCTCTTCTTGGATAGATGATCTTAAAAAGTTTACGCCAAAAAAGTTATTTTATCCTAGAAGTATCACTAAAACAGTGTATCGTATTCCTCAGCAAATTAAAATGTTTAACAACATAACTAGTGATTTAGAGAAGATAGTTTCAAAAGACATTGTATCATTATGTGGACTTAATGTTACAATGAACTTGCATGCAATACAGAAAATGACCAACCCTGTGATAAACGATATAGTGCTAATTATAGTAATAAATTATAACAGCTTGTTTCCT
>JADKLZ010000166.1:2894003-2909180 GCA_021533235.1 Biomphalaria straminea | reverse complement strand
TACCAACAGAATGGGAAACTGCTCTTATAACCCCAATACACAAAAAAGGATCCAAGCTTAAGTGCAGTAATTACAGAGGAATATCTCTACTAAATATGACTTAGGCCTATAAGATCCTGTCTAGGCTTATAACAAAGAGGCTTGGAAAATATTCAGAAGAAATCTTAGGTGACTACCAATTTGGTTTCAGACCCAATAAATCCACAACTGATCACATCTTCACACTAAGATGTATACTAGAAAAATGCCATGAATACAACATATCAATCCACCAACTTTTCATAGACTATAAAATGGCTTATGACAGTATCAGAAGGAAATATTTATATGACACCCTACAGGATTTTGGAATACCTAACAAGCTGAGAAGACTTATACATATGGCATTAAACAACTCAAAAAGTAAAGTCGTAATACAAGGAGAACACTCACGGGAATTTAGGATTAAACGAGGATTAAGACAAGGTGACTCACTTTCTTGCATGCTTTTCAATCTGACACTGGAGAGAGTTAAAAGAAATATATATATATAAACACAAGGGGAACTATTACTAACTACTTCAGGAGAGAAAAAACGGGTCCTCAACCAACAGGGACAATATACAGCCGACCTCTGCAATACCTTTCTTATGCCGATAACATTGCCTTATTGGGTAAAGAAACCTCTGACATCGCTAGAGCCTTCACATAACTAGAAGAAGCATCTCGACCAGAAGGACTTGAGGTCAATGACAGTAAAACCAAGTACATCTTAATGACAAGAAACAATCAAACAGAGGGACCATATATCAAAATCAAAGACAACAAATTTGAAAATGTCCAAACTTTCAAATATTTAGGAAGTACAATTGATTTCAAAAATGACCTACTAACAGAAATAAAAGAAAGATTAGCAGGAGGAAAAAGAGCATTTTATAGCACCCATCATTTACTCAAGAGCAAAACAATTTCAAGGAAAACCAAGAAAATAATATACAAAACCATCATAAGACCAGTAGCAATGTATGGAAGTGAGACCTGGACACTTATCAAGACAACTGAAAATTTACTCAATACTTGGGAACGGAAAATCCTCAGAAAAATCTATGGTGCCATACAGGATGAAACAGGGTGGAGGACACGCACTAACCATGAGATTTATCAACTGTATGAGGACCCACCAATAGTGACCGAAAAAAAAAAGAACAGACTACGTTGGGCAGGTCACCTTGAAAGAATGCCAGATAACAGGGGAGCAAAGATCGTATACCGACAAAAACCAAAAGGCATGCGACCCAAAGGCAGGCCCCGAATGCGTTGGATTGATGATGTGGAAGCAGATCGGCAACAGCTTGGGGTTAGGGCGTGGAGACGAAAGGCCCAGGAGAGATCCTAATGGAAGAATGTGTGCAAGCAGGCCAGAGCCCTTCAAGGGCTGTAGCGCCACTGGGATGGATGGATGGATAAAACAATCATTATACACCTTGCTGTCCCACAACGCAACACATTTGTACGCACAACACTGGGCCATTGACGAATCTAGTCTCCAATATAAGTTTGATACTTCAATAACTAGCTCACTGTAGAGAAATAAGACAAGACAAATTGAAAGGTCTAGTCTAATACGCTAGGTCAGCGACACAACTGCGAAATGCTGTAATGCCTTAGATACCCTAAACAGGGTACCAGACGAAAGAAAGGTTACATCAGCATAATAACAAAAATCCTCCTTAAGCTTACAAGCAAGGCAACAAAGAAAGTGCGTTCAAAAATTGTGCACCTAATAAACATTGGTGCTAGAATACCATAACCTACGCACCGACAGTTAATGAGGTGCAACGCGTACCCTCCTAAGTCTTCCCATAACCCTGGGGGGTACGCGTACTCCACATTGAGAAACACTGTCTTAGATCACAGACCAAATCTTGAACTCTGGCCCACTCGTATTTTACTACGCTACTTGATCGCACCCTACGATTTATTCCAAGTTAAAACAAACGTGGGCTGACAAACTGTTCATAGTAGGCTAATGGCTTTGATTTCTACTCTCTGACAGCTTGATGCAAAGCTTAGAAATAAAAACTATGCATTTAATAAACAATGGCGTGCCAGACTCCTAGGCCCTAGCACATCATAGCCTATTTCTTTTCCAAGCATTCGTCTCATACAAGATCAAAGCCTTAGTATTTGTACGTATTTTACTGTCAGCTTAAACCAATTGAAAGCTGCGAAGTGAGACGCGAGTACTACATTTAGAATTTTTGGAGGTGACCGTATACTGATGTCCATTCGGGGCGAGAGCATAGAGCGAGCTCCCTTTTATGCCCCTTTGACCAAGGGAAGGATTTTACCCGTGGCCAGGATGAGCGTCCGGCTCTTCACCAGACCCTCTGTCAGAGGTCCCGCCTTATCCGAAGTGCAAATTTTATCACACCCGGTGTGTCGCTGCACCCGTCCCCCTTGAGCCACGCACAGGTTCCCTCCTCCTGTACGCGGCCGGAGGCCGGGCCGCGTGGGGGCCCCTCTTATACCTATAATGTCCCAACGAACCCGTGCGAGGGCCACCACAACTCGTGTGACCCCCGTTTAGGGAACGAATCGCTGGGGGTTTCGGACTTACTGGTGAGCCTTTAGTTGCATCCCTACCACGTGCAATGAACAGTGTCTCTACCGTGTCTGTGGAAGCCTGCCGAGGGCTATGTGCGCTACCGTTCTTAGCCTATCCATCTCCCTATAAAATGGACGTTTCCACGGAGACGCCACGCTGAGGCGACGGTAGCTGGAATTCTCCGTTGGAGGGGACCTGACAATAGGACTAAGTGGACGTCCAGTGGATTAATGAAGACTTGATATGATTAGATCTGGACTAGTGCTGTGTAAAGGAGCGTCTTAATATGAAAAGAAAAACAGTTTTACAAAAAAATTAAATTGTGCTTATACGAAGTGTCATTGTGTCAGTTTCGATCAGTCATGTCATTAAATTTGTAATATATCTAGACTAACAATAATAAATCTGTGCTATCAATTGTATTTTTATCGATTGTTTTTGATTTTTTGATTTCTCAATGCTCTATGATCCAATAACTTATTTGGACCAGGTCTGGGAAAATAAAGGAAAGTGGGGGGGGGGAGGGGGTAGAAAGAAAGAGATATATTGAAAGGTTAGAAAGAAAAGGGATATGTTGGTGGATCTTACCATAATTGGTTTACACAAATATTTTAAAAGAAAAAGAGAATCGACTTTGAATTCGACGTCCTGGTGGATCTTGACTCCTAAGGCAGACGTACAAGCCACTCCGCTAGCGAGATATTTTTGACTGTGTAGTTGTACGTTCCCTTTTGTTTTTCAATTTAGACTCATAAAGGGGACTAATTCAGCTAATACCACCAATTTAGTGAACAACCATTTTTTTCCTTGTTTGAGATACCAAACAAAATAATGTATTACTTATTGTTAATTGATTCTTGTGTTGCCAGGTAAAAGAAACAAAAAATATGCCAAATTTCACCTTAATCCGAGATTACTTGTCGGAGAGATGTGTGTACATACTTTTTACCATACGACAGAGTGGATTAAAATAAGCTTTGTAAAAATAAACTTGTAGTGATTTCGATATGTTGTAGCTAATGAGCAAAAGTTAAGCAAAATACTCTGAGTGGTAGTTTTAATACAAGCTGGACCTGGTGTGGGACAGGTCTAACTACCACGGAGCACAATATGAAAGCTCCTTTGATCCAAGAAAAAGGGATGTAACTTACATAAAAAATAGTCTCTTGATTCCCAAAGAGTTAAACTCACTTAAAGATATACATCCATTTAAGAAAAGAAAAACACGCCAGACAAACATAGCTGTTAATTAGCATTTAAATAATATATAGACAAGATTTAAATCATATATAGACAAGATATAGCCTATAGTCACAAAATATTGGGAAACGCTATAATTTGAAAAAAAAAAATATGTTCTAATTTAATATTAAGTGTCCTAAATACCACAGGTAGTGGAAAGACATTGGCATAGCCCTTGACAACAAAATCCGAGTTATTGTATAGTCTTTATTATTTTTAGAAGCAAAGTCAGAAACTATTTCTAAACCATTGTCCGTTTCTCGCTCAACGGAAAGAACAGCTAAGTGATGTCACGCTGCTAGTTGCCATGGAAACACATCTGCGTCGCACTTTTGAGAATGACCGCTCGCTAAGATGTAAAGTTTATTAATGTATGGAAAGTAGTTAGCTATATGAATAATTTATTAGATGATTTTGTAGCTATCTGAAAAGCGTTATTACTAAATGAATAAAGTTTAACACTTGGAATGGGCAATCTCCCTATAGCGAAAAAACTTCCTGCCACCATATATTCTAACTTACACATGTTATACATGTACTTGACATTCATATTCGAGACATCTAAAATCCTCTATCAAGGAATGGACACTAAAAAATACAGTTTGACTCCTTGCCATTTTATCAGGTATATAGACTTCAATTTACAAATAGGCTAGAACTCATCATGCTCCATTTCTTTAACTGCCAATCTCACAAGGTCATGGGGGCATGGTTACTGAGCAATTAACCGCATGACTTCCGAACCTTAGGTACTGGGTTCGAATCTCGGTAAAGAGCGAAACACTGGATCTCTCCATTTTTTTTTTCTAAATGACTTACTTCATTCTACACAGGGGCGTAGCTAGAAATTTTCCATCGTTTGGACTTGACCTCCTTGTGGGCCCCTGCATTTTGAGCAATATTAAATTTTTAATGTAAAAAATACTCATTTGGGGGAGACTCTCGACTGGGGGCCCGGGGGGGATTTTCAAATTGTCCCCCCTTCCCCCCCTAGCTACGCCACTGATTCTACATCTTCTCCATTTGGCTCACAGCTTTATGTAGACACTACGTTGATTGCGTCCACAATTTTGTACTCGACAATGAGCAGAACAATTGTATCGAATGTTTCTAATTTTACTCTAAGTGCTGCAGCTTCCATTTCCTTTGGAAAACATATTTGTGTTAACAGCTTTAGTAGGCTACATCAAGATATCTGAATATCATGCAGGGGCGTAGCTATGAATTTTTCATCGTTTGGGGGCCCAGTGAAGCTTTACCTCTTGGTGGGCCCCTTCAGTTGCTTAATATTAAATTTTCAATGTAAGAAAAACACTCATTAGGGCCCCCCCTCAGTTGGGGGACGGGGGGAATTTTCAAATTTCCTCCCTCCTCCCCACCCTAGCTACGCCACTGAATCTCATGGCAGTTAGACAATCCTTCCTTCGTGACCACCAAGCTGCGCACAATTTTTACAAAGCTTTTATCAAATCACTCTGTCTGTCTGTCTGTCTGGGGAAAAAAAGTTAGTCCACGTTACCCAATCTTGGATCAAGTTGATACTTTGCACAATAATTTATTTTACCTGACAACACAAGAATCAATAGAAAAACAATAACAATTAGTTAAAACTATTGGTAATTGTGTAACTCGAACAAAAGAAAGAAATTGTACTTGACTGAAGTGGTGGTATAAGTTGAATTAGTCCCCTTTATAGGGGATTAACCCCAAAACCTCTTCAGTTGGTCTTTAAACTAAATTTGAAAAAAACAAAAACAATGCATAGCTATAGGCCTACAATCTTTTGTAGTCATAAGCACCTCAAAGGAGAGGGATTATTATGTTGACTTGAAGAGGTGTGAGAGCCATGAGTTCATATTCAGGTAGTTCTCCCCTCCCCTTTATTTAATATTTAATTAACGTATTCTTTTTTTTTTTTAAGTATTTTTTTTTCTTGTTAGAATGTCATATAAACTATGCTCTCCCTAACTGATTCAAAAAGCGCTAATCTTAATAGGCCTGTGCTGTAGCATAATCACATCATATACTGACTGTTTATTTGGCCAACGTTAATTAAACGAGTGGGGGGCCAGGTCATAATATGTGTCACAGCACAACGACCAACCGCCTTTACTTTACAGGGGCGCCATGAAAATCCCGAAATTTAAAATCCCTGTCATCACCAAGAGATTTGAACACAGGACCACAGGTTCGGAAACCAAGTGCTGGCCCCCCCCCCCCCCCGGTTTTTTTTTTTTTTTTTAGTTTCACCCCGTCTCGGTGTGTGTATTTTCTTCCCAATCAGCACTGAAATAGATAGATTTAGATAGATCTATGTCCGCCGTAACTAAGACGTTATATGTCTACTTACGTCTAGATAGACTGCTGCTGTCAATTTGTTGATATAAAAGCTATCTCATGACTACCTTTATTATTTGTTCTAACCAGTAAATAAATACTAGATCCAAAATTAAAATTATAATTTTAGACTTCATAATTTTCTAATTTAGTCTATATTTACAATCTAATTATATATATATTTTTTAAATTATAGTTCTAGAACTACATCGAGATTCTAGATCATGACTCTCTTATAGAGCTATCTAGAATAGAGAAGAGTTGACAATCACATAATGATAATCTTGTTTGTTTATTATGGCGACTTCCGGAACTTTTGTTTATTCCAAAATTAAGGTACCGGGTATTTAATTTTTAGATTCTCGTTTTAGATCATGATCTATCCTAACATCTAGTCTAGTATTTCTACTGGGCAATTATTGTATTTTGAATTTAAAGGTAGATATAGATATTAACGTGAAATATATGCTTCTAGGGGCCACTAGCTCACTACTAGGTGACTGGGCAGACGTCACTAGACTAGTCACTAGGCCTAGCACTAGAAAGGGCTACTATAGTCTATAGGGCCAGTAGGGCTCTAAACTAGTCTATCAATAAGTATGAATAAGTATTAACTCTAAAGTCTAACTCTACTACACTAGACTCGAGAGAACTATAGGCAGTCTAGGGCATTCTACTTCTATGTAGATTAGTACTGAGTTCTAGGCTTAGGCTTAGGAAATAATTAAAATTTATTATAAATCTAGATCTATGATCTGCAACTTGAATGAAATAACTTAAATAAGTTAAAGTTAAAGCAGTGACAGTGAGTAGTCCTGAGTCTGCGTAGTAGACTGTCACTGATTTAATGATTAGACTCACTCTATAGAGTCTAGACTGCAAGTGCTGCTGTGCTGAGTGTGGGCTGTAGGCCTACAATTCTGGCCAGTAGATCAGGTTTGGTTCCTTCATCTAAGCTCTGAGGTATTTAAAACTTCAGGCACTTTTTGTCAGCTTAGTATACTTTAAGTTATAAGTATAGATACTATACTTTACTATAGTATACTATATACTGATGTCCCTTGCTTGTAAAACCAATAAGTTGAATAAGCCCTGTTGGCTACATACATAGTACAGGTCATAATTTGAGTTTTTCTGCATAGATTTGTAGACCATATGCTGCAGAAGTCTTGTCTATGCACATCACCATTTTTATTTTGCTATGATACCACACATTCATCATTAGTATTATTGTTAAGACCTGTTTCAATGTTTATAAATAAATTTTATTTTGCTTAGGTCCATTAAAAAAAATAGGTATATGCTTTTTTTAAATGATTAATTAATCTTTTTTTTTAAACAGGAATATTAGCTATTTAGTCCCACTAACATCCAGGATGGCTGATACAAAGCATGACTTTACTCTTGATCTGAACCATGTTTTAAAACATGTGAAGAAGGAAAAGGAAGACCCAGATTTGTTAACACAACCATGTGAAGAACAAGACTTCAAAGTGTCAATCATAAAAAGTGAGAAGATAGATGAAGATGATTCAGACTTGTATACACAGCAATCAGAAAACTGTGCTGAAACATCTGAAGTGAATGCTGAACATCAGGTATTATTTAGTTATAAAAGTACATGAGTGAATATTTATGAACTAAACACGCACACACATAGAGAGGTCACCAGTTCAAATCCTGGTGAAGGTAGAATTTGAACTTAGAAGTTATGTAGGGCATCCACAGGCTGGAAGAAAGTAAAGGAGATTGGTCATTGTGCTGACCACATGATACCATTGTTAACTGTAAATTAAGGTTAAGTTAGCCAATGAATGCAAAATGTTCAACAATTAAAAGGTTGAAGATAATTTAAATTCTTACTTTGGGCAGGGGTGGTGGGGACTGTGAACTAATGGGCTCTCTGTCACGCTAACACTCACTACATTTATCTGTAATGTTCTATTTGGTCGGCGTGATCGCTATTTTGAAAAAAGGTACAACAACAAACCTAATTAATATACCTCTCAAAATCGTTAATAAAAGTACTCCTGAGGTTTTAAATCCATTTGTGCATAAACTTAATGACTTAATTTAAGTTTGAGAGATAAAATTCAGGTAAGTTAACAAGTTTGCAAAGTTGAAAGTAACGTTCATTTGAAGTCTTAGTGAGTCAGTCTGTAGCTGTGTAGTGTGTTACAAACGAACTTTGTAAACTTGTTAACTTACCTGAATTTCAAAATTGAAGTCTCAGTGAGTCAGTCTGTAGCTGTGTAGTGTGTTACAAACAAACTTTGTAAACTTGTTAACTTACCTTTTTGCAAAATAGCGACCACGCCACCCAAATAGAACATTACCCATTTATCTACTTGACAGACTAATATTCATTATTGTTTGTAAAAGTTTTATATTATTTTGTTATTTTTCAACCTTTTTTCTTTGTATTTGTACAGATTTGTCCTACCATATGGGACAAGAAAAGTGTCTTTACATTTGCGTCTTTCTAAGTATCTTATTCAATGTTTGTTTTTGTATTTGAAGATTCTGGTTCTGTGTTTTATGTATAATTGCTACTTTACTTTTGAGTCTTCTATTCTGAAATGTTTCAAATGTAAATGATTTTACTAAATATTTACTCTAATCAAATGTGAGTATTCCTTTGATATGAATCTCACTGCTCTGTTTTATTTCTTTTCTCATTTCTTAATGTTTTATTGAGTTGAGGGGTTTATTTTATGATGCTCTTTGAGCATGGTATGAATACACTCATCTCACAAACCTCATCTAAGTGATTTTCTTTTTATTTTAAATCTTTTAATTACATAATATGCATTGATGTAATTTTTTCATTTAGGGTCCATGGGCTACTTTTGACTATATAAAGAGGTCCTAGGTAAAAAAAAAAGTTTGAGAACCTCTGAACTAAGCCTTTTCAAAAGTTCAGCCGAGTAAGCAACAAGTAAATGGGAACATCCCATGGCGCAGCAAGCGGTGTGAATGGAAATTGGGGCATCCCAATCCGCACTATTTTGTGAATGAAAGTGGTGTTTATATAATTCTCTTCGTCTCAATTTTTGTCATAATATTAAAAGTATTTCCAGATTATTGTGTCGTAAGACTATTGAAACTAGAACAACAAGAAGTACTTTAATTAATATCACAAAATTACGCACATTCGTTCATTAGATATGATTACGAAAGGTAACTCATCTCTCTATTCCTAGATCTAGATCTAGATCTAAAACTCGAATTCAACTCTAAGATTATAGAACTTCTCTTCACAGAGATAGTTTTATTCTTTAGCACATGAACATACTAATTATAGTCCATTTAATCAAATTAACATTCAAATTTGTTTTTCTAAAGCAACATGAGTGCAACTCTATTCTTAATATCGCGTAAATTAAGGTCAATTAACCATTTGTAGCTCCATTCATAGATTTTTTTATTCATGAATTCACGCATTCACTTTACTGATAACAAGTAAACGGGAAGATCCCATGGCGCAGCATGGTGTGAATGGAAAATCTCCAGAGATTTCCAGGACTTTTTCGTAGACCTATATTTAATAACATTTCAGGAGATTTTCAGTGGCTCCTGGTAAATCAAGAGGCCGTGGGAAATCTGTTATGTTATAAAATGGATTAATTTAAAAATTTATACACCTAAAAATTAGCACGGGTCCAAAGAAAGTGTGGGACCCACTGCGGTGGCATATGTTGCAGTGCCTAAGGCCTGCCCTGCAAAATTGCGGCGTATGCTATGCCACCGGTCGTCTAGTGATCTATATTTCCTAAAGCCATGTTGGTATGGATTAAGGACATTATGTTTGTTTAAGTGGTGTATGATGTTGTTACGTATTTTGTAGTTAACCTTTTAGTGTGAAACTCTCCAATTCCTTTTTTTTTTTAACAGGTAAAGATCATAAAGGAAGAACAGGAAATGACTTCTGACATAAATGAGCTCTCTGATAGCATGGAAGATCCAGTTGAAGGAAACTATTCCAAAGAAACATTTTCAAGCACTGAAGCACATCAGCCAGAAAAGAAACACCAATGTCTGATTTGCCTTAAAATATTTGCTAAACCTTCGCATTTAAAAAAGCACCAGTCTGTTCATACTGGCGAAAAACCATTTAAATGTCAAACATGCCTCAAAGAATTTTCTCATTCTTGGAATTTAAAAACTCACCAAGTGATTCATACGGGGGAGAAACCATTTAAGTGTGAAACTTGTCTTAAAGAATTTTCCCTTTCTGTACATTTAAAAAAACACCAGCTGACTCATACTGGTGAGAAACCTTTCAAATGTCAAATATGTCATAAAGAATTTTCGCAATCTTCCAATTTGAAAAATCACCAGCTGATTCATAGTGTTGAAAGACCATTTAAATGCCAAATATGTCAAAAGGGATTTACTCGGTCTTCGTTTTTGAAAAAGCACTTAGTAATTCATACTGGTGAAAAACCTTTTAAATGTCAAATATGTCTGAAAGAGTTTTCTCAATCTTGGAAATTGAAAAATCATCAGCTTGTTCATACTGGTGAGAAACCATTTAAATGTCAAATATGTCCTAAACAATTTTCTCTTTCAGAACATTTAAAAAAACACCAGCTGTCTCATACTGGAGAAAAACCATATCAATGTCAAATATGTCATAAAGAATTTTCTCAATCTTCCAATTTGAAAACTCACCAGCTGATTCATACTGGGGAGAAACCATTTCAATGTGAAATATGTCAGAAGGCATTTACTAGATCATCATTTCTGAAGAAACATGTTTTAATCCATTCAAGTGAGAAACCTTATCAATGTCAAATATGTTTTAAAGGATTTTCTCAGTCTTGGACTTTGAAAAATCACCAGCTTATTCATACCGGAGAGAAACATTTTAAGTGTCAAGTATGTCTTAAAGAATTTTATCAATCTTCAACTTTAAAAACTCACCAGCTGATTCATACTGGTGAAAAAGCATCGAAATGTGAGATATGTCAGAAAGTATTTTTAAAACCTTCGCATTTAAAAAAACATCAGTTAATTCATTCTGGTGAGAAACCATACAAATGTCAAACATGTCTTAAAGAATTTTCTCAGTCTGCAAATTTGAAACATCACTTGTTAGTCCATACAGGGGAAAAAAAATTAAAATGTCAAATTTGTAAGAAAAAATTTCTGACACCTTCACATTTGAAAACTCACCAAGCGGTACATACTGGGGAAAAACCTTTTCAATGTCTAGTGTGTTTAAAAGAATTTTCTCAGTCAGCAAATTTGAAAACTCACCAAGTGGTTCATACTGGGGAAAAACCTTTTAAATGTGAAATATGTCTTAAAGGATTTTCTCAATATGCTAATTTGAAAACTCACCAAGTGGTTCATACTGGTGAAAAGCGATTTAGATGTCAAACATGTCTAAAAAAATTTTCTCTTTATATTCATTTAAAGGTTCACCAGCTGATTCATACTGGTGAAAAACCATTTAAATGTCACATATGTCCTAAAAAATTTTCTCAATCTTCATCTTTGAAAAATCACCAATTGATTCACACTCGTGAAAAATTTAAATGTCGAATATGTCAAATTGGATTTCTGAGATCATCATTTTTGGTAAAGCATTTGTTAGTTCATTTTGGTGAAAAAAATAATGACATTTCTACAAAATCTCAAGTAAAGTTTTCTCAGTCACCAGATTGAACTTTCCACAGCAGAAGTTCTTGAACATAGTAGGACGAAAACAAAAAATCATAGTTGAACATCTTTCATAGCACTGTGACACATGATACTTGGAAACATCATTACTCTGACCTGGAACTGTATACTAATTGACTATGTACCACTGACACAAATACATATTGTTGGCTTTTCAAGCACATAACATGTGGACACATTTTGAAAGATATACTGTACTCAGAACCCAAGATGATTTCAACAAAGTCTTCAGGATCAATGAAAATTCCTAGATCTAGAGTACATAGGTCAGGATCAAGCAGCTGATAAATCTCTATAGGTTGACTCAGCTTGAGTGGATCTAAAGTCAACTCAATGTCCAGTGGAGGGAGAACGAAGAAAGGGTCATCTAAAGAAACGCTGGCTGGGATAATATAAAAGAATGGACCAGCCTCTCTCTTGATATCTTCTAAGAACAACTGCTGACCAGGGAAAAGTGCAGAGAGATGGTTACGTCACCCCTATGATTAAAGTCAAGGGAATGTTGATAATGGCGAATCTATTGACCCCAAACACTTTATGTTTGACATGGCGTGTTAGACTCGTATTAACTAATACATTTGAAAGTTTAAATGGAAAAAAAAAATACTTATGCTCTACTTTTTTATTCTCACAATAACCTCACTTTTTCATCATAGTCAGAAGGTGGTAAAAATAGGGTCAAAAATTGATAGTTGTTAATATGTTGAAATTTTGCACTGAGAAGTATGGCTAATACTCTAATACTGGCTACACAAATGTGATGAATTCAATCTTCATATTGGTCATTTTTCTTGATTTGAGAAAAATCAAATATGAATGTCAATATTCAAACATCAGTAGGAATTTATTTTTTTTTAATATTTTTTTATATTGCATGTTTAATGTTTGGTAGGTTGACTTCTCAGAATAAATGTTTAAAAATTAAATAACATTCAGGAAGATTTTAAAAAATACAATCTCATTGTAACTGGAAAAGTTTTTAATTCTGTATCAATTATTTATTTAGATGAATGAAAGGAGTCCATTTTTTGTGGATCATTAAATACCATCTTAGACCATGTTAAAAACAAAAAGGCTTAATGGTTTATTTTGTAAGAGTGTATTACAACAGATGTTGTATTGCAACTTTATTATGATAGTGAGGTTCTTTTTTTTAAAATGAAAGTGAAGATTGTAACATTTCACTTAATCAGTTTAAAGGTGAAGAAATTGTGATAGTGAATAAACACATTTTAATTGAATATACACATTGTATTCAATTATTTTCATTGTATTTAAACTTTCTTCTAACACAAGTAGAGAGCTTCACTTCAAGATGTGATAGAAATCACTTAAGCTCTTGCGACTTATGAGGGTGCGGTGGCTGAGCGGTAAAGCGCTTGGCTTCCGTACTGGAGGTCCTGGGTTCGAATCCTGGTGAAGGCTGGGATTTTTATTTCGGGATTTTCGGGCGCCCTTGAGTCCACCCAGCTCTAATGGGTACCTGACATTAGTTGGGGAAAAGTAAAGGCGGTTGGTCGTTGTGCTGGCCACATGACACCCTCGTTAACCGTGGGCCACAGAATCAGATGATCTTTACATCATCTGCCCTATAGACCACAAGGTCTGAAAGGGAAACTTTCTTGCGACTTGAAGTTGAAACCGGACTCTGTAACACACTCGGGCACTAAACTGACTTTACAAATTTCTCAGGGCAAATAAATACCATTGTTTTTTTTATTTTTTTTTATTACTTGATAAGTGAAATAAGTCTGCCGATCAGTTTTAAAGTTCAGGTTTGGTCAGGTACGGTCGCAAATGAGGTTCAAGTTTGGTTCGTTTCTTAAATAGATAAACAATCTTTTTTTTATATATAAATTACAGACATTCCTTCAAAAGAGAAGATGATTACATCGTACACATTTCATGTGTCAATTTAGTCATGCATGTTAATTATTTGCAACTGCTCTAAACACATAGCACACCAACACATCAAAGAACCTGACAACAAGAGCTCCAAAATAATCTGGTACCTTAATAATGGTGAATAAGTAGATAACAGCCAATACTAGACAAATGGCTACAAACATCGCAGAACTAAACTCTACTGTCTCTGTCTGGACACATACATTCACTTGAGGACTCGACCAGGACCGACTTCATAGCCAGACTCACAGACCTGGTCTCCTCCGTGTCCTATCTTCTATAAAGAAAGAGGATTACCAAGCAAACTTATTTTGTCCTCGCTAAGTTGCAAGACAGGAAAGTCTAAGGATGGTCACCTATTCAATGTCTGAAAAAGATAAATATTAGGTTTCTTATCTTTAGGTTTCATTAAATCATTGAAGGAGACCAACAATTTCACAAATGAAGAGATTAGAAACATGATTAATACAGCTTTTGGACCCCACGATGATCTGCATAACACTGTACAAAAAAAAAAACGCAAACACAAGGTCTTCAGGCCTCGCAAAGACCTTCCTTCAGGGAACAGTTCCAGGAAAAAGAAGGGACAAACAGAGAAAGCATTGGGCAGACATCAGTGAATGGACATGCCTGTCATTGAATGAAATTCTACCAAAGGCAAAAGACAGAGCAATGGAGAAAGACGGTTTACAAATCTTGTGTGGTGCCCCAGCGGTTCAATGAACATCTAGTAAAAGTGTGAACAACGTGGCTGTATTACTCGGGTCATAGGCTACTACCATTGCTGACCCTCTCAGTTAAACAATTAGAGCATCCCATGGCTGCCTTTAGCAGGAAAAAAATGAAGTAGATGGAATGTGATTGCTTGATTTTTTTAAAGTATTCAAATAATATTCAATATCTATATAAATCTCTTCATTGCCCGTGCCTGACACCACCAACAAGTCATGGAGAGATAACTCTTTTATTTCTGCAAGTCGGACTAGAGTTACCCCACGTAACATTAGCGGCGAAAAAAAAAAGAGTGAAGAACAAATAATCTACTATGTATTCACCCGTCATTAAATAGCAGGGCCTGACTTAACCGTCGCGGTGTCTTATGCGAAATGGACTGAGCAGGTCCGAGTTTGGGTAGGGATACGGAAAATAAGTGAGAAGAATTTGTATTAGAAGATATAATCGTCTTTGCATTTTATTCGTTCTCTACTACGAACAGAATTAGGCCTACTTTATGAGCATGGGCGCCCGCAGGATTTTTTGCAGGGGGGTGCAAGCACTAGCGGATCCATAACTTTGGAGTGGGGGGGGGCGATATTTTTCCAAACCCTAACTCTAACGCCCAGTAAACCCTAACCCTGTGCATAAACGTGCGTATATATATATATATATATATATATATATATATATATATATATATG
>JADKLZ010000166.1:2856312-2867551 GCA_021533235.1 Biomphalaria straminea | reverse complement strand
TTTTTTTTTTTTTTTTTTTTTTTTTTTGCCTTGCATTTTTTTTTTTTTTTTTGTGGCCAATACGTCTTGTTCTGTCACACTATACATTAGTCTTGTTTTGGGGAGGGGGCCAACCAATATATTCTTGAACCCGGGCCCATGGATACCTTGCTACGCCCCTGATGAGGAATGCAGTATTTCCAGTGGTTACGTAGTCCCTGTCCCTAGCTACATTTTATCGATGAAGGTTCCTTAAGAACTCTTCATTTATTATTCAGTTTTTTTCTTTTCACCTTATACAATACAGATGTAACTACAAAAATAAATGATTTCGTCCTTAGCATCATGCATCTAATAGTGATGTATCCTAACCAATGACTTAAATTTCAGCCAACTCGTTAGTTTTCCTGCCTTTAAGTATGCATGTTGCGTATGCGCAGGGCCGGTCCTAGCAATTGCGGGGGCCTATGCGAAACTGATTGCGCGGGGCCTCGTGTGTGTATGAGTAAGGATAATACGTGCAAATTAAGATTTTTTTAAAGAAAAAAAATCGACTTTGAATTTTATTTATTGTTTACTAAATTAAAAATTGAGATCTGTTGTTTACGAACCTTGTAACCAATGGCATATATGCCAGTGACTATAAAAGTAAATGAAGTATTTGAACTTCCGATTAAGGTAAAAATTCGCCGATTATTACATTTTATTACATGGAAGGTGCCCTATATTCTTTTATCGCTTATAGAATTGGCGTTTTCCGAAATGAATGACACCCAAAAATGACAATTTTGTCTATTTTACTGAAGTTTTTTTGAAATTTTCCGGAGATATTAATAAATTCAGGAGATGTTCAAACATTTTAGTATATATTTTTCACCTAGAATTAGCGCGGGGCCTATGAAAGCGCGGAGCCCACTGCGACCGCATAGGCTGCAGTGGCCTAAAACAGAAGTTGCAGATGTAGAATAATGTAGATGTAGATCAGTGCGCCAATGCCTGAAAAGAGACTTTTCGTATTAGCTGTACTACGAGATATTTTATTTTTCGGATGCTGATGCTCGAAGATTTTAAATATTAACTAAATTTTGCTGATCTAAAAAAACGGGGGTCATTCCGATGTGTAAGTCTGTCAGTTTATTTCAAATCTTCAACCTTATTGAGAAATTATTGACTCTGACTATATCGCCTAGGAATGTTGAGTTAAAACACATAAATTGACAGCATCATTACAAAAAAAAAAAAACTCTTAAAAGAAAAGGAAAAAAAAAAAGGTCAATAATGCCAAGGGAGAATAATCTTCTTATTTAACTTTTGTCTTAGCTTCTCCACCTAGATAACTACTAACTACTAAACTAGATCTAAATTAGTAAATAAGAGGTACTTATTTATATTAGAAGATAATTTATTGTAATTAATTATTAAGAAAATCTAAAATTAATTTCATTCAAATGACTATTTTATCAAGTAAGTTTGTAATGATGTGTTGAACAGTATTATATTCAAATAATATTGTGTACTGATCATGTCTCACTCTCACTCTCAGTAGTGAGTAGTCTCAGTCGACTCAGACTCAGTGTCTGATGTCAATCAAGTCAAATGAGTGATCACTGATGACACTAATGACAGACTCACAGAGTCTTTCAGAGTCCTGCCAGAGTTTTAGTCGATTATAGAATAGAATATATACGATTATAGAATAGAATATACGGTACCGAATATACATCTAGATCTATATTATCTATATATAATACTAATATAGAATATATAATATACTTAATATAGTTATAGACTATACTTATACTATACTTATAGATCCAGCCTAGAGTATTAGAGTATATATGTATATTAAATATTATAATTATTCTAGATCTAGAATTTTTTAAAGCTCTAGATAATAGATTGGTCTACACTACATTCTAGATCTAGATTCTAGATGTTACAGTACTTCAAATTCAAATCTTCAAAAAAAGGTGATTGATTCATGATTGATAATTTTATTAATTGTCTAGACTCTAGACTACAGTACAGGTCTAGTAGAGTGTTAGTTTTAAACCCCCACAATATATATGCCTGTCTTACTCTTCTTCTTCCTGGTTACTGTTCTCATAGATGTCATAGTCACAAGGCTTTTTACTAAATTTTTAAAACATGATTAATAATAAGAATATTATATAGATCTATATTAAGGCCTATTTATGACTATGACTAACTGCCTATTTCAAGATTGGCAGACTTTTAAATCTTTTAAAGGTTTTATTTTTATATTTTATGTATTTTGGAATGACATTTAACATGTGCACTTTAGTACATAATATTGGTTAGCCTTTTAAATATCAATATTTTTATTTTAGTTCTTATAAAATTTATATAGAGATTCCTTTTCATGAACTTTCGCTTTAGAAATTTGTTGCAAAATTTAAACAGTAGAAGTTTCCTTTCAAATTAACAGTCATTGCTTTTTTTTTTTTTACATTAGGAATATTAGTTTACTTAGTTGAGCTTTGGTCAATGTCCTATGATGGCTGACATGGATCCTGACTCTACTGTTGATACAAGTTATGTCATAAAACATTTGAAAAAAGAAATGACAGGAACAGATGTGTTAACACAACCAAGTCAAGAACAAGACTTCAAAATGTCAATGGTAAAAATTGAGAAGATAGATGTTGATGAATCATATGCCAAACAATCAGAAAACTGTGTTCAAACTTCAAACCTTGGGTATCAGGTTTGTTTTCATTGTTGTTGATTTTTTTATTTACAAAAATACAAGATTACTCTATCAAATATTTTAGTTATAAAATGTTATGAATGAACAGACACACAGATGACATACAGTAATAAATGGGAGAATCACTTAAGTCTAAAAAGATAAAAGGAATGAAAACAGTGAGAGAGGGGGAGAACTTTAGTAGGGAGAAATGATAAAAAAAAAATTAAGTAATATATGTATATAAGTGTGGAAAAAGAATTTATGTGCTGATTGTATGAATATGAGTAAATGGAGTTGTAATTGACATAGTATTGTTTGTAAATCAAGATTAAAGTCTTCATAACCTTATATAGATGAGTCAGATGGTGAAGAATTTAAGAGTCTCATCTGCTCGTAACACTCCCATTTGATTCCCATTTCAGTTAGTCGTATTAAGTCACTCAAATTGCAAAATTTAAAAAAATTTGTAGAGAAAATTTACAAATTGAAAATCGACTATGTAACAAATAGAGAATTTATGAATTAAGAGATCTGACTAGTTATGATTTTAAGATTTAAAGTCTCATACTTATGGTGTTAAAGTGTGTCTTCATAAGTTAATCCTTGGAAGTGTCTTTTTTTTTTTTGTTATTTTTTTTTGTATACAAATTTCTAACATTTATGCTATGTTTAAATAGTTATATTCTCCAACACCCCCCACCACCACCATAGAAGAAGAAGAAGAAGTATACTAGAAAGCTCTTGCCAAACTTGTGTGTATTTAGAAAGGAATGTACAATGCAGAATAAGAAAAAAAAAGCTTGTAAAATGTTTTTCGATTTGAATGCTCCTTCAGATTCAAAGTGTAAGATAGTCCAATCCTCCCACCGGATGACGGGGTATGGCAGTGGGTAGCTTTTGAGCACAGGACCATCGAGACAACTGACAATCCCGTGCGCATACCGCAAAACCAAGCTTGTCCATATGGGAGTATCACATTTAAAACAAAGTAATGACTATATGAATTCACTTGCTTAAGGCTTAAAGTGTATGTCTATGAGAGAGAAATTATAATAGTCTAATATTATGAATGAAATTAAGTTACCTGATAGATAATATACATATTATTGTAAAAAGAAAATTGTTATTTTATGGAGGTTATTTTTTTTTCTAAGGAAACTGTTACAGAGCTAAAGATGACTCATTTAACAGAGAGTGATAAATCACCTGGTCACACCCATGGCTCAGAAGTCTCACAGAGTCAGGTAAATAGATATACTAAACATACACAAATTAAAGCAGAGATTATAGTATGCAAATTATATGTTTTGTATGACATTAATTACTTAAATATAGAAATACATTTTTTGTTCATCTGAGCATAAAATTTTGGATCCGAGTTTACACAGATGGATCATCCCATAAAGCCACCACAAATGGAGGAGCTGGAATTCTCATCGAATGGCCAGATGGAAAAATGCTAGAAAAATCCATTGCAACTGGAGAATTCTCTGACAGCCACAGAGCAGAAAGGGAAGCACTAACACTAGCTGCTACTATGCTAGCTAATCATCCAAGTTCCCCACACAGTCAGATTGTCCTGCTGACCGATGCGAAGACAACCCTTCAAGGCTTGCAGAACTCTGGATTCTCTTGTGTTGAAATCCTCAGAGCAGCACTGAAAAAACTCAACAACAACAGCAAAAAGACTGTTGTTCAGTGGGTGCCAGCTCATATTCAACTAGAGGGAAACGAGAAGGCTGACTCACTCGCCAAGGATGAAAGAAGTGGCTCACAAATGAACTCTGCACTCTACCCGGAAGAAATGAAGAAATTAATTATAAATAAAATAAATGAGAAATGGACAAGCTCACATCCAAATCACAAGAAAGATGATGCTTACTATAAGCTATCCCGACAAGATCAACGTGTAATCTTTCGACTTAGGACCGGACACAACAGAATGCGACAACACATGTACCGGAAGCTCAAAATTGGAACCAGTGATATCTGCCCATGTGGAGTGTCATCAGAGAATGCAGACCACGTCCTCCAAGACTGCGCTCTTTACCAAGAGGCCCGACTAAGACACTGGCCCCAAAACACCCCAATAGAAAGAAAACTATATGGAGAGCTCCCTGACTTGGAAACCACTGCGCAGTTCATCTCAGATATTGGTGTAGTGATCTGAACCCTCCAACATAACAATGAGAACGAAGAAGAAGAAGAAGAAAACAGAGATTATAGTATGCAAATTATATGTTTTGTATGACATTAATTACTTAAATATAGAAATACATTTTTTGTTCATCTGAGCATAAAATTTCTTTTCGCTAATTTGTCAAAACATATCTTTTAATTCTACACCTTATTACTCCATATATACATGATATTTGTTAAACAAAAGTAACCATGACATTTAGAAACATAATTTTAAATATTTCCCCCCCCCCCCCTCCATCGTCCTGTAACACATTCACGCTCGCCTTACCGCCCCCTGACAAATGCATACCACACAACCAGTTTGTTATCCTGTGAGGTGTGAATAATCATTAATAATGTTTTTCCCCTTTTTTTCTTTTATTAACAGGTGGAGATGATTAAGAGAGAAAAGGAAATTGATTCAGAAAAAAATATTCTCACCGATGACATACAAGAAGAGAAGATCAAAACATCACATCAAGCTGAAAACCAACACCAATGTCACACATGTCTTAAGAAATTTGCTAAACTTTCGTATTTAAAAAAGCATCAGTTAATTCATTCTGGTGAAAAACGGTTTCAGTGTCAAGTATGTCTAAAAGAATTTGCTCAGTCTTCACATTTAAAAACTCACCAATCTGTTCATACTGGTGAAAAACCATTTGATTGTCCAATATGTCTAAAAAAATTTGCTCAACTTGCGGCACTGAAAATTCATCAAGTGGTTCATACTGGTGAAAAACCATTTAAATGTGAAATATGTCAAAAAAGATTTTCTCGGTTTGAGACAATAAAAGAGCACAACTTGATTCATACTGGTGAAAAACCATTTAAGTGTCTCATATGCCTAAAAGAATTTTCACGTCTGACCAATTTAAGAGTTCACCAAAAGCTTCATTCCGGTGAAAAGCCATATCAATGTCTTATATGTCAGAAGGAATTTAATCAATCGACAAAATTAAAAAGTCACCTAAAGGTTCATACTGGTGAAAAGCCATATCAATGTAAAATTTGTCTAAAAAAATTTTCTCACTCTTCGGGTTTAAAAACTCACCAATTGGTTCACACCGGTGAAAAGCCATTTCAATGTCAAATATGCCTAAAAGAATTTTCTCAATCTGGACATTTAAAAACTCACCAAACTGTTCATACTGGGGAAAAACCATATCAATGTCAAATATGTCTAAAAGAATTTTCTCAATCATCGACATTGAAAACTCACCAAGTTGTTCATTTTGGTGAGTAACCATTTTAGTGCTGAACATGTGTTAGGAGAATTTCTTCAAATAGGTCTCTAAGTTATTCCTAGGAATAAAAATCCATTAAAGGCATTTACTAGATATTAATTTTTCTAAAGATGCGTGCTAGTTCAAATGGATGAATATACCTTTTAAAATGTAAATTTTTTTTTTTTAAATTTTGTTCATAAAATCTATTCTTAACAGTAGGAAATTTATTTACCTGCCTAAGCTAAACTACCGCCAGCATTCAAGACTTTAACATAAATCCAAAGTTTCTGTAGCTATGGTAAAATGTTTAAAGCAAGTCATAGAAAATGTTACATTGATAAAGGCAATCAGAATGTTTGTCTGCAAAAATGACATTCTATGAGTACAAGTACCTTGCCTTATGGCGGGAGAACTCCTCAGTACTGTGAAGAGCCTAAAGCTGACCATGTTTGGTGATATTGTAACAAGTGACTCACTATTAATTGTCATTCTTCAAGGTGCAGAAAGGGTTACCCAAAGAAATAGCTGGCTGGACAATGTATAAGAATGTAGCAGCCTCTCTATCCTACTAAGAACAGCTGCTGACTGGTAAAGGAGGAGGGATTAGGTTAAATTCACAACACTCCATGACTTAAGTCAAGAGACATGATAAGTTTGTCAACAAACGTGCATCTGTCATAGACGCATCATTTTTCTGTAAAGATGATTCAAACCAGAAATTGTTAATTGTCTGAGCATTAGTAATTTACAGAAATAGACTTCCTGTGGGCACAACTTGTAAAATCCAAATAAGTCTTCAACACAACTCCACAAAGATGTCTTTAAGCAGGACTTAAGTATCAAACAGCAGACTTGAACTGCTTAGCAGTTCCCAATAAATCATCTCTCAACTCAACTGGAAGCCATCTATGTACTGGTACGTAATTCACTCAGCCATATCATTTGTTTTGAGGCAAATATACATTTAGTCTATTTTTTTTTTTCATGAAATGTAAATCATCATCTTTCCTTTCTGTTCCTCACGGAACATAGGGCCTCAGTAAGAACACGATACTCTTCACAGTCTCTTGCTAATTTCTTAGCTCTTTCCTGTCCTCTCGGCTTCATCTAGTAAATTGCATCACCACAGTCTTTTAAGTCTGCCTCTATATCTTGTTCCCTGGGGTTTCCACTCTAAGGCCTTTCTAGCTATGTTGTTGTTATCTTTTCTAAGGGTGTGACCAATCCATCTCCACTTCCTCTCTAAGATCTGCACCTCTTTATTTTTCTTTCCAGTCATCTCCCACAGTTTGGTGTTTTCTATTGTGTCGTACCATTTCATGTCACAGATATTTCTCAGGCATCTGTTGATGAAGGTTTGTACTTTTCTTGTTGTTACTTCTCCATGTTTCAGGAACCATACAATACGACCGCTTTGACATTAGAGTTCAAGGTTTGTTTTTTAGTTCTGTTAGATATATGAGGATATTTCCAGGTTGGTTTTAGGTGTGTAAATTCTGACTTTCTAGATTTATATGCTTAATGTGTTCCACCTGATACACTGAATACACTCTCAAGGTGGTCTATGGTCTGAGAATCCAGTTCTATGTCTCCAATTTGTTTGATGTTTACCTTAAGTACTTTTGTTTTTTGGTGGTTTATTTTGAGGCCTACTATTTTTCCTACTTCGCTTAAAGCTGCGAAGTTTTCTTGAATATCATGTAGTCTGTGTGATAATGAGGCTATGTCGTCAGCGAATTCCAGATCTTCCAGCTTTTGTGTGAAAGTCCATTGGATTCTTTTCCCTGAATTAGACTACGCTTCTTTTGTGACCCAATCCAATACTAGAAGGAACAGAAGTGTTGACAGAAGACATTCCTGTTGACTTCTATTGTGGCTGTCACGAGTTACTTTTTAGGTGAAACCATCATAAAAGTTTTTGATTATTGTTATTACTTTATTTGGTAGTCCTTAATGTCTCATTTCTGTGAAGATAGATTCTCTGTCGATACTTTCAAAGCCATTTCAAAGTCAACAATTGTAGCATAAAGAGGATATTACCATGATTTGTAAGTGCTTTTTAGTAATTAACTTACTTACATTATGATGAATTATTACAGTGGATGATTGAATAGCCATTCAATAGCTTCATAAAAAATCATTTTATGTAGTGTCTTTATGTTAAAATTACTTGTTTTTAAATATAAATTTAAATACATGTTTTTTAATTTAAAGTGTTTTTTTTTAAATTCTAGTGCATACAAATTATAGATGTTCATTATTATGTTACACCAATAAAGAAAGCTGTGCCAGCACTGGGGTAGTTTTTTAATTTATTTTTTTTTTACTTTTAGACAGCGCAGAAGAACTAGGAAGAAGAAGATAGCACAATTGTTTCGTGCTAATAGGAGGTGCGTTGGCTGGGCGGTAAAGTGCTTGGTTTCTGAACCGGGGTTCCTGGGTTCGAATCCTGGTGAAGACTGGGATTTTTATTTGGGGGTCCTTGGGCGCCTCTGAGTACACCCATCTCAAATGGGTACCTGACATTAGTTGGTGAAAAGTAAAGGCGGTTGGTCGTTGTGCTGGCCACATGACACCCTTGTTAACCTTAGGCCAAAGACCTTTACATCATCTGCCCTATAGACCACATGGTCTGAAAGGGGAACTTTACTTAATAGCTCGCTCATTGCGCTGTGGTCCCATCTCTTTTGTGAACCAGTTTTGGGAGAAGGAGGGTATCGGTATCTAGAAGTCTCAGGAAACTCAGGATTTGAACTCAAGCTCCTTTCTTAGTGGCCAAGACATAGCCAAACTGTTTTTGCCTCTGGGCCACACGTCTCAGATGTTATGTTAACAATAACAAGGTTGTTTTAAACTAAAACTATAACTTATGTCTTGTTGTAAAAAAAACAAATGTAGATCAATTCTAACTTTCTGTGATTTCTGTGTCAATCAAATATTCTGGGTCCCAGTGGATATAAAACCTTGAGTAGATTTTGGCCTTACTGTCATCAATGGGAAGACAACGACACTCTTTTTTTTACTAACACATTCAACGTGTCACATCTCTGAATAAATCCACGCCTTCAGATATAAATTAGAATAAAACCAAGTGTTTTGTAGTCTGCTATTACAATCATTTGAGAACCTACAATGAACTGACCTTGCAAGTTGCAACAGCTCCGCCTTAACATAGTACCGGTACTTGTCAATTTAATCTAATTTTCTTACTAAAAAAAAATATTGTTAAAAAAATGGATACCCATTATTTTGTATATTTTTTTGTTTGTTTGTGGAGGATAATGCCTGGGGTTGATTCACTGCCGTACATCCTGTATTGCCTTTAAATATTACGAGCCCGCTACAAAACTTTTTAAACGCGACAAACTGTAATATGGTTCCTGCTTCGCAAGAAATGGGTGCGTAATCGTTTGCCTGGATGAATCCTAGTTTTTTAGTTTTTTCTCCAGTTCTGGCAGAATCTGGTGTAGCCTAACGAAACTAAACAAGTTGATTCTGGAGTGGCAAAGCTTGTGCATGGAATTCACCTGCTTCATCCCCTTTGCTCTTGGCGAGATTCGAACAGTGCTGTCCGATCTTGTGCTATTTCCTCCACCACACTTGATGCATGTAGTCCTCACGTATCTTGTTTTTGTCCACTTAAGCTCGGCCACAGAATGTCCCTAGGAATGTCTCCTTCTGGCATGCGGGTGACATATCCAAGCCAACGTAATCTCTCTGTGTTAAAAGAGCAATACTACTGTGTGTATTTGTTGAGACCAATTGTGGTCTTGTGTTGGCTGTTTTAAAACTCATCTCATCTCAGCCTGTGGTCCCTACTGGGGTATAGACCACCAACCAGCTTTCTCCAGGCATCTCGGTTCTGGGCGAGTCTCTCCAACTATCCCCATGTCTTGCCCATCTTCTTGGCTTCTGTTTCCAGATCGCGGCGGCGCCATGTGTTCCTGGGCCGTCCTATATTCCTCTTTCCTTGGGGGTTCCAGGTTAGGGCTTGCCTTGTTATGTTGGATGCCGGCTTGCGCAGGGTGTGACCTATCCATCTCCAGCGTCTCTGAAGGATATCTATTTCAATGGGCTGCCGTTTTGTTCTTTGCCACAGTTCCTCATTCGAGATCTTGTCTGGCCAGCGGATCATAAGAATCTTCCTCAGGCAGGTGTTGATGAATACCTGGATTTTTTTGACGGTGGTGACGGTGGTTCTCCAGGTCTCTGCTCCATAAAGTAGTATCGGCTTAATAATGGTGTTAAATAGCCTTATCTTGGTGGTGGTGCTTAATTCCCTAGATCCCCATGTGTTCTTCAGCTGATGGAAGGCTGCTCGAATTGCTAAATAATAGTTAACTTTTATTTCTTCTTATATTAACATATTACCAAAGTAATAGGATATTATCAGAATGTCCCTAGGAATGTCTCCCTCTGGCATGCGGGTGGACATATCCAAGCCAACGTAGTCTCTCTGTGCTAAAAGAGCAATACTCCTGTGTGTATTTGTTGAGACTAATTGTGGTCTTGTGTTGGCTGTTTTAAAACTACCTGATTGGAAAAACGAGCCATTCAGGGCGCGTTTCCCATACTGTGTTTTGTGGAACACTTGTGCTCCAAGAGGCCTGAATGGTGTTCCACAAACTACTAGAATAGAGTAGGCCAACCCTTGACTTAATCTCTAAAAAAATATGCAAGGTGTTCTGCTAAATAAATCTAAGCACTAAGAATAAAAATAAACTCCAGAGAATCCTAAATGCTGCTGGTAAGGTCATTGGCAAAAAGCAAACCCCATTAGGGCAGCTGTTTGAGGCAAACATCCTCACAAAATCTAAGAAGATTCTAGAAATAAAAAAATCACCCTTTGGGTCAGGATTTTGCTATTTTACCATCACAAAAGAGATACAAGACACCGATAGCAAGGACAAACAGACACATAAACTATTTTGTTCCTCTGGCAATCAGATCATTAAATAGAACCAATGTAATGTAAACTTTTCATATGTTAATTGTGAGTGAGTCTGGTGTGAATGTACATTTTTTTAAAATAATGTTTTGTTTTGTATAATGCACAAATTGTAAGACAAATTTCCTTACGGACAATAAAGATTATTATTATTATGATAAAAGAACGAGTATTCTTTCTCTGGCGCAG
>JADKLZ010000166.1:2829373-2845069 GCA_021533235.1 Biomphalaria straminea | reverse complement strand
AACTAGCGGTACCTGATGTGTCAACTTTGTCTTGTCCATAGCTGCTTCCTCCCTTTTGCTCTTGGCGAGATTTGTATCTGCAAAAAAAAAACAAGTCAGTCTCCATATTGTCAGACTTTGTTCGAATTCTGTGCGGGTGACCATGTCCAATAAGTCAACATAATCTCGTTCACAAAGAGTGTGCCACTGTGTGTATTGGTTCAAACCACAATGGAAGTCTCATATTGGCAGATGCATGTATGTTGACTCTCACTACCATACAAAGAAGAGTGCTTACTAAACAGGCGTCGTAGATAATAATTTTGTTCTCATGGTCAGTTTCGTATTTTCCAAGAGATGGTTGTAAAATTTTGTCAATCTCGTACTGACTGTAGGATTATCTGAATAGTTGAGCGTGAAAAAAAAAGCCAAGCCACTGGACCTCAGACCAACAAGTGTGACTCTCAAGTCAAAAAAAATGGCATGATCGTCAGTGATCGTGCTCTGCAAATGGAGCATTATGTAGAACTCTACGATCGAAACTGCTATGTCGCAAACCGCTTTAGATAAATTAGATGAAACGCCCTCTGTGTAAAGAATTGAGAGCAGACATTGACTTGCTTGAGACTTTGAAAAGTTCCCGAAGGAGATGGAATTCTTGATAAAGCCATTCAGGCTGGAAAGCATGATTGAAAAAGCCACCACTCAGTTAAGCTTGTGTGTGGAACTAGGAATGGTCCCCAGAGATTTAAAAGATGCAAACATTGTTACAACTTATAAAAACAAGGTAGACCGCTCTGACTAAATCACTGCTAAGTATTTCTGGAAATGTTTATTCTAGACTCATTCAAGAGTAACTTAAAGCTGGTGAAAATAAAAAGACGACGCATCTAGATTAGGGAGCTATGGTTCGCCGACTATTCGGCTCTTACCTCCCGTTTGCAAGAAGTATTACAAAGATAAGTAAATGGTTTAAATTGGCAAGCTAGATCTATATGGCTAGAGTACAGTCTCGACAAGACGGAAATTCTAATACAAGATGTCACAGAAGCTGGTAGGCTAACCCGTGTTAAGTCTAAGCATTGAATATTTTGCCCTTACGGTGGTAGGCTACTGCTGGAATATATAGGCCTATATATATATATATATATATATATATATATACTATAGGCCTACTTGTGAAACAACCAATCCAAAACGTTTACTTACGTTTACAAAATAAGGCCCACAGCACAGCTTTATCGGCGGACATACAGAATTGTTATTGTTACAGCGTTAGAGACGGCTTAGCCCATTCGCCAGATGTGGTACGGTATATAGTATATATTGTCTATCCTTAGGGCTAAGGGCCCCGCAATGACATTCGCCCAGGGCCCTGATCTGCGGGTACTCAATAAGTTTGCCCATCACTAGATCAGTCTAAGATCTAGATCAGATCTAGTAAAGTAAAAAAAAAAAACAAGATTACAAAGAGAGTTTGTGTGATACACATACTCAGAGGCGGCCCCCGTCGAAGTCGGATCTCTGTCAGATCCGCCTATTCGCAAGATGTTTCGGATGTTCCTTCTAAGTCCCTGGCTCAATTCCTGTATGCTCCCATCCTTAAACTATCGCAATATTTCTGAAAGAACAGTAAAGGTTAAATCATATTTTCAAAAGCCTTTAGTGTTTTTTTCTAACCGTGACGGACAGACCAACCAACAGATAAAACGCACAAAAATATGCTTGTTTCATTCTAATGGGGGCACTAAACAATTTTTTTTTTTTAAATCAGATTTTTAAAAAAAATTAAGAAATTAGTTTAGAATCAAGTCATTTCCGGGCTTTACGCTAGTACACGAAAGCCGCTGCTAAAAGTTCATTTTAAAAAATGTGCGTGATATCCGTATATATAGAGCATTTCTTATAGTAACATTTACTCCCTTACATTTACGTAATTGTTTTAGAATTGGTGTTTTGTTATTAAAAAATCGCTTGCATAATTAATTTTATAAATTAAACGGTTTGCTTTTAGAAAACTAAAAGTAGCCATTGCAACTTAACTTTTCAAGCCGCATTTAATGGTGAAAAAATATTTTTCGTATCTCTTCTAGTTTTGGCGCTCTGAGTCTGACAGACGGACAGACGGACAGACAGACAGAAATTCATTTTAAAAAATGTGCGTGATATCTACATGCCAAGAGCATTTTTTCTAGTAACATTTCCTCCCTTAGATTTACGTAATTGCTTCACAATTGGTGTTTTATTATTTAAAAATCGCTTGCATAATAATTTTTATAAATTAAACGGTTTGCTTTTAGAAAACTAAAAGTAGCCGTTGCACCTAAACTTTTCAAGCCGCATTTAATGGTGAAAAAAAATTTTTCGTATCTCTTCTAGTTTTGGCGCCCTGAGTGTGACAGACGGACAGACGGACACTTTGCACAAACCTAATAGCGGCTTTTTCCCCTTACGGGGGCCGCTAAAAAAGAGTAACAAAGTTGGCAATTGTGGCGATGGTTGAGTAGGGCTAGTTCCGGTGACGCCTGACGGTATTTTAAGAGCAAAATAAAGAAATGTAATCTAATTTCAACGCTGCAGCAATATTAAATTTATTAGGGGTTAGGGTTATTTCTTTATCGTACTTCATCATAATTACCAATTATTCGTTTATGATTATTTCTTAATTCTTTTCTTTTAGAATAGCGGTACTGACATTAGACTCATTAGTCTTAGTCGTTACTTACTACTTTCTAACTTAGATATCTAGCTTCTAAAATAAAAATAAAGACGACTTAGACTTAGACTTAGACACTTAGTGACAGTTAGTCAGTTACTGAGTTAGTGACACTGACTTAGAGACTTAGAGTGACTTAGTTGACTTAGTGACACTTAGTCGTCTTAGTTACTACTTTTTGTCTACGAAAAAGAGCATGAATGAATCATTTCTGACATTATCATTCATTTTTTAAATTTTAGACGTCTCATCTAGATCTATCAAATCAAGTATGATCTAGTGAATCTAAATCTAGTCACTATAAAGTATAAATAGTCACACTTTAGTGACTATAGAATAGTATTAATAGAGAGTGAGAGTCTAGACTTTATTACTAGACTTTACTAGAGAGACAGTAGAGTGTATAGTTATACATAGTTACACTAGTAGTACTAGTAGTAGTATAGTAGTACTAAGTAAAGTAGTAGTAGTCATACTGACTCATACATACTTTACTAAAGACTTTACATTACATTTGTTACTTATCATATATATGATTATGATATACCGGCACCAGACTTCTAGACTAGACCATCACAAAAGAAATACAAGACACAGATAGCAAGGACAAACAGACACAAAAACTCTTTTGTTCCTCTGGCAATCAGATCATTAAATAGAACCAATCTAATGTAAACTTTTCATATGTTAATTGTGAGTGAGTCTGGTGTGAATGTACATTTTTTAAAATTTAATGTTTTGTTTTGTATATAATGCACAAATTGTAAGACAAATTTCCTTATGGACAATAAAGATTATTATTATTATTATAATGATAATAATTGATAGATCATAGAGTAGAGATAGTCACATAGTGAGATAGATTCTATTATGACTATGGTACTATGAGTATGATTCTTCTAGAACTAGTTACTAGAGTTTACTAGATCAAGATACTACTACTAGATATCTACTTATTATCTTATACTTATAGAGTCTTCTATTTTATACTATTTATAATCTATAGTCATTCTATTGGATAATAGAGTATTCTATTGGATAATAGAGTATCAGACTTGTCAGTTACTAGACTGACAGTGACATATGAAATGTGTCTAGTATTATACTACATTATTAGTATGGCTAGTATACTAATGCATTAAAAAAAACAATCCTGTAAACATTCATTAAGATATCAATTTCTCCCCCCCCCCCCTCCCCAATTGACAAGTGGTCCAGAAAAGTGATAGAATCATTGAGCATTTAGAAAGCTAAACAAAAACAATTGGTAAAAACATTTCTAATCACTCAGATTTAGTATGTCTGGGTCAATTGTAAATACATATATAATAAAAGGACTTCCAAACTAATTGGTACAATTAAACTTAATAGCTTTGTTTAAAAAAGTATTTTTCTGTTTTTGTTGTTAATTTTATCCATTAAATAATTATATTTTATATATTTTACAGAAGCTCTATTAACAAACATTTCTTTGGACATAGATCCATTAACTGTCCATGATGGCTGACACAGAGCATGACTTAACTCTTGATCTAAACAAAGTGAAGAAGGAAAAGGAAGAAACAGATGAAGAACAAGACTTCAAAATGCCAGAGATAAAAAGTGAGAAGATAGATGAAGATGAATCAGACTTGCATACACAGCAATCAGAAAATGTTGCAGAAACTTCATATGTGGAACCCAAAATTGAAAAGATAGATGAAGATGAATCAGATTTGTATACACAGCAATCAGAAAATGTTGCGGAAACTTCTTATGTGGAACCCAAAATTGAGAAAATAGATGAAGATGAATCAGATTTGAATACACAGCAATCAGAAAATGTTGCTGAAACTTCTTATGTGAAACAAGAACTCCAGGTAATCTTTTATATATATATATATATATATAAACAGACAGCATCAGATTTTGTAATTTTTGGCATGACAAGAGGGTGAAATTAGCTTGCAATACTTAAATTTTCTTAAAGAGATATATATATATATAAATGTTATATATTGGCCTCCTTCAGCCAAGCAAGTGTGCGAGAGGAACCATAGTCGTTCTAAGACTGAAAGAGTATATGTCACTTATAACAGTGCAAGCGTTTCTAAAACTGTAAGATGTGCCTCCCTAGTTGACTAGATTTCTAATTAGAGATGTTGTTTCATCCTTATAAAATGTTATACTATTTTTTCATGAGGAGTCTGCGACATTATCAACTTTTTGAACAATTGAGAATGTCCTGGACTATGCTACCCAGAACCATATCAGCGTCAGAGTTATAGGAGGAAAAATTACACCTATATGGTAGCTAAATAAGACTCGCTGGAGTTTCTAAGAGCTATGTTCATTGCATGGGTTGGAGATAGAGTGTTTGACATCACATTTTCTGTTATACATACTTAGCAAAAGTGTGATTGATTCTTTTTAAAATCTTCAATTATGGCTACTAGAAAGAACAAAACATTATGTTCAACAGAAAAGGCTTATGAATTATATAAGAAAAAGTCGTAGCCCTTTCTTTATCAGACCGTTGGGAATCATAGATTAGAGTTAAGAGGCTTCTGACATGAGCCCTAAGGCTCTGAATAGTGTTTCAGGATCTAAGTCTAGGTAAGTAGGTTAGATGTTGAGGCTCTGAATGGTGTTTGAGGGTCTAAGTAAGTAGGTTATATGTTGAGGCTCTGAATGGTGTTTGAGGGTCTAAGTAAGTAGGTTAGATGTTGAGGCTCTGAATGGTGTTTGAGGGTCTAAGTAAGTAGGTTAGATATTGATCAGCTAGAAGACAGAACTGTTATGGCAGGTAAACAAGTATTTCCTCCTTATTAGTAAGAAGTTGCTGTCAAAGCTCTCTCTTGACATATATTATATAGTGTTCTCTGGTGTGGGGGCAAGCTTTATTGCATGGATAGACATTGTAGCAGTGTTGCTTGTGTTTTAACAGCTCTTCAATTTGCACGACATATTGTTTTGTCAAACCATTCTTGGTGCTTTCAATTTGCTTAACCAAGAACATAACCAGCTGCAGTTTGTATTATATGTTATCCTATATATATACTATTTTGTTTCTTGATTGATTTTTTGTTTACACATTGTTAAAGCGTGTGGTTTTATAGTTGTGTAGTTGTATAGATTGGCTTGCGAGATCGTTCATACACGCTTACAGACGTATTTAATAAGTTGAGTAACGATAGTTGAACTTGAACTTATTTACACTTTAATACTCAAAATAAGGACACAGTCAGAAATCGTGTTGCTAGTTCTAGGCGTCACGTCCGTTCTATCTTTCGTCGTTATGTAATCCTAGTTTTTAATTCCTACGTCACGTCATTCTATAGATACCCGATTTTCCCAATACTTCTACGCGTCAAGTCATTACATATTTCCTCCCCCTTTATCAAAAACAAATTGTCAATCAATTTTTTTTCAGTCCACAAGTCCAAAACTCTACCTCCTACTGTCAAGTCTTACAATTTACATGGCCATTATTGGGGAAAAAGACCACAACATATATCTTGCTCTTGAGTCTTGATAGACACCTTGACTTCCATTGTTCATAACATGAATACAAGTCCACATATGTACAGTTCTACTATAGTTTATGGTAGGAAATAAAATACTGTTCCAATCATCACTACTGTCGTTAATGATGATAAAGTACAACACAGTTCATTATCATAGTCTTTTCCACTACCAACGCAAAAGTCCATAAATGATTACACTATGTACACAATCCGTAGGTAGTCTCTTCCATAAAGAACACAAGAGTCTTTCAATAATTAAACCATGCCCAAAGTCCATAAAGTCCATAAATAAATAACGTAGTTCCTTTCATGAATAATACAAGAGAGTCCCTCAAAATCGAGCCATGTGTATAGTCCATAAACAGTCATATGGCGATGATGCCTTTGCCGAATCCATAGGCATAAAAAATTGAAGTGACATGACAGTTCATAGTTCATATATGGAGATGCCTTTGCTGATTCCATAGGCATATAGGTTCAACATGGCCACTGTCAACAGCATAGCGTACGTGTAGGTACTTGGAACATCACCAAACCTTTCCTGTCGGACAAAATTTAATATTTGTATCAGAAAAACTTTTCCAATAAATTTACCTAACTTTTTTGTTGGGCACTAATAAGTTGTATCTTCTCTCCACTTACCATTTCCAATTGACCTAATCTTTACACAATGAGTGTTAATGATTTAAAAAAATAAAATAATGACTTCAGATGATCATACTTACTTTAGTTTATACTTTTGTCCTCATTACTGACATTTTATAATTATCTCCCTTGATTAATAAAAAAAATCCCAATTAAAATTAATTGAGTTATCTCCCTTTCAAATGAATAAAATACAGTATCTATACAAACAACTTATTCATGCCCACTAATCAAAACATAACAATATACATGCATCAATAAATTGAAATCAATGAACATTATTTACACTAATTCTATCCTACAGTAATTCTTGATAACATATCTGCCACATATTAATTTCCCCTTTTATTGCTTGTAGTTCAAAATTATATTCTTGTAGAATCAGAAACCACCTATACAGTCTATCAGATAACAATACAAATTTATTTCCCAGTAAAAGGCTTTCCAGTTTACATGGATTATTGTAAATGTAAATTTAATGTACTGTAATGAAATCCTAAAAGACTTCATGAAAATAGGTCTATCACTTGTCAGTTTCATGTCATGCTCTATAATGTCTGTTTTCCCTGGCAAACTTGAAAAAATTTCTTTGAAATCACTAACAATGTTCATTATGTCCCTTGTCTTTTCTGGAGATAAATTTCCCAAATTTAACTTTTCCCATGTTTGACTATCTTTTGTTTCTAATATAGGTATATTTTTAATATCATTTTCTTTAGTTTCTTCATTAATTAATACCATGAAACATTCATTTATTTGATTATCAATTTCTTCATTTTCTGCATCTAAGTTTTGAATTTGATTAGTTTGATTTTCATTGTCTACCTCTGTATCTATACCTTGAAATTGTTCTTCATTTCTTTCTGTGTATAATTTCAAATTATTTATATGGTAAGTTTTTATTTTCCCATTCATGTTTATCTTGTAGTTTACTTCACTTGTTTTGTGTGTGACAGTAAATGGTCCTTTCCATTGTTTTCCTAATTTGTTTTTTAAGTCAATTACCAAAAGTAATACCTTATCTCCTACTTCTAACTTCCTTAATTTTCTTTTTTCATTTAAGTTCTCATGCACTGTTTCTTTATATTTCATATTATTCTCATAAGCTTCTTTCCATATCTGTTTTAAATCTAATACTGTTTCATTAATATTTTCATTTTCCTCTTTGTCTATAATTAAGCTTTCTTTAAAAATTTGTATCTCATCTCTGGGTTTCCTTCCATGAACCAACTCATATGGTGAAAATTGAGTTGCCTCATGAATATTATTTCTAAGAGAAAATAGAACAAAGTTAATATATTGATCCCAGTTTTTCTGATTGTTTTCTACAATTTTAGCTAAAGCTCTCTTTATAACTCCGTTTAGTCGTTCGCAACAACCGTTGCCTTCTGGGTGGAATGCTGAAGATCTAATATGTTCTATGCCATATTTTAATGTCCATCTTTTAAACAACTCAGATGTAAACATAGATGCATTGTCTGATAGCAATGTTTTTGGTATCCCATGTCTCACTATGAACTTTTGATCTAAAGCATTAATAATATTCTCTGTGTCTATATTAGATAATGCTACTGCTTCAGGATATCTACTGAACATGTCCACTATTGTCAATATGTATCTATTATTGTGCTCAGTTTTGGTTAAAGGTCCTATGATATCTATTGCTATCTTTTGAAATGGTTTATTTGGTTCATCCATTGTCTGTAATGGAGCTTTACCTAATTTACCCCTAAGTCCTCTTCTTTGACACATGTCACATGATCTTATGTAATTTGATATTGTTACTTTCATTTTAGGCCAAAACACTTGGGTTGCTAAGTTTCTGAAACATTTCTTAATACCTCTGTGTGCACTTAAATTACTATCATGTGATAAAATCATGACATCCTTCCAATACTTTTGAGGTAAAACCAACTGTTTTATTTCTCTACCATTTAGTTTTGTTTTCCTAAACAGTATTCCTTCTTCTATTATGAATTTCTCAATTGGGTTATTGTTCCTTTTGTCCATAATTCTGTCATAAATTTTCCCAATTATGTTATCATGTTTTTGTTCTTGAGCCAGTTTGTTTATTCCTTTTAATTCTTCATTTTTAATTTCTTTAGGTACCTCTTTTTGTTGCTCTGTGTCTATATGCTCATGACTTTGTATTTCAAATTGTTTTGTGTCTATATTATTATGCTCATGACTTTGTATTTCAAATTGTTTTAATTCTTCTTCTTTCTCCCTATTTTCTTCAACATTAACTGTTTCATTATTTATATTACTAGGTTTCTGTGTTTCTACTTTAGGCTTATCTTTAGATCTAGTTACAACCATATTGCTTATATAGTTATCTGATTTTGTCTTTTTATTTTGTTTAAACATTTCATATTTCTTTTCCCATGCTTCAATTTCTTGTTTGGAGCATTCTTTCAAACCTGTCAAATTTCCTATTAACATGTCATGTCTCATATTAGGCATAGCTACTCCCTCACAATGACCAGTATAGAATGGTGTCTCAATGAACACTTTAAATACTTTAAACTCCTTTATACTGCCATCTGCTAACTCAACTTTTCTACTATATCCCTTATAGTACTGTGGTTCAATCAGATCAGCCCTGACGACCAATGTATTAGATCCACTATCTCTAATCGCTTGAATAGGCACATTGTTTATAAAGGCTGGATAAAAAGCAAAATTGTTTTTGTTTTCCCTAACAAAATAAACTCTATCAGAATTTCTACTTTTGTATTCCCTGCTTTTGTTTCCACTGTGTGTGTTATTACTGTAATTGTTGTTGTAATTGTTGTATCTATTACTACTGTCTGATCTGTAATTGTTCCTATCATCTGTTCTATTGTAATTGTTTGCACTACCTGATCTATTGTGATTGTTTGCACTACCTGATCTATTGTAATTATTTCTACTGTTTGATCTATTTTGTGTTCCCCAGCAGTTCATAGCTAAATGTCCTTTTTTATTGCATCTGTAGCATATTATGTCCCTGTTGTTTGTTCTATTTCTACTATTATTGTATCTAGAATGTTGGCTATCCCTACTTCTATTTCTACTCCTATCAGTATTTTCTTGAGTGTATCCAACTAAATCAATATTCTTTTTATCTCTACATGAAAAAGGGTTGTTAGGATAGGCATTTTTATATGTCCTTATGATTTCAGTGACATCATCTAAAATTTTAGGATTTCTCTCTTTAATAAAAGATTGTAGTTGGGGGTCACATTTAGCAATGAAATTGTCTACTAGTATAAAATTCTTTAAACCCTCAAATGAATTTTCAATCTTCTCAAATCCTAGCCATTTATTAAAATAGTCCTTTTCCATATTTATAGTGGTTTGGGGTTCTGTTTGATTAGATGGAGTATTATCAAAGTATTTTTTCCTAAATGTGCTAGCATTGTGGCCATATGCATTGAGCAGTTCCTTTTTTAAAGTTTGGTAGCTATTTTGCACAGTGTGATCATGATTTTGGCATATTGTAAGAGCCTGTCCTTGCACAAAATCAAGTAGAATTTGAGACCATTCCTCCTCCCTTATATTACAGTTTGTCATTTTTATTTCATATCTTTTTAGATAATCTGAAATGCAGTCCCTAGCTTCTTGGAAAGGTTGTAGTTTTTTCCTTAACCAATGGTTATTATCACTTGCAATATTGGTAATGTTATTAGTGTTACCATTACTATTATTAGTGTCACTATGATTGTCTGAAGTGCTAGCATTAGAACTATCATGTGTGTTACTAGATTTTGTCTGCTTCTGTTCTGCCTCAATTCTTAGTTTCTCAATGTCATACTTTAGTTTCCTATCAGCTTCTTCTTTTATTAGTTGAGCTTCCCTATCTTTTTCTTTTTCCCTTATCTGCTCTATTCTATCTCTCTCTATTGTCACCATTTGTTGTACATAGCTAGCTAGGTCCTTCCCTTTAAGTTCTAGCTGCTTTGCCTCAGCAATAATTTGCTGGCGAAAAGTCTCCATATAATCATATGGTGGAGCTGTTGCCTTCTGTTAAAGCGTGGTTTTAGATTTGTGTAGTTGTATAGATTGGCTTGCGAGATCGTTCATACACGCTTACAGACGTATTTAATAAGTTGAGTAACGATAGTTGAACTTGAACTTATTTACACTTTAATACTCAAAATAAGGACACAGTCAGAAATCGTGTTGCTAGTTCTAGGCGTCACGTCCGTTCTATCTTTCGTCGTTATGTAATCCTAGTTTTTAATTCCTACGTCACGTCATTCTATAGATACCCGATTTTCCCAATACTTCTACGCGTCAAGTCATTACAACATATTCAGAATGATGAATGAAAGAAAGAAAGAGTGAAAACAAAATATAGTCAATGTTACCATTTTGTGTATTAGTATGTTTACACTATTTAGAATTCATCCCTTAGTAAGGAGTTACTTTTGTAATGTTACATAATACATGTGTTAATTGTTGTGTTATTCTATTATAGAAATCTAGATTACGATAACTAGCAATGGTTGCATTTGCCCAAATGCACCCTTGATAAGATTTTGTGGCAGCGTGTTGGCTTTTGAACCAATAGTTTCCAGGTTCAAATCTTGGTGCAGACTATTTTATTATTTCAGAATTTTTAGGATCCCCCTAAGTCCACCCAACTCTAATAGATACCTGATTTAAATGGGGAAAGTAAATGCAGTTGATTTTGTTTGTTTTGTAAAAATGTTTTGTTTGTTTGTAAAATGTTTTACATGTTTCGGAAATTCCTTCAGAGTTGAAGATAGTTATTTCCTAGTCCAAACCTCCCGCAGGACGACGGGGGATGGGAGCGGGCAGGGTTTGAACCCAGGACCATCGATAAATCGAAACGACAGTCCAGGGTGCAAACCGCTCGACCAGGCAGCCACATGCTGTCCACATCTGTTGTAGACTGCAAGTTATAGAAATTACCTGTACATCATCTGCCCTCTTCATTGCAAGGTCTGAAATGGGAATTCTTTTCCCTTGATAAATAAATTTTTATGAGGATTTATATTATTATGATTATGTAAGTGTTTCGGAGTTTATGCTATATAGAAAGGTTGTTTCCTATTTCTGCACAAAATATTATTCAGCATTTTTTCATTATTAATTTTTTTTTTACAGGAAGATACCATTGAGGAAGAAAAGAAAATGACTTCAGAAAAAAGTGTCTCCACTGATGACATAGAAGATGATGATGTTGGAAACCATTCTAAAGCTGAAAACCAACATCAATGTGACATATGTCATAAGAAATTTGCTAAACTTCAGAATTTAAAAAAACATCAGTTAATTCATTCTGATGACAAACCATTTAAATGTCAAGAATGTCTCAAAGAATTTACTCATGCTTCAGCACTAAAATATCATCAGAAGGTTCACACTGGTGAGAAGCCATTTAAATGTGAAGTATGTCTGAAAGAGTTTTCTCAGTCTGCACATTTGAAATCACACCAAGTGATACATACTGGGGAAAAACGATTCAAATGTCAAATTTGTCTGAAAGAATTTGCTCATTCTGCAACATTGAAAACTCACCAAAAGGTTCATACTGGTGAAAAACCATTTAAATGCGACATATGTCTGAAAGAATTTTCTCATACTTCAGCATATAAATATCATCAAAAGGTTCATACTGGTGAAAAACCATTTAAATGTGAAATATGTCTGAAAGAATTTTCTCATGCTGCGAATTTGAAAACTCACATCGCGGTTCATACTGGTGAAAAGCCATTTAAATGTGAAATATGTCTCAAAGCATTTACTCAGTCTGCTGCAATGAGAGCTCACCTCGCGGTGCATACTGGTGATAAATCATTCAAATGTGAAGTATGTCTGAAAGAATTTTCTCATCTTTCCAATTTGATAACTCACAAAAAAATTCACACTGGGGAAAAACTATTTAAATGTCAAATATGTCTAAAAGAATTTTCTAAATCTGACAGACTAAAAACTCACCTAAATATTCATACCGGTGAAAAGCCATTTAAATGTGAAATATGTCTTAAAGAATTTTCTCAGTCTGCAAATTTAAAAACTCACCAAAAGCTTCATACTGGTGAAAAGCCATTTCAGTGTAAAATATGTTTGAAAGAATTTACTCAATCTTCAAATTTAAAAACTCACCAAGCTGTCCATAAACGATGAAAAACCAGTTTAATATGTTTAGACAATGTTTTAAATCTTCAACATTGTAGACTTACTAAGCGGAGTTCATAATTGATGAGGAACCATTTTGATGGTACTTTTAAAGATGAAATATATCAAAAGAGATTTACTTATTTACATAGACTTATATCCTCTCAAGCTATTTGGTGGCAAGCTGTCTCAATGAAGATCTGTCACTGGCAGATCTAATCTATGATTCGCAAAGGTCAGCTGCTCTAAGTTCCTCCGTAAAAGTATGGGGCCAAGTTTTAAGAGGAAGTAAAAGTTTTTTGCTTACATACTGGTATTTTAAATGTTCCTTCAGATTTGCTGGATGGTTGGGGGTGGTAGCGAGTTCAAACCTGGGACCATTGTGACCTGTCTAGTGCACATAAAACATGACAGGCAGCAATCCAAACACAAACAGGTAAATTATTTTTAAAAAATTAAAAAAAAAAAAAAGAAAAGCTTATCTAAGGGGAAGAACTCCAAACCTACAATGAAATGAATAATGTAGAAGTTATTTCTTTTTTTCAATATTAAGCAAAACAATAATTGGTTGTTTCTTTTTGTTGATTCATGTATTGTCTACACCAATGAATAATTGTGCAAAGTTTCTTGATCTGAGAATCTGGTGTCTGTGAAATGTATTCAAACTTTTTACCACACAGACAGAGTGAATTCATAAAAGCTTTGTTAAAAGACAACTCTACAAAGATATATTTTAGTAGGACTTCTAGAGTAGACCGACCAGGATTACTGGTGATTAGTCTCATCTCTCAGCGCAAGTGGAAGGAATGAATATTTGTATTTCATTGAGTCATAGCATTGTTTATAGTCTCTTTTTTTATTTCTCCATGAACTGACAACTGTTTCCATGCTCTGTCTTTGTCACAGCTTTATTATGATTTATTATTTATATTTATTTTGCTGGATGATATTATTAAAAGTAATCAGTAAATTTGCTAATACTTATGTTTCTTGTACAAGTATTTGAAAATATTTAGTATGTTGACTGTTATTCTTGTAATAAACATTTAAATTTTCATTTAAGTTATAATGTGCAATGTATCTACGTGTTAAAAGTTACTACATTTATTTATAATATTGACGCTTTGGTTACAATAACCATTTGAATATTCATTCAATAGCTTCATTTTATGCAGCATGTCTTTATACAATTCTGAGATATTCTATAGTATGGTATTTAATGTGTATTGCTAAATATCTTTTATTTTAAGTTTTTTTTCTCAAATCATGTTAGACTAATTAAGCAAGCTGCATGAGCGTCATATACTGGATGTTGTGTTGAAGATAAACTTATTCATGAAAATAAGAGTTTTTAAAATGTTACTTCTATTGTATGGTAAAAAAAAAAAAGATCTACTCAATGCTTATAATAAAAGCTTGACTAAACCAGCAATAAATTATACAAATTGATTTTGTGTTATGTCTGTGTATCAATCATTCGTAGTCCTAGTGGATACAAAAGCTTGGGGAGATTTTAGATTTCATCAATGTGAACACAATAATGACTTTTTACAATCATTAAACCATGAAATATGACCTGACATATCTTTGATTTATACCAAGGCTTTGGTTGTCTGCTTGTAAAATCATTTTTAAGCCTAGAAAATGTGAATGCATACTATGAACTTCCAAGTTGCTGCGGCCCCCCCCCCCCCCCGCCTGACTATTTGTTTGTGCTACAATTATGCAAAAATATTGAGATTCACCTAAATTATTTTCTAAATGACAAAACGCTTCTTCACATAAAGAGAAGATGTATGATATATATATTAATTAGGAAAGAACAATTCATTAGTATTATTATAAATTTAATGCTACATACAATTGCAAACACATATAATGTAGTTTTTATAAATACAATCATGTACTAAGATGTAGTAATCCTTTTGTTAAACAAATTCATAGGTTGAAAGCAATATAAAAAAAAAAAATTAACAAAACTGTTTTTCAAAGACAAAACTGTTAAATATACCAAAAATATTTACTAGATTTAAAACATCATTGATTCGTTTATAACTGAGAATGATTTGCTTATTAGACACACATCACATACTGAGGCATATAGTTCTAGCTAATGGTACACTGTATCTTGGACAAAAGAAGAAAAAAAAAGGCCTACTGTCACCATTCTTGTAATTGAACATTTTTTTAAATGTCACAAATATTAGAAATAGAGAAAAAATACACCATTAGCTTCTGTCTGTCTTCATATCACAGCACACTGATTTAATATTAACTGGTTACAAAAAGAAAATATCTAAATATAAAATGACACAACCAATTTGATTATTGTCAATACTATGTAGCGGCAATTTAAGGCTACTACAGAACTATCTAAATGTACCTCGATAGAAAATAAATTAATGTCCACTATTGAAATGGAAAAAAAAAAGTTACAGGGCGTATTTCATGAAATTGTGAGAGAAATTTTTTGAATCTTGTCACATGATGTTTTTTTTTAATAAGCTAACTGAAAATGTGGAAAGCCAAGTTTTATCCTGTCTTGTCAAGAGTATGGTCAAACAAATCAAGTGTGGGGTGTTTATCTTTGACTGAGTTTCTTTCTCACTAGAAATTCGTTCTTGCTTATCTTATAAAATACAGACGTTAGTTCAATCTGAGTTGCTGAGGGGTAAAGAGCTTAATTATTGGCTGCTGAACCAGTCTCGGGGAAGAGCTTAA
>JADKLZ010000166.1:2803152-2818517 GCA_021533235.1 Biomphalaria straminea | reverse complement strand
TATATCATTGACCATAGTGTTGTTATATCATTGACCATAGTGTTGTTTTATGAAAAACAAAATGTAATTAGTCTACTTTTTTTTTTGTTCATGAACTGTAAATTGTGTTTATGTTCTCTGTCACAACTAAACTCTTTTTCTCCCTGATTAATGTTGATTAGACCTCATTAAATTAAATACATTTTTTTGGTTTATAAACTATTACTTGTGTTGTATAAAAAGAGCATGCAGTCTGCTATACTTCTATACAAAAGTAATGTTTTGTGATTATAAACATGGTAGAATGCAGAAATGTGAAAAATGAACAATTTGGTCAGAATGTGGAATATTAATTGTGGTGATTATTATTTATTATTTATATTGATTTTACTGGCAGATTACATACAAACTTAATTGTACATTGACTAATACTTATGTTTCTTGTATTTGAAAATATTTAGTATTTTGACTATTTTTTAATGGAATGTAAATATGTACATATTCATTCAGTAGCTTCATATTATACAGTGTGTCTTAATGTTTACTATTGTTTTATTTATTGTTTTTCTGGGAATAAACATTTTATTATTCATACAGTAGCTTTATTAATGTTGTTAGACTAATTAACTACAAGCCATTGTGTTAATAATAATGTTGGAGGTTCTTCAAATTTAAAATGATACTTACAATTTTTTTTTGGTTCAGAAAATGTTGGTCAGTTTGAACTGTAAAACAAGAACTAGAAAAAAGAATACTATTTTAAACCAAAGCTTATATAAGGGGAGATAACCTCCAAGTAATACCCGTTATACCATTTATCTGAAAATTACAGGATTTAGCTCCCTTTCTGTTATATACAACAATTAGTTAATTGGTGCTCTACAAACCTAACCCAAGAAGGTGCTGTGCTACAAGATCTTATAGATGATAACATCGTCATCATGTACAAGAACAAAGGTTACAGAAGCGACTGCAATAACTACTAAACATTGTAGACAAAAGTCTTTGCTCGAGTAATTCCCAGGTTACAACAACTTGCTGATCGGGTCTATCCAGAATCACAGTGCGGCTTTCGCTCAGGGAGATCCACAGTTGACATGATTTTCTCCATCCGTCGACTTCAGGAAAAGTGCAGAGAGCAAAGAATGCCTTTGTACATCGCATTCATCGACCTGCCTAAGGCCTTCGATCTAGTCAGACCTCTTTAAAAAATTTAGATAATAGCTACTAAATGTAATTGTTTCCTTTCACCAAAATAAGATGGGTACCGTGCAGTTCAACGGTGCCTGCTCCGAAAGTTTCAGTATAAACAGCGGAGTCAAACAAGGATGTGTCACTCATGACCCCAACCCTTTAGGAATACTCTTTTCAATGCTAGTCCACCACGCGTGTAGATTTAAGTAGGTCAGAAATACAGAACACATATCCAGACTCCAGCCACTCCCTCGCCCTTTTTTACAGGTCACTAAGGTCAGACACACCTGTAGGGGGAAGGGGCTTTGTAGGCCTATGTCTGTCATCATTATACTTATGCTATAATTTAGAGATTGGTTAAAGTGAAGTGTGAGTCAAGAGACACCGCTGTGGCACGGATAACCCTAAAACAGATCTATGTGAATCTAGATCTATAGGCCTTACAGTACCGTAAATGAATTGTGAGTTAGACTAAACCTGCTTAAATTTATAAACTCAACAGTTGAATTATAACAATACTTTTATAATTAGCTATGCTTCCCGTAGGAGTACGAAAAAAACTATACTTACTTGATGAAACAAGTCATGAAATCACCTTCATTATATTTACCAATATTTACCTATTATTTATTACTTATAAAAAAAAGTATTTACAAATTTGATTAATAAATGTTAGACACTTTATACCGTTAGACATTTGGGTGGTATACAGACGCACCATAGTGGAAAGATTAGAAAGTGACATTTAGTGACGTCACGGCTTAGAAAGCTCTAGTCTATTGATGTTTTTATTAGTCAGTGGTGTTAGGACTTATGGGGAAAACTTTGTATCAACTCAACTGTGGCCTTTTCAGTATTAAACTTCATTCAAGTATCTAACGGTCTCGACTTAGTCTTTCTAGCTTGTTAATTGTTACTTAGTAGTTTAAAACGCATCTAATACACCAGTACAAGAAACACAGACATCTCCAGAGTAATCTGTCCAAGTCAAACAGCCATCTACTACAAGAGCACGGTCTATCACACAACAAAGCAAACATCTAGTAACAATAACATTCAAAATATATGCTTTTTTTAAAAAACATATAGTTAGTCATAAATGAGGTTAATTTATTTCAAGACATTGTTATAGTTCTTCAAATAAAAAAAATGCATTTCGAACAATCAGACATTGGCCTCTTATTGAGAGAAAAAAACATTTGTAGATAGAAAATTAAATAGTTGACTGCCCAAATAGTTGGTAAATATATAATCATCTTTATATTTTGGTATGACTAATTAAATAAATTTTAAAGAAAAAAAAATGAAAAAAAAATATTTAGATGTCAAGGATATAGTCATGAGACGTAACAAAATTAAAATGTGTTTAAAATGTTTTAACTAGTCACAGGTTGGACAAACTGATAGAACGTATTTATAGAAATAGTCATCATAGTAATAAAATCGCTAAAATCAAGACAATGCTATAAGAGGATATCAAGTGAATGTGATTATCGACGTTTTGATTTATTGAGTTAAAAGGTATATGGTTCTAGGTTAACTAATATCATACTATTTTTTTCTTGGCACAGTCTGCAAAAGAGCTCACAGCTCAGCAGCAAAAAGCTGGCTAGAAGAAGAACAAAATCAACTTTTGAAAAACAGATAGGCCTAAAACAAAGTGAGGGAAAAAATGCGCGGACAAACTTACAGTAGATAGGTAGATACTTTTACCAGACTTTGCAATCTATGGGTTAAGTAATACAAAGCTTATGCTTCTATTATCTTATCTTATAAAATAAAGACGTTACTTAAAAAGAAGATGATAACGGTTATCTGTTATCCACTGCATTATGTTGTATCCATTACAATATTTTGCCTTTTTTTTTGCACCCGCGCGATGTAATGTTCACTACGATATGTTATTATAGAGCCTACATTGTATACAGGATAAAATATACATTATACTTGTTTCTTTTGCTTCATTTCCTAAAGTTAGGCCCCTATAGAGAAATAATGTCTCTACAGCGGTTCTATTGGATTTAGTGCCACCCGGTTCGGTTCTATTGGATTTAGTGCCACCCGGTTCGGTTCTATTGGATTTAGTGCCACCCGGTTCGGTTCGCACACCCCCTTCCACCTTTATTTTTTCGCCCTACTCTGACGTCACTGTACACACATATTACTTAATGATATATAATGATATATTTTCTTTGTGTTTCCCTATATTACATTTATATGAAGTACGATGCACTTTTATTTTCTAGCTATGTTTTTTTTTTAATTTTAAACCTAACCCTAAGTTTCTAAAATTTAGCCATTTGAATTCGACCTTTGGTACAAGTCTATGCGTCCACTGGTCAAGAATTCGCTAACAACTGATCAAAGTATTTGCCCTCTCGTTGATGCCTGTTAATCTTGACAAATCGGTCATCTTCGCTTTCAGTTTGTGGCATGTGGTATCTGTAGCGTTCATTGGCGAACAGTTTGGTTACAATCATAGACAGTGCAGATTGGTCATACCTGTGCAAAATAAATGCGCACCTATTAATCGAAAACATGTCATTTTAATTTTTCGGCGATTGTGATGTGCACTTGTGTGAAGTTGCCAAAGTTGTATAAGGAAATTATTTAATGTTCTTAAGACAGTATTGAAGGTTATGATTAATATAATTTATTTTTTTAATTTACATATTTTATTAATTAACAAGAAAAAACAAAAAAAAATTATTAAAGGCTTACTTGTATCAATTAGTTTGGATCAGTTATGTAATTAAATTTGTAATAGATCTAGACTAAGAAGGAGAAAGGAAAAATCATTGTCAGAAAACAAAGCCCATTGCCAAATAACTCTTCTTTTTCTCTCTTATTAAATTTTACTTCTTAAAAAACGCAAGCTGGATCTTTCAACCCATAGAGAAGATGAAAGATAATGTGCTAATAAACGTTTCAATTGCATAGACGTTAAGTATAACAAGTGAATTGCAGTACATTAATTTTACGTTGATATGAAGTCTTAGACGTGATCTACATTTTTTGCCACAACCAACGCATACATAATCGTTGTCTCTCAATTGTCAATGGTGGGCGAAAGTTCTTTGTATTTCCTTTTGGTCTAACATGTGTATCAGCTTGATTACAATATTTCCTTCAAATTCACTGTAGTCCTTTAAACAGTGTCCAAAAGAAAGTTACCATTTCAGACCTTTCGATCTATAAAGCAGATGATGTGAAGGTTATCAGTTTTGTGGCCCTTGGTTAGCGAGGGTGTCATGTGGCCAGCACAACGACCTTATCAGTGTCCACTTAGGAATTTACTGTTCATCTGGAAGGTCAGCACATGTACCACCCTCTGACAGGCAACGAGAATCGATTATAGGCCCTTGAATGTGTTTGCGAGGTCAGTTGTCACTGTCCCATTGGTTGATATATCAACAGGATACATTGTTAATTTAGACAACTTCCATAGTCGCTTAAAAATATTGTTTGTTTTACATGTATCGGATGTTCCTTCAGAGTTTACTTCCTAGTCCAAAACTCCCGCAGGACGACGGGGGACGGGAGCGGGCAGGCTTTGAACCCGGGACCATCGATAAAACCAGACGACAGTCCAGCGCGCTAACCGCACGACTACGCAACCACCCATAGCTGTTCCGCGAGTTTAATGACCCATTGAGTTAATCTTGAGTTAATCTTGAGTTAATCTTAATCTTGTCGACTTATATACACTGTCTTGTCAGTTAAAATAGGTCTATCCCAGTATAGAAGTTAATTGGTTGACTTGAGAACCGTCTGTGGTGAGAATAGGGGTGTGGGTATATTGCGCGTGCCTGTATACAAACATATGATTGTGTGTTTGTAGCAGGGCGTATGTGGTCTAAGATTACCATAAATACCACTGACCTATATAAATTAAGAAGCCTAATTATAAAAAAAACACGTCACTGACCTATGACACCAATGTAATATATTATATTTGCCACGGCAGTTCGCACTGTTAATCGTTGTATTGGGACAGAAGCAATCCTTTTCAAAGGCACACTTGGCCCAAGGTTCCAGGATAGCTCTGACTATAATTGGCGCTTTCTTTAGCACGATAATTCCACTCTGTATCTGGGTATAGTTGAGGTACGCACAAGGCAGGTCTCCCATGTAGTCAAACATCTGAGAGAAATGACGTCATCAATAAATGCACTTAATGAATGACGTTGGGTAACTCTCGTCTCTTATAATTTAATATCAGGTGGCCGAGCCTTGCTCGGTTAAATAATTTCATATACCCGAAGTCATTTTTGGATTTTTTTTTTATAATTACGAAAATGAACGATTGGATAAAGACTACTAATTCGAAAAATTTCTTTAGTATTCTGTTTGTTCTATATGTAAATTGGTACGTTCAGACATTTAATTTTGGAATTAGTATATTCAATTATGGCTTTAGTACGAAACATCGAGTGACGCAAATTTCTACGTTATTGGGGAAAACTTCAAAGACTTTCTTACAAGCCAATAATAGTAGGCCTACGATAGTTTTACGATAGTTTTACGCTGTCTAGACTGTAGGAGGACTTAAGAGACTTGATATTTAATCGCCATGTACAATTACATATAGAACAAACAGAACACTAAGACTGTCAGACCATAAGAAGTTCATACCGGCTTTTGCCATCCATCTATCCCAGTGGTGCTACTGGTGCTACAGCCCATGGAAGGATATGGCCTGCTTTTACACATCCCTCCATTCAGATATCTTCTAGGCCTTTCGTCACCACACCCTAACCCCAAGTTTTTTACTGAGGTTTATAGTTAAATCAAAAGTGGCTGCAGCGTACGCAAACTCGTTGACCGCTTAGAATATTGTGTGTTGGTTTCCTTTTCGAGTCGATGTGAAGCTCGAAGTCGCAGATCCTCAAGTTTCCTTAAACGCTCCTCAGAATTTTCTAGATTGACGATATTACTAATGATTGCATTTACGAATAATAACGTTATGTCAATAAAATATTAACTTCACGTCAATAATAATAATAATAATAATAATAATAAAATTATTATGTTTATATAAATAATGTTTGTCTAAATGAATCTATATAAAAGACCTTCTAAAAAAACAAAGATTTAGATCGAACAAAATTATAATAATATTTGTCTTCTATAAATTTAGAGTGGAATTGGCAATGCTGTTACATCTAGATCTAGTCTAGGAAAAAAAGCGATTGAAATCTGGCTGAAATCCTATAGCTCAGACGTAGACGTCTAGATCTATTTGTTTTCCTGAAAAGTTGTGAACATCTTTTCTTCTAGAAATTACAACAGAAAACCTATTAGATTATTATTAGATCTCTTCAACGCCGCAAACCTCCTGCTATTAGGGAAGAATAACGGCGAGCAACATGGCGGTTTTTTCGACGGAGAACTGAGAATCTAGTTGTAAGTCTAGAATCAAGACCTAGATCTAGACGTAGATTGTTTGTTTGTTGTTTTACATGTTTCGGATGTTCCTTCAGAATTGAAGATAGTTACTTCCTAGTCCAAACCTCCCGCAGGACGACGGGGGATGGGAGCGGGCAGGGTTTGAACCCGGGACCATCGATAAATCCAAACGACAGTCCAGCGTGCAAACCGCTCGACCAGGCAGACATCCAGATTCCAGATTCGGCGTCCATATCTTTCTTTTCGGCCTACATTATAGCTAATTAAAAATATACAATTAATCAAATTCTTATTTTAACGTGCCTTATAATAAAGGGATCAAGCGATTAATTTGTAGAAACACTTGGAAGCACTTGAGCGTCTTCAGATAACCACGTGCTTGATTGATGTTCACTGTTTTAAACCTTCAACTACGGTGCGCAAATATCTAGTTGTGTCTATTCATTCAAACGCGATAAAACTTGTTGCAAAGAAATGCTTTAGTGAACGGATGTAAGCCAGTGACGTAGGAGGTGTCAAGTTTTTTTTTCCCTTTGACGTCGTGGGAAAAAATTTCATTCATAAATTCTCCATGTCATTCATAAAACCTTCAAACCAAAATAAGTTTTTCCATAATGAGACATTTTTCAAACCGATATAACTGTCGAACTCGAGTTTTCCCGATGTGGCCAATGAGCTGAGCATTTTTTTCTCACTAACATTTAGATACGTTGAAATTTTAAAGAAAATCGTTAGAGCCGTTTTCGAAATAGAAGGAAAATATATATATATATATATATATATATATATATATATACAAGAATTGCTCGCTTAAGAGTATAGGATATGTCATGCAAGTAACTTGGGTAACATTTACACGTCGCCGTATGAGCTTATAATTTACGTTGAATTACGGTTTAATGGACCTCATTCACCAATCGTAAACAAACAACATTTAGCCACGTGATTCTATATATCTTCAATACAACTTATGTAATGGATAAAGGCTGTCACGTGCTACTTATATTTCATTGTTTATCTATATTATGTCGTGGGTAAATGTGTTTATTTACGATGGGTGAATGAGATCCATTCCACTGGTTGTATGGATTAGAATGTAGCAATGTTTTAGTTGGACTAGCTGAAGGAATTCTGTTTTAAGGGAATGTATAGATCTGTTACCTGTTACATATCCCTTAGTCTGGTGGACCGTTGGGGCACCAAGCAAGACTTGTGGACCATCTTTCTCCATTCCTCTCCATTCCTCTCTATCCTTTGCCCAAGGTTCCAGGATAGCTCAGACTATAGATCTGTATAGATCTACTAGACTTTACTGAAACGTAATCGACATACAGGGGCGTATCTAGAAAATCTTACATCATTGGGGGGGGGGGGGGACTAAACTATATACTACTTTAGTGCCTCAACATTTTGTGCGTAATATTTTAAAATTTAATGTAAAAAAAAAACAACACTTTTTTTTCAAATTCTCTCCACCCAGTTTTGATATAGTTGAATAGAGGCATAGTAAAAAATAAATTTAAAATGAATCTATTTAATATAAAAAATAATGTAGAATTTCTTACACCTTTCAAAGTTGCAACTGGGATATTATGCATTATCTTGGCGCCCCATAACTGAAGGCCTAGTCTATCTCCCCTGTCGAGTAGCTCTAGCACGGGGTCTTTCCAGGAGATGGAGGCATCTTGATACACAACCAACTTTCTTGCTTTCATCATGGAGGCCTTCAATTAAAATAAAAAAAAATTCAACAATACAAGACACACTTTTTCATTGTCCTATCTAGGGTGGGTCCAAATGTGAATATCTCCCCGGCCCTCAGATTAGTGGCGCCCCAAAATGAGTGTCCGAATTTTTTTAAAATTAAATATCGCCATTATCTCTAGTTATGGTGTCGAATGTCAAGATGCAGGGCCCCCCTAAAGAAAGCAAGCCCCCGGGCTCCCAAAACCCATAACTACGCCACTGCACTTTTTAGTCAATAATCTCTCTATATAATTCTCTTCTTCCCTCAAGAGTTTGGACGAGAAGCAAGAAGCAAGAAGTAAAGAAAAGATCACTTTATTATTTCTGCGGGTAGTCACCCCACGAGAACACAAGATTAGTGTTTACACTACGGGTGGCTGCCTGCGCGCTGGACTGTCTTTTAAATTTATTAAACCCTGCCTGCTCCCATCCCCCTTTGTCCTGCGGAAGGTTAGGACTAGGAAGTAAACCATCTTCAACTCTGAAGGAACATCCAAAACATTGTAAAACATTTTACAAACAAACATTTTACAGGCAAACATTTTACAAACAAACATTTTACAAACAAACATTTTACAAACAGTAAATAGAAGCGCCTGACTTAACCATTGTGACCAAGAAGTCATGGAAAGCGATTAAGTAATATATTATGTTTATATATGTAAATAGCAGGGCCGGAGTTAACCATTGTGACCAAGAAGTCATGCAAAGCGATTAAGTAATATATTATGTTTATATATGTAAATAGCAGTGCCGGAGTTAACCACTGTGACCACGAAGTCATGGAAAGAGATTAATCTACTATGTATATTTAGGTTGCAGTATAGGTTGTAGTGGCCTAAGGTCGGCCCTGCAAAATAGCGGCGTATGCTACGCCGCTGGTCGACTAGTAACTTATAAAAATGAAGAGTTACCATGACAATGAGAGGTTTCCATGTGTAGCAGCTTCGTTCTTTGAAGAATTTCGGAAAACGTTCAAATGGAAAAACAACTACATGACATTTGCAAGCCTTCTCAGTCTGAAGTAAACACATCAATAGACTGGTGAAATAAATTGGTATTAATGACGTTCAAAAAAATCAATATCGGTTGTGTAAACCGAAAAAAAGAGACACCCCCAATTAGTCCTAATTTGAGAGATTTTATTGGGTTACATCCCCTACCCATGAAAGCTACAGACCATAGAGGGCGCTGGTTTAAAATCACACGTTCTTCTTCTCAGACCACTCTAGTGTTTGTAGTGTCAGCATCCATATTAAAGAGATATTATAATGTGATTTATTCAAAATGTTTTTCACTAGAAGCAAATCACTAACTAGAAAGTAATAATGGAGGTACAACTGCTTCCAAAGTTTAAAAGTATGGCTTATTCCAGTGGCGTAGCTAGGGTGGGAGGAGGAAGGGGAATCTGAAAATCCCCCCGGGCCCCCACTTCAGTGTTTTTTACATTAAAAAAATAAATATTACGCAAAATGCAGGGGCCGCGAAAGAGGTCTAGCCCCCGGGTCCCCAAACGATAAAAAATTCCTAGCTACGCCGCTGGTAAATTTCGTTAACATTTTAATATGAGCGTATTTGTATCTAATAATTTGTAGATATGAACTGCTTGTACATGATAAGTAAAGCTCTCCCCTCTAGCATTGCGACCCATGGGGCACATGATGTAAAAAACATCGACTTTCATCGACTATAGCCAGGTGGACTATAAGTGAACGTAGAGGAGTCCTTATTCTAAGTGACCAAATTTCTTCGTTGGGATACAAACTAGAGATTCGATTCTAAATCAAAGCTTTTATCACTCGTCCAGGCAATGAACTAAAACATAGATACAGTGATATGCAAGATGTAATAATATCATTAATACGGTAATTTTGGTTCCAATATGTTAATAGGATGCTCTATTTCTCTATTATTAATAATATATGGTTTAGAAGTTATATCTATTTTATATGCTTATACTCTCGTTCAGCAGGGCCGGTCTTAGATAATTCGAAGTGAAATTAGTGGCCCAAAATGAAATTAAAAAAAAAAATAAATAAAAAATAAACATTGCAAAAAAATGTTAACGTAATTTATTAATAACCTGACGTCTAGATCTAAAACGATAGATATCTGAATTTCATGTGTCACTATAGTAGAGACAGGGACCACTCAACATAGATTCATAGGCCTCTATGTCTTATTCATATTTCTCAATTTTTGTTCTGTAAATTTTTCATAGTCTTCTAATTGGAGGCCCCTAGCCAGATGCCTAGTTTGCTTATGCCTAAGTCCGGCCCTGCGTTCAAAACCGATACTATTACTTTTTCTCTTCGTCCTTTAGTTAGCCCTATATCAAATAGGACCAGGATCATATCTTTAATTCTAGGGTAGACAACTGTGTGTAGATTGTGAATGGCGGCTTGTGTCTCGTCAAAGTGGTTATCGGACGTGGCTGTTAGAAATATCACATCACTGACTGGGATGGTAGAAGAGAGTTCCTCAATCAGTTGACGATTCTCGTCTGTTAGTGTCAGTTCCGGTGACAGCAGATCCCAGATTCTTTCTTTAGGGTTAACACTGAGTGGCCGGAAGCAGTTCTCAGGCTGACAAGCTGTAAATTATATCGGTAAGAGTTATATGCATTGATAACAAGGCGAGATACTATCAATACTAAGTCACTTAAAACCATAGCAAAGAATTTCATTTCTTCATTGTTATATTTCTGTTTCATTATAGTTTATGGTCCACTAGTCCTAGTGTCCATCACTGTTTATAGTGCGATGACCTTGCGAACGCCGGTATGGACAGTATAGAGGGTCTGACAGTTACGCTGGACAAAGCACGTATCCCGTATTGGAGACGAACATATGCCAAAGGCAGTCTTTTTTGGTGAGCTACAAGGTGTTAGACGTAACAGAAGTGCCCCACGGAAACGCTTCAAAGACCAGTTTAGAAGCCAACTTGCCTAGCTGTCATAGAAGAGAGCACCTGGTTGCATGCGTGCTCAGAGCGAGACAGCAGGAGGTCACTCACAAATGCCGCGGGATACACTTTTGAGACCAAAAGAAAATCTAATGGATATGGGGGCGCGGTGGCTGAGTGGTCAAGCGCTTGGCCTCCGAACGTGGGGGGATGGGTTCGAATCTCGAACTGCAAATTTTGCACTTGCAAACTCTAATGACACTGGCCGATATTTGGACACATCATCTGCTTGTCAAGGGGGAATTACTGTGTGGACAACTTACTACCCTCCATGAGTAATGTCCAGGCATTCATCTCATTTCTATGAAATGATCCATAATCGCACTACAAGTAAAGGCGGTCATGCATAGATATAATTAAAATACTCTGCATTTGAGGTAACAATAAATTTAAGGTAAATTCATATGTTTTAGGTAACTCTATCAGGGCCGGCTAATGGATAATAGAGGCCATAGGCGAAGCGAATTTGGTGTCCCCCCAAAAAAAATAATAAAAAAAAAACAGCGAAAAACAAAACACGCCTTTTATTTAAAACCTGATCTACTTCAACAAAAACACTGGGGACAGTTTTTGGTATTTCTTCTCTAAAAAAAATTGTTTTGAGGCCCTAGGTGGCTGTCCAGTTTGCCCTTATCTAAGATCGGCCCTGACTCTATAAGTAGATAAAGTAACTTAATTTGGTGAATCCACTTACCCTTGGAAGTAAACCTACAGTCCGCTGTGACATTAAAAACTTCCATATCTGTTTTTGTACTCAACATTTCCACCAGCGTGTCGGTCAAAGAATCGACCAGACTTTCAGTTATTGGCTGATTTTGAACTTCACCTACCAGAAAGACGCGTGTTTATTAGTTAAATCAATTAAAGAACAGTTGTTAATTAATTTTAATTGCTTATTACCAAAGCATTGGAAGGAAAACACTCGATAAGGTTGATGTTGTTGTGACTGCTTCAATGTTGAGTTATTTTCTAGAATAACGTTTTAAAAATAAACCATAAAAATATTTTAACATTTTTCAAATGTTCTTTTCAAACCTCCCGACTGGGGGGGGGGAGGATAGTGGAGGGCGGATTTTGAACCTTAGTCATCAAGACCATCGAATAAACAACACAAGTTTCAGATGATTACAATTAAAACTAGCGAAACCATGGCTTTAATTCAGTATTGAAAGAGAATGCTTTTTTTTTTAAAGCTGCATAGTTTACCATTATCACTACCATAGGTAAACTATGGGGTTTACCATTACCATAGGTAAACCATGGAGTCTACCACTACCGTAGATAAACTATGGAGTTTACCACTACCGTAGGTAAACTATGGAGTTTACCACTACCGTAGGTAAACTATGGGGTTTATCACTACCGTAGGTAAACTATGGGGTTTATCACTACCGTAGGTAAACTATGGGGTTTATCACTACCGTAGGTAAACTATGGGGTTTATCACTACCGTAGATAAACTATGGAGTTTACCACTACCGTAGGTAAACTATGGAGTTTACCACTACCGTAGATAAACTATGGAGTTTATCACTACCATAGGTAAACTATGGAGTTTATCACTACCATAGGTAAACTATGGAGTTTATCACTACCATAGGTAAACTATGGAGTTTATCACTACCATAGGTAAACTATGGAGCCGCCTAGGTTCTCTATTGGTGGAGGCCTTGTACAGAACTGAAATAGTTTTTTAGAGTGCCGAAATATGGATCAAATCTCAAACATAACAGAACTCTATGGCTCTAAGTCTCTATTATGATCCAATGTTTATTCACGAATGTATAGAACTACTTGTTAGACTACATATTTTAGAAGACCATTATTTCTTTCTTTAGGTGAAATGTTCAGACATTACTTTAGTCTGTTGATTATGAACTGTCCATGAAGCATGACGCATAGGACGTAATCATCATCTTATTTTTTTGAAGTAACGTCTGTATTTTATAAGATAAGCGCATTCGTGCTAACGGCGCTATATGAATTTAAATTATGTGTTCATTTAGATCTAGATAAAGGAAGGTTTTTAATTAATTGCTATTTCTCGGTATTAAATGTTCTTTTTTCTTTTTCATTTGGGGGCCACCCTATTCACTTTGCCTAGGGTCTCAAATTACTTAAGACCGGCACTGCCAGAAAGCCAAAGCAAGCTCCTGGCTAATAGCATGTCTTTAATAGACTAACTATAGGAAGAACTACCTGATCTAGAAACCATAGTACCTCTGAGATATTGGGCTTGCTGCCTGAACCCAACAGTATTGATACTGACGATAACAAAAAGCACGATTCGTTAGACCAACATTGTAGCCTACTATCTATTAGGTGACCCGGATATAAAAAAAACAAAATTATTATCTATCACTTACGTAATGATGTTTTATAAGGTGCGATGAGTGTTATAGCCAGGTACAATGTCAAGGACATCAATGCCAACGTCACAGCTAGATAGAATCCTTTAGACCTTTGTAACAAAAAATAATTATGCATCTATAAGCTATACTTACTATACTAATAATAAGACTTTCCTTCGTGTGCGAAAATTAATGAGGATTACAGATTAGCCCCCGCTTTGACCTACATATTTTGCCACATCTACTGCAGACACAACATTTGTCTTATTGACGTTCTCCTTTCTCCGTCTTTGTTACGCCGACCACGTTTCATCTCTCCCAAGAGATTGCCTTTGGCATATGGTCGTCAGGCATATGGAAAACATGCCCTGTCCAGTAAGCAGTCCTCTGTCCTGTCCTTGCTGGCATTGGCAAGGACATCGCTATTTGTGATGCAGTCTTACCATCGTATGTTCATGATGAAACGTAAGTAAAGCCAGCAGAAGTAAAGCCAGCAGAAGTAAAGCCAGCAGAAGTAAAGCCAGCAGAAGTAAAGCAGCAGAAGTAAAGCCATCAGAAGTAAAGCCAGCAGAAGTAAAGCAGCAGAAGTAAAGCCAGCAGAAGTAAAGCTCTAAGTAAGCAGATGCAGAAATGTCTTTAAGAAGAAGCCTTGTAACGCTTTTTCACTATTGAACTCACAAAAACATAAGAATGAATTTTGATATATTGTCACGAGTGCCACATATAGGTCACAAACTAGTCATATATATACGTCATGAACAAGTCACATATAGGTCACAAACAAGTCAAATATAGCTCACAAATAAGTCTTATAGAGGTCATGCACAAGTCATATGGCTGTATAGTACATCATGCCTTATGCGTCATTTTAAGTTATAACCTTATTTATAAAAAAAAATTCATATACATAAATTGGTTCCATGTAAATATGAATAAAATAAAGTAAATGTAAAGAAACGATAGAGTATGTGAGTATGTAAACAAATCAATAAACAAATTTGTGCATTAATATCTTGCAGATGACTCTTGAACTTGATCGTCTTTTAAACGATTATGTTTTTTTTTTATTAACTATTAATGTCACTTTAAAACAAATTGTAAAATAATTTCATATCACTTTGAGTAAAGTACAATCGACCTAATACTAACACCAAGTAATCCTATTGAAAATCAAAGTCTAATTGTAATATGCACAAATTTAAGACTGAAAATCTTACATGTTGTACTTTTCGGTGGCAGAAACATTCCGTAATGTTGACTGACGACTGGATCCAGGTATACTTATGCAAGAACTACCACACCAGTTTCGTGACTCTGTTTTCAAACACGACAATGATGTTGTGATCCCATTTTGTGAACGGAAACATACACATAACAAAGAAATGAAACCCTAAGCAGCTGCAGTCTATAGCACAATACAGTGAATCTTGTTACGTCTGAGTACTATGTTCATGTAATGGGCATACAATCCTAGACTCTACGCCTCAATCTAAATGTTCGTTTAAAAATCTGCTCCTCAATCTAAATGTTCATTTAAAAATCTGTTGCTCAATCTAAATGTTCATTTCAAACTCTGCTCCTCAATCTAAACGTTCATTTAAAAATCTGCTCCTCAATCTAATTGTTCATTTAAAAATCTGCTCCTCAATCTAAATGTTCATTTAAAAATCTGCTGCTCAATCTAAATGTTCATTTCAAACTCTGCTCCTCAATCTAAATGTT
>JADKLZ010000166.1:2709387-2719903 GCA_021533235.1 Biomphalaria straminea | reverse complement strand
CTCAAACATACACATCCTCAAACATACACATGCTCAAACACACACATCATCAAACATACACATCCTCAAACATACACCTCCTCAAACATACACCCTCAAACATACACATCATCAAACATACACATCCTCAAACATACACATCATAAACATACACATGCTCAAACATACACATCCTGAAAACACAAAACAAACAATTTCTTCGACTTAGTTAAATCTTCAGACAAATGCACACTCATTCTCAAAATATTTTTCAATCTCTAACCATAATTGATCGATATTCTACATCTATTATATGAAACATACATGTTAGTTAGAGAAAAGAAGATGTAACTCTTTCTCTCCTAATTGACGATGCCAAAACTCATGTAACTCCCATTAAACTAAATTGATTTTTTTTTAATTATAAATTTTAATTTGTGTAAAAAAAAAAGAGCACGCATTCTCATGTAATTCAAAATCAAATAAAAAATTTTCTGATAACAAACAAAAAAGTTATTGAAGTCTAATCGTATAGGGATGCTAAAATACAAATGAGCATAATTGATATACATATAGGGGTGATAATAGTAATAACGGAGAGAAAGAGTTAATGTTGAGCCTTAATTGTTTTTGGTGCAAACGTCTTCTACTTTCCTTTTCTGTTTCTCCTAAAGAAAGTCCTAATCAATGAAACATTTTTAATGGATATTTTTATTTTAAGTCTGTGAAATACACCACAACTGCTCAAATTGTTAACAAACAAAATAAAAAGAAAATGCTTTTTTTTTAATTTAATGAGCTTTTGAAAGGGAAGAAATTCGTCCTTACAATTATATTTTAAATGTACATGTTATTTCCCTTGTTCGAGATCAAACAAAATAATCAATTACCAAACGGAGAAAAGGTGGGGGAGAAATAGCGAAATTATTTAAGGGGACTATACCCATAAAATGTAGCCGTATCTTAAATATTGAACATTAGTTTCCCTTGTTGGTACCAAACAAAAATAATGAATAACTAGTAATTTATTGAATAATTCGTTTCTTTTTCATGTCTTGTCCATATCAGATAATAATTTTGTGTAGTTTTAATCTGTGTCGGAGAAATAATGTGTATACATTTTTTTAGCACACAGATTGAGTTAATATAAGCTGTGTAAAACTATCTTTACTATCAGCAGAAATATGTGATATTTTACATAAATTGAAAATATAAAATGTGTTACTAAACAGGTTTGATCAAACTGCATAGTTTACAATTGTCAGCAAGCTATTTACAAGTGAACGCTACAGATATCACATGCCCGGTCGATATGTCGTCATCAACAGAGACCAGAGAGAAGCTGACGACTTTCATCAAATCCTGGCACGTAATTCACTGATGTTCAAGTTCTAAACCAAATCGTTCATTTTTTTTTGAAATGTATATAAATTAAAAATAGAAAACTAGAGTAACACATCGAACAAGAACATGCGTGTTTGTGTGTTGTGGTGGATGGTCATTGACACCAAACTGCTGGTAGACAGCTTTTTTTTGTGAACAAAACCATATAAAACTATTATTACAATATAGACAAAATCAAATTAAAATAAAATGAAAGTAGACTTTAGTAATACTATTAAATGGTATTCTGAACAAAATCTAACTCACTACAAAAACACTTTTTTTCACTCTGGCAATCTGAAGTCGTCTGCTGTACCTAAGAAGGCTGACCACATTGCCACCTATCTTGCATCATTCCCACTGCATAGCTAACCTCTTCCCACCGTCACCATAGAAACACACACACTCTCCACAACATGTGTATCTGTGTGTGTGTGTTTGCCCGAAGCGTCTACCACGCGTGTATGGCTCTTTTTGTATGTGTGTGAATTTGAGACATTGTATGTATATTCTAATGCATTAGTTGTATTGATAATATTATTTATTTAGCGAATAATTGTTTTATTTTTAGTTGTTGTTTTTTTTTCTTTGTAAAAAACTGTGTTCAGATGTGAAATATGCTCAGTATCAAAAGAAAGATTTCAGAAATTAAATTTAATATAATCCAGCTGTTCATTTTTTTTCATTTATCTACATTTGATTTCTAAATTTGACTGACATAGATCTAGTCATTCTATAGTATGCTTAAACAAAATAAGAAATGGAGAAGTCACTTCCTACTTTGTCTAAAAATGCCCTACATTCAATAGTATACATAAACTTCACACTGCCTGTATCAGATATATATTTACCAATATCAGTTTTGTTATGTGATACATGGTATATGCATATAGCCTAACCAAGAAATTCAGTGATCTAACACACAAAAGCGCTTGGCTACCGAACTGGGAGTCACGGATTCGAATCCTGTATTTATTTTTTGGGTTCCTTGGGCGCTCTCAACCCAGCTGACATTAGTTGGGTTAAAGTAAAGATGGTTGGTCGTTGTGCTGGCCACATGGCCCCTTCGTTAACCGTAGGCCACAGAATCAGAAGACCTTTACATTATCAGCCCTATAGACCATACGGTTTCAAAGGGGAGATTTAGATAAACTTCAAACACTAACCACTATACTACAATCAAAACGGATACAGTAGTCTAGTTAAACCTGACACAACACTGCTTGATGCTATCCCATAGCAAACTCCTCTAGAGAAGATTCACTCTTGCACTATCTACTAGCACCCTAATAGCAAACAAAAGAATCTTCATAAAGACTCTACCTTGCCCTAAAACATCAAGACTACAAAATATAAACTGTTATGACACGATTAGGATTTAGTTATTTGTTTCGGGAATAAGGGGAAAGTTTTACTTAGTAACGAATGACGTGATAGTTATTTTAAAAGTAGAACGCTCTATTCGACACTATTAATAAGAGGCTTTTCAGTATACAGACGGCTAGTAACGGATGACATTAGATGGATCCCTTCTTAAGTATTAAAAGTGTTTGTAGTTTCAACAATAGTGTCGACTACCTATATTGATTGTTTTGACATTTCACCTGTGTTCCTTGAATCAGTTTGAAGATTACCTCCTGTTTATTTCATTGATTTATCGACGCCGCGGCAGAGCCACAACAAAAAACATAAATAAAGTGTTCTCACACACAAACGTAGAGATGTATAGACGTTACAAAAAAACTAAACTAACCAGACATACTTCAAAAGGTCAAAGATTAACTTACAGATATAGATCTATAAATAACATTTAAATGAATCAACATTCAAATGACCTCATTTTTTTAAAATTTATTTCCACATAGCTTGAACAAATATTTTCTACACACTTAGCGAATAAAAAAAGCAGCTAAAGTCCTATATTCCTTTTAAATATATAGATCTAGTGTTCGCTGTTTACAAGTGTACAGCTATCGATATATTATGAAATTTAACATAAGATTTTTTAGTACTGGTAGACTTAGATTCGGTGTCAGATGGTATAGAAATGCCCTGGCCTATTTTGACACCCAGTCCGCCCCTTGGTGAAGAGAACATTCTCTATCTTATCTTATTTTATACAATACAGACGTTACTTCAAAAAAGTGGATGATTACGTCCTACGCGTCATGCATTCATTCATGCATATTAACCAATGACTTAAATTCTGCCAAGTCACTAGTTTGACATAGATCGAAATCCAATCCCGTAAATCAGTAATACCTAAACTAAGGCCCGCAGGAAGCTGGTAATATCCGACTAGTTTATAAATAATATACATTACGTAATCCTACGCAAGCTTACATTCAGTTTTCAACCCTTCCTTCTTCAAGAAAACAAAAAAAAAGTTAATAAATAAATAAATAAACGGTAGCCATTAAATTCTATGAGCGTAGCGAAAAGAAATTTTGAGGTAATCGCCTCTTTCCAACAACAAAAAAATCTACAATTACTCAATTTTATGAGCGTAGCCAATTGGAATTTGTGGCTATCTTCCGATAAAAAGTAAAGCAAAACTATAGCAAAACTAACATTGGTTAGGCCTATAATAGAATATGCATCCTTTGTTTGGGACCCCTCAACTCAAGAAATCATTAAGAAAGTAGAACAGACGCAAAATAGAGCAGTGAGATTCATAACGAATCCATGTTTACATTAGACTAGAGTAACACCTTTAGTAAAATCACTAAATTTAGAAAGCCTTCAGGATAGAAGACTCAAGAGTAAAGTAGCAATTATACATAAAACACTGAACCATAATCTTCAAATTCAAAAACAAAATTTAATAAAATACTCAGAAAGACACAAAGATAAAGGCACATTCATTGTCCCATATGCTAGGACAAATTTGTACAAAAGCTCCTTCTACTCTAGCGCTATTAGAGCATGGAATGGATTGCCTGAGCTAGCCAGGAAAACCAGTGACTTGGCAGAATTTAAGTCATTGGTAAATATGCATGAATGAATGCATGACGCGTAGGACGTAATCATCTTCTGTCTGTATTGTATAAGATAAGAAGATATAGCTACCATTTTCTACCTGGCGCTAGGCCCCATTAATAAAGTGTAGTAAATATCAGAATTGGCTTTATATTTTTTTTTAGCAGAAGAGTAGCAGATAACCCAGAACAGTGGCGTCATTATGGGGCTGCGGGGCTGTGGGCTACACCGGGTGACACCCAAGTGGAAGAAATGCACATTTCCAAAATGCAACTTTAAAAAATAAAAAGTACTTCCTCAAATGTCTTTTACAGTTTAGTTTAAACATCCCCCAAACCTTCTTAATGGAATTCTATTGGACTTCTGTTCTTCCTATTGTGAGAGAATTAATGCGTTTTTAGACGCCAAGAGAAAGATTTTCTCAACCTCAGAAATGTTCATGGAAGCTTTTTTTGGTTGTTTTTTTTTTTTCATTTTTAACTGCATAAACGCGTTCTTCTTGCATTTTTGAAGCTCATCATTCACTCCATTAAAAAAAAGCATGTCAAATAAATATAATAAAGTGCCGACGAAATTCAGGACTTCTAAAACAGTGTGACGCCATGTTAGACGTGGACGGCCATGTTTTTGCGTTCCTCTTTTCGGCTGTCATATTAAGGCTGACTTTGGTAAATACGTTTCGTCTTGTCTCATGGTATATCTCACAAATGTCAATCGATGTTCAGTCGCCTCTCCCACAATGATTGTGTTCAGTAGTTGGAATTTATCGCCGGGCTAATTGATTTGTTTCTTCAGATAGTCTGTACTTTTTGCTTTCCAATCCGAGATGCAACACCATGATATGCATCTCCATCGCTTGAGATAACACTGCCTAAATCAGTCAACTTTTCCTTTTTTGTCAAGATCTGTATGACTAATGTTCTTTAGGGAACTAAGTAACCTACACCCAATATGCATAACTTCATCTCGTGTATGCATTTAATTGTATTTCAAAGTAATGACATGTCGTCTGCAAAAACGAATCAGTTTGCCTTTAACCATGGGAACCCAAATGCAGCCTTTTTATGACAACCTCGAGATTCCTAATTTCATATCCGTCTCTATGTTGAGGAATTCCAACGTCTGTCGCGACACAAACTGCTTGAATTTCTTTACACTTGTTAAATTTGGACAAATTATTGTGAGGTGATTTATTCACTTGCTATTTTCATGAAGAGATTCCGATGAACTTTATCTAACATTATTTTTAATCTACAAAACTGATCAACATCCTTTATTGGTATTTCAGGCTTTGCTCGAAGAAGTTTCGCGGGACGTAAACCTGTTCAGTGCATGATTTGCCTTTTCGGAAGAAGCTGAAAAACACTAGTATTAACTGTGTAATTTAAAACCATTTCCTCGTGGAGCTATTAAAAAATCTCTAACAAGGCTACATAGACAGCTTGTGTGGAAACACCAACTGAAAATCGGCCCCCAATGACAAATGACAGAGAAGAGTGGAGAAAAAAGGTTGACAGATCTTGTGTGGTGCCCCAGCGGTCCAGATGACCAAAGGATAGGTGAAAGTGAATGTGAAGTTAAATGTAAGTTTGGCCTAACTGATGTCTTATAATGAATATCTAATGGATCTGTTTTGTAAAGGGTCAATCTCTTATTTCTTAAAAAAAACATTTCCTTAAAAAATATAAAAAATTGTACTTTGGTTAATGTTCTATTTCGACTGTGCAACACTGCGATACTATGAACAACTACTTATTAATTGTTGTTTTAAATTATGCCTAACTTATTTGCATGCTAAATAGATTTGTTTCTTTAAAAAATAGTAAACATTTTTGTGTGTAAATAAAGTACTTAGTATAACAGAACTTACATAACTTAACAATGCAGATGTAAATGTAAAACAAATTGACAAAAATCAACAACCGTTTTATTAATTTGCTAAAATTATGGTAAATACCCATCTCCCCAAATAAAGAGCCTCCTGGGTTTGTTACTGTTAATAATAAATAGTTGTTAAAGTGGTGTATTTTTATGAAAAAAAAAACGCTTTCATAAGTGATTCAAAAATTAAATTTTATCGCTTTCAAAACAAGCAAAACGTAGCCGTTGCATCAGAACTTTGAATGGTCTAAAATACTATGATGTCGGATTTTCACTTTCATTTTTGTTTACAATATCTAAATGGGACGGACAATTATTCCACACAAATATAATAGCGTCTTTTCCCCTTTCGGGGGCCGCTAATAAAAATATGTTGAACTTAATTTTTCTAAATTTAGCAATGTTTGATAAATCTTAAAAACAACATTTTTAATTAAAATCGTCCCCACGAATATAATTCTGGCTACGCCCATGGTAAGACATGCCATATGTGGGCCTGTTTATATGCTAATGTTCGGGCAGATTTTGATACCCAGTCTGTTCCTGATTCTTGTGTTTTCGGGTAAATAATTGTGTACAATTTCAGCTTGATCCCAGAATTGGTGTGGGAGAAATAACGTGTACAAACTTTTTACCAGACAGATAGAGTTGACATAAGCTTTGTAGAAAGCTTAATGTAATTAGTATAGTTATTCTCTGCTTTACTGAAATTAATAAAAAAAAACAACAACTAAACATGTACAAGTTACGTCAGAATCTATTACAGGCTCTTTGAGTTCTAATAATAAAATAAAATGTAGGCTTAGGTCATGACTAAACTTAAGATAAGGCAATGTATAAAAACAGACAGTAGACTATCAGTCCAGACCTTCTTTAACAACATAATTGGCTTTTTAAACGAAGGTCCCAAAGCAGAGACATGAAAGAGAGATTGCCCTTATCTTTGCCCCATGAAGTGGAGACATCCAAGTCAATTAACATAATTTTTTTTATATCAAAACATACATTTCAGACATGGGTAAGTTTTAGTGTTTTTTTTTTAATTTTTGTTTCATTTTTAAAATAACTTTTCTTGAGAACAAATGATTCTATGACATTTTTTACATATTTTTTTTTTCAGATTTTGAAATTCAGACTTTCGAAAATCAGGAAGAGAACGTACAAATGGCTTTAGCTCAATGTGGAAAGAATCCTGGCCACGTTGGGTTTTACCCACTAGATTCCTTTAAACTAGAAGATCTGCCTTCAGGAGATCCGAATGTGTATCAGTTGATTGGCCTTGTTGCACGATTGACAGTTAAAATTAAATCCGTCACCTGCAGTAAATTTAGAGATTTTTTGTTTCCAGGAAGACAATTTGTCAGCGGGAATTTAATTACAGGAAGTGGCAGAGTGTACCATATCACCAAGTATGTGAAAGGGCTCAATGACAACGTCAAACACCCAAGTGGATATACCACGTGTCATTGCAGACGATGCTTGGGGACAGCATCTCCAAGCGACACCTGGTGGGAGATCGCTGTAATAACTGCAGCCCATGTTGTATGCGACTACACGGAGGTCGAAAGGACGGAATGCTGTTTTTTCTACGATAATGAAGAAAGTGAAGTCAAGACTGTCAACACAGCGAACATATTGCACGTGAATGCAGAAGAGGATAAATGTATTTTAAACTGTATTACTTGTGATGATGAATTGGGGAACACTGTCAACCAAAGCGTGGATGAAATCTTACCTCAGTGGAACAAACTGCACACACAATGCAAGGAGTCTAACGCTTTGAAAGACTTTTCCTTTATGGTTTCACATCCTCACGGAGGATGCAAACGCATCACATTGGGGAGTTGCTTGGAAAAGGTGCAACTCCCCGAGTGTGAGTTTGGCTGTTACTTCAGCTACACAACTCCCACCTGTCCTGGAAGTAGTGGAGCCATTGTTTACCTTCTAGGATACAGCGGAACAGCGGGCTGGTCAACACTACCTGTTCATAGCAGGACCCGTGGAGGAGTTAATATAAGTGGGGCTAGCTATGTTAGATGAAATAGAAAGTGTTATACTTCTGTAACTTACACTGCTATTACGTTTAATGACATTAATATATATTGATTATAATCACATGTATTTGCACTTTAGTGTATTTTCATACCATATTATAATACATACGCATTTATACAAAGTAAATTTGTCGCATTTGTTTTACAGCAAGCGTGTGTTGTTGTTTTTTTTTTGTTACTTTATTGTTACACATACTAAATTGTGGCTGCATTATCAAGCGTATGACTTCAAAATAAAATATCTCAATACGGTGTATTTTGTGAGTGTCTTAATAAAGAAATATTTTTTTTATAAAGTTTGTATTACATCTGTCTGTTTGGATGTGATATTGTACACATGATTTGTATCCCACTTCCTATTCTTGAATCAAACTAAAACTTTGCACATTTTTTCATTGTCGATGACAACAGAGAAATCAATATAGGCCAATAAAAAAAAAAGATTAGCTAATCAATTCGTCGCAATTAATTTATAATTTTGTTTTGTATGGGAAAGTGCCAAGCTAAGGGGAGATAAGCATTGTGTTTCAAATAAGATCGTTCGCCTAACATTACTATAGACTTTTTGAGACTAGGAGCCTTTAACTAGCGTGAAGGTTACATTATACAAAAAAATACCTAACCCTAACCATAACAGATATGTCCAATCACATACATTTCTTTTTTCGTTTTACTAAGGCCGCGGCATACATATTTGAGGCCAAAAGAAAATCCTTTGTCAAGAACGTAGACGGCAAAAATTAAATCTTAACGAACACCGGTGGACAATGGTTAAGTCTGCGCTGGATGCAGCAAAGTATGTAGGTCACATCTTGGGCTATGTAGTCACGTGAAACACTGCATTCCTCATTAATGCCTGTATGCAAGGCTCTTTACGCGTGCAATACACATTTGAGACCAAAAGAAAATCTGCCGCCGAGGACAAACGCAGACGACGAAAAGAAAATCTAAATCGACCACCTGCGGACAATGCTTTTGCTTGCCCTGGATGTGGCAAAATATGTAGGTCACAGCTGGGGCTGCACAGCCAAGGGAAATACTGTACTCCTCACTAATCTTCAGACTAGATGACAAGCCTTATTACGCGTGTAATATGAAACACTACCCATTAATTGTGGTTATAAATTATATTCAACCTATATGAATACTAAATTGATTCTTATCTTTTTAAAACAAAAGTCAACATTCTTTTCTTAAATGTAAGTATATCTTATCTTATCTTATATAATACAGACGTTACTTCAAAAAAGAAGATTAGTTCCTACGCGTTATGCATTCAGTCATGTATATTAACCAATGCATACATTCTGCTAAGTCACTGGCAGAATAAAAAGCATTGTAAAGAAATATTTAAAGAAAAAGATACAACTTTTGCATAATTCTATAAGACCTATGTAACTTTTTCGACCCAACTATATAGTATCCTTTTTTTTTTACTATTAACAGTGAATAGTTGTATACATTGTGTATTTTTACGAAGAAACCGCTTGCACAGTTAATTTCAAAAATTACATTATTATTAGGTTTACGAAGCGAAAAAAAAAAAGCAGTCCTTGCATGAGAACTTTAAAAGGTCTAAAACATCAAAAAAAGTTTATTTTCAATATCATTTCAAGATGAACGGACAGACAGACAACACAAAAATAATTGCGGTTATTTCAAACTAAAAAATAAGATATTTAGAATGTTCTAAATCTACGTAATTTTTATTTATTACTTTACTAAATGGAATGTACTTGAATTACTAGGCTAGAGTCAACAAGATAGAATAAACAGACAACACACATCTCAGATGACTGATCTTACTATCAACACACAACTGACTTGACCTTCTGACACGCTGGACACACGCAGTAAATATACAATTCATATACACTACTGTTAACTCTTATCTTGAAAAATACAGAAGTTACTTCCAAAAAGAGGATGATTACGTCTTAGTTCTCTCTCTCTCTTTCTCTCGCTCTTTTTCTCTCGCTCTTTCTCTCTCTCTCTCTTTCTCTCTCTCTCTCTCCCTCTCTCTCTCTCTCTTTTTCTCTCTCTCTCCCTTTCTCTCTCTCTTTTTCTCTCTCTTTTTCTCCCTCTCTTTCTCTCTCTCTTTCTCTCTCTCTTTCTCTCTCTCTCTCCCTTTCTCTCTCTCTCTCTTTTTCTCTCTCTCCCTTTCTCTCTCTCTTTTTCTCACTCTCTCTTTCTCTCTCTCTCTTTCTCTCTCTCTTTCTCTCTCTTTCTCTCTCTCTCTA
>JADKLZ010000166.1:2698916-2709287 GCA_021533235.1 Biomphalaria straminea | reverse complement strand
TCTCTCTTTCTCTCTCTCTCTTTCTCTCTCTTTCTCTCTTTCTCTCTCTCTTTCTCTCTCTCTCTTTCTCTCTCTCTTTCTCTCTCTCTCTTTCTCTCTCTCTCTCTTTCTCTCTCTCTTTCTATCTCCCTTTCCTTCTCTCTCTGATTCTCTCTCAATGTTCATTCGGGTTAGCTTAGTATTTTTGTACCACCTATACATTTCTACCTTGGTGTGTAAGATCACTTTATTTATGTCTTTATATTTTTGGTCTTGGTGTTTTTAAGGCAAGGCAGAGGTTTCTGTAAGATTCTTCTGAGTAAAAACGTTATGTTTATCCTAAGAAAAAAAACACCATTTAGTTGGTCAGAAAACTGTGGTTTGACCTTTATAATATTTCAAAATATAATAATCTTAAGCCTTAATTTGGCCGTCTGCTTATTTTTAACACGGTTTCAGATGGAATTACCGCACTTGACTATAAAAAGGTGTTTCTCTCCAGTAAAAACTGGAATTAATAAACAGAGCTAAGTAATATTTTGCACAGCTTCTTATGTTGAAGTCTTTATCATGACTTTTAATACAAAAAACTTGATTGTCCAGAACTTACTGGAAAGACTCCTTGCAATAATGTACCAGTACGGGAAATCAATAGCATGACAAATTTGTAGACTATGAAGCTGCTTCTTAAAGGTGGGATTCACTTAAAAAAACAACTAAAGCTTTTATATTATTTATTTGTAGTGTTGTGTTTTGGACAACTGTGAATGCACTAATAGGTAGACAATTACCAGCACGAGAATACAATATCCCTCTAAAATAGCCCTGGACGTGGCTGGCAAGTTAATTTATATTTCTTATTGTGTAAAGCATAAAAATAGAAAAAAAAAAGGAAAACGATATGAAGACGTGTGTGAGTGCTCTAATATGACAATAAACATTAGCCACTACACTGGTCACTAAAGCAGATATGCCCAATCACACTGGAATACACCCGCACAAGAAACTCATACATTTGCAGAGTAATCTGTCATTATCCGACTAGCATCAACAGTTATTTACAGGACAGACAGGCATCCGTCACATTATTAATGAATCACTCCAGCCCCACTGACATTAAGACTACGATGTAAACAGCCACTGTGAATCACGTGTCTTAAGACTGTGTTTGACCCTTGACCTTCGACACAGCAGACGGCTGCTCCGCTACTTCCTGGACAAGACGAAGTTGTATAGGTCAGTTTGGTATATTTATATAATCCAACATTGTATCTGTCTACAGTGGCACCAAAACTGACCTTTTTAGAACAACCATGGGGATGAGATACCATAAAAGTCAACTTCTGCTGGAGTCCAGATTTTTGGTAATACTTGAGTACTTTTGGAGTTAGAGCTTCAAACTGGTTCAGCGAAGCGGTCAGTTTCTCGCCCAGGATTTCATCGCAGGTCACACATTTCAATATGCACCAGTCTCTCTCGATGCTAACATCGTCAATGCTGACTTTGTCAATGACCACAACTGGACAGTCCGGTGTGTCGTAAAACAGCCGCACTGAAGTGTGCTTGGCCTCGTCTGCGTCAAAGACCACGTGTGTAGCTGTGTAAACAAAGATCTCCCACCACACGTCGCGCGGTGTGTCAGACATTTGACACTTTGAGCAGGTGCAGACAGTGCTGTGAGTCCAGGGTTTGCTTCCAAGTCGGTAATTCCCCTTGGTGTATTTATAGACAAATCGGACTCTGCCGCTTCCGCACCTTACCATCGCCCCAACTGTCTTGCCACCGAAAGGATACGCCTTTTCTGTCTTGGGCCAACGCTCTGGCCGTTGCGAGCTGATTGATTTAACATCCACCTTAACAGTCAGGTCAGCTTGAACCTTTATCAGCTCCAGTACGTTCAAGTCACGATGACCTTCTGGTAGATGTTCTAAACAGAGAGAGTCAAGAGGTAAGAACGTCACGTGACCTGGGTTTTTGGTGCACATGATGAGATTCTTGTCCAGATCCATTTCATCGCAGTACATAACCTCTGTTTCATGTTGACCTAATGAAAATAAAAGAATATACAAAAGTTGTGACTTTAATGGTAATAAGGTAGCTGAACAAGAGCTTCGAAACTTCTTAAGATTGATTAGGCGATGCTTTAATGGGCAATGAATACAAGAATGTCTGTATGTACATATGTGCATCATTACAAAAAAGTTCCCCTGTTCGACCTTGAAGTCCATAGGGCAGATGATGTAAAGGTCGTCTCTTCCTGTGGCCTACGGTTTTGTTAACAGGGTGTCATGTGGCCAGCTCAACGACCAATCGCATACGGATTAGTATTGGTTCGACTCAAAGGCACCCAAAGATCACGAAATGAAAAATCCCAGTCTTCATCAGGATTCAAACCCTTGAACTCCATTTGAAAGCCAAGCGCTTCATCGCAATTATGGAAAACAAAATTTATTTTCTGAAACTAACTTTATTGGGGATTTTCACATACGTTTTCGATTCTAACCCCAAACAAGATAAATAACATCTATCTTAACAGTCAGGGGAGGCGCCGTGGCTGAGCGGTAAAGCGATTGACTACTGAACCGGGGTCCGGGGATCGAATACGATTTTTAATTTCAGGCTCTTCGGGCGCCTCTGAGTAACTAGCGGATCCAGAACTTTGGAGTGGGAAGGGGCGATTTGTTTCCAAACCCTAACCCTAACGCCCAGTAAACCCTAACCCTATGCATAAACGTGTGTACATCATATATATATACTATATGTATATACTTACGAGAATAAAATAAAGCAGTGTTTTTTAACCTTCGTGAAAAAAAAAACCCAAAAACAGTCATGTTGAGGCCAGCTGGAGTCTGAGGGAAAGCAGTAAGCTTAGTCAGTGGGATTCGGGGCGAAGCCCCGACGCTAGAAGCATTTTTTTTTTTTGCATTTTTAACTGCAGAAACGCATTCTCCTTACATTTACAGCTCATTATTCATCAGTAGATTTCGGGGCGAAACCCCGACGCCAAAAGCTTTTTTTTTTGCATACTTCACTACAGTAACGCATTCTCCTGACATTTACAACTAATTATTTATCAATGGTGTTCGAGGCGAAGTCCCGACGCCAAAAGCGTTTTCTTGCATTCCTCACTGCAGAAACGCATTCTCCTGACATCTACAACTCATTATTCATCAGTAGATTTCTGGGCAAGCCCAGACGCCAAAAAACGTTTTCTTGCATTCTCCACCAAAGAAACGCATTCTCCTGACCTAAAGCTCACCATTCATCCTATTTAAAAAGGACCTTTTGAAAAATGTTGAAAAATATTCTAATAATATCCATCCATAAAAATATCTATCGCCCCCTCCCGACCCCACCATATCGGCCAACATACTAGAGGGGAGGGGCGAAATATAAATAATAAGTATATATTATTAACACAAGTAATAAGTTCGTATACCAATTGGTGAATTCTAAACTAAAATTCGTCCGCTCCCCACCCGAAATTGGACGCCCCCCCACTCGAAAGCTTATAAGGGGGGGGCGAAATTGATGCCACCGCCCCCTCCCGACCCCACCATGTCGGCCAACATACTAGAAGGGGGTGGGCGAAATAATCTAAAAATGTAGAGAAAATAAAATAATTAGTATATATTATTAACATAAGTAATACATTCATATACCAATTGTGTGAATTCTATACAAAAATTCGTCCGCCCCCCCCCTTCGGGGGCGGTCGGCCGAGGGGGGGGGCGATCGCCCCTACCGTCCCACCTGGATCCGCCAGTGCTCTGAGTCCACCCAGCTCTAATGGGTACCTGACATTACTTGGGGAAAAGTAAAGGCGGTTGGTCGTTGTGCTGGCCACATGACACCCTCTTTAACCGTAGGCAACAGAATCAGATGACCTTTACATCATCTGCCCTAAAGACCACAAGGTCTGAAAGGGGAACTTTATTTACTTTTTTACTTTCACAGTCAGGGCAGCTATATTAAAAGATGAATGTTGTCAACTACATACAAGTATGTTTGTGCAGCTAGCAAAACGAATTAGATTTTATTTTATAGTTCTAAACAACTGAAAAATAAAATCCTAAACCTAAATTACATGGACAATTAAAACTTGTGTGTGTGTGTGTGTGACCCTGGAAACACTAAATATCAAACTATTTACAGTTCTCAGGCCTATATAAAAATCTCCAGTCTAAAGCAGTGATGCCCAAAATAAGGCCAGCGAAGTGGTTTTATCCGGTCCGCCGAAAAAAGTCGATACAAAGTGTAGGAAAGAACAAAGTTTGAAAAATATATTTTTACCTACGTTACACTCTAACAGAAAAAGTGAATGTATCTTTATTTTTTTTATTTTTTGTGGAACATGATAATAAACCAGCATATTTGTTTTATAAAGTGTGACTGTAATAAAGTACAACAACATATTGTTTATATAACATTCTTAGTTTGAGCTATGAATAAAAGATTAGTAAACTACTCCTGACGGATTGATGGAAATATTTAACAAGAGACAAGAAAATATGTCGTTGGTAAAGTTATCCTCAATGATGCTTACATTTTAAATAGAGGGAGTGTAATGACATGACGCGTAGAAGTGTTGGGTTAATCGGGTTTTCATAGGATGACGTGACGGAATATTTAAAAACTAGGATTAGGGAATGACGAAAGAGTAAGAAACGGACAAGACGCCTAGAACTAGCAGGACGGCATTTTGACTGTGCCCTTATTTTCAAGTATTAAATTGTTACAAGTTTCAACTATCGTTTCTCAAGTTATTTATTAATCTGTGTGTGCAAGAGCTCGCAACTACACAACTACACAAATAGAACTATCTAGATCTACAAACACCACTTAACAGGAGGAAGAAATTTCCGTCGCGTATATAACAAAAAAAAAAGATGTAATTCTGTTATCCCATTAATCAATATAAGTACTAGAACCACAAGTGGGAAGCGTGGTCGAGAGGCTAAGTGCGGCTTGAGCTTGGCTTGCTTGGCTACCTAGAAGGGGGCTCGAGGTTCGACACCCGACTCGGGCAGAGTTGTGTTTACTGAGCGCCCAAAGGCAGCACGGGAAACCAACTCCTAGATACCCCCTCCCCCCCCCTCCACTGGTCCACAAATGAGATTGGACCAAAGCGCTCTGAGCATGCTATAAGCATGAAAGTAGCGCTATACAAAAGCTATAATAATAAAAGTTTCTAATAAATTTGTTTCAGGTCAATCTTTGTTTTGTTTTGTAAATTTACTGTCATGTGGGCCACGGCACGGGTGTTGAAAATTAAAATGGCCCGCAGGTCAAATTAGGTTGGACATCACGGGGTCTAAAGAGTAGGCCCCTACAAAACTTACCAAACAGATGTTCTCCAAAATCAACTAACTTGGCGGCAACTTCGTTGTCATTCATTGTTTTCACAACTGTGAAAGTAGATACATACATACATATATTAACTTATAAATCATCAGCACCAGATGGTCTAGAGCAGTGATGCCCAAAATACGGTCCGCGGGCCAGATCCGGCCCTCGACGTGCTTCCATCCGGCTGAAACGTCGGCACAAAATATAGAAAATCCCCTGCCCCCCCCCCCCCCCAATAAAAATGTTCAAAATGTATCTTTACCTACGTCAGTGTCGTTATTTCTATCTAATGGATTACTAGCAAGGCATTTAACAGTTGTGCGTTCAAGAAATAGGACTATAAAATCTATTAGGAAAAGTGAACGGATCTTTATTTTTTGTAGAACATGGTACCATTGCTAACCACCATGATTTGTTTTTAGAAAGAAAGTGTGGCTGTTTAAAAAAAAAAATTAACAGAACTTGTGCCATTTTTTGAGGTGTAAAGTGAACATTGAAATATCACTATAATTCTATGTAAGGTACTAGATCATCGGGTTTGAAATCGAATAGTTTCAGGACAATTAAGTTTTTGTATCTTTTCATCATGTGGCCCGCGACACAAGGGTTGGAAATTAAAATGGCCCGCAGATTGAATTACGATGGGCATCACTGGTCTAGAGGTTAACTTCGCTTAGTTCGTTAACGCTAGGCGGTGTTGACGTTTCAAGGCTCAATAGTACTTCAACTCTGGTTTTCTGGAAGTAGTGTAATATACATAGTAGTTACTATTGCTACACATTTATCTTCTTTTTGCTAAAAGAATATTTTTAGTTTGAAGTGCACTTTCCCTTAAAACTAAAAGTTCACTTGAACTTTTGAAGATCGTTTTTTAATTTTAAAAAGCAGTGAATCTCAGTGTAAATAACAGAGAAATGTCTTTATTCCCAAATAAATAAAAATATATTAACATTAACAAATCAACAACAAAAAGAAATGATGTGGCGCGTGGGAATTCTATTGTGGTCTAATGTAATTCTAAGACATCCAATTTATACATGTAGAATTTAGACAAACCTTGGTTGAACAGAATTTTGGTTAATTGGTTAATATGCATGACTAAATGCATGACGCGTAGGACGTAATAATCTTCTTTCTTAAAGTTAAAGTAACGTCTTTATTATATAAGATAAGAAGATAATTTATTTAATAATTCCCATACAATTTGTCTATGTTACTACAGATTAAACACAATCATTTTATATAACCATCCACAATCATTTTATATAACCATCCACAATCATTTGACCTAACTTGATCTCTAAAACATAAAATTCGTTGAAGTTTGTAACTTGAACTCTAAAACATAAAATTCGTTGAAGTTTGTAACTTGATCTCTAAAACATAACATTCGTTGAACTTTGTAACTTGATCTCTAAAACATAACTTTCGTTGAACTTTGTAACTTGATCTCTAAAACATAACTTTCGTTGAAGTTTTTTTTTTGTTGTTTCATACAAACAAGACAAACACTAATATGGCTTGTCTTCAAGTCCGAAGATTAGTGAGGAATACAGTATTTCCCGTGGCTGTGCAGCCCCAGCTGTGACCTACATATTTTGCCACATCCAGGGCAAGCAAAACCAATGTTCGCAGGTGGTCGATTTAGATCTAATTACTGTATTGCCTCCAGCCTTCGCTGAGTATTTTTAAAATGATAATAGGCTCGCGCAGACCAATACCACTCTTTAAGCTATATATTACCCGCTAAACGTTAAGTTTTAAATATTCACACAACGAGATTGAAAGTGGTGATTAGTTGTTCAAAACAAAAGTCAAGTTGAAACAAGCGAACGTTTATGAATACGATTGTAATAATAGGTTGGAGAAGATTTACGTCCTCAATGCATGCTGTTTTAACTACGGGACCTAACCAACAACTGATGTTTTACCGAAAATCAAACGAATCAATGATCCGGATTTCTTAATAGATCTATTTTAAGTCTTTTTTCATTTAATTTTATCTCCCTTCCCCCCCCAAGACACACACACTGGTGACCTGTATTCACTCACACACACGCATATTTATCACACATTCACACACTACTGCATATGTGTGCGAACTGATTACATTTTTTTGATTATCCATTCTTTCCTATTATTTTAATCTTCAGACTTATTTCTGTTAAACAAAACACGTTTACTGCACTCATTACTGGTGCTTACATAATTGGCATGGACATTTGCTATATCTTTCTTCTTCCTTCTTTAAATTAATTACAAAAATGTTTGATTAATTTTTCTGGCTTATTCAGGCAACCCGTTCTGTACTCTAATGACACTATGGAAGAAGAAGTACTTGAGCGATTTTGTCAAAGCTAAGGGCCGGATTTAGACATGGAAAGGTCGTAAGCTTTATATGATAGGCGACCCTTTATATGTTGAAATATTATTTGTCAGTGCTTATTATGATTTTCGGATATTTAGAGGGTTTACTTGTTAAGATAATAAAGTTAAATTTAAAAAAAAAACAACTTACTCGATAATCTAAGTATGTAGATCTACACCTGACAAAAAACTACTTTTCTTTGGGTAAAAAGATCTCACTCAGAACATTTCGGTGTATCACAGAAATAAATACAGGCTGCTACCACCCACCTAAAGTTAACACTTTCTATGTAATGCTGAACTATTTGCTTAGTATTTTAGGACTTTCACGGTGGTCGACAAGAAAAAAAAAAAGGCCACGCATGCAGGGATGGATTTACGTTCACTAGTTGCGTTGATCTAATCTAGCCTTTTACCTGACTGACAAGCAAAACTAGACTCGTACCAGTGTCAATACAACTTGCATTTTATTAATACATTTCTGTTTTTGGTTCTAAACCCTTTTTCTAGCTTTCTATATTGTGTCAACTCAAATCGTTATCTTTTCTTATCTTATAAAATACAGACGTTATATAAAATAAATAAGATGATTACGTCCTACGTGTCATGTATGTCAACCAATGACTCAAATTCCTGACTAGCTCAGACAACCCATTCCATGCTCTAATGGCAGTAGAGAAGAAGGAGCATTTGTACAAATTCGTCCTAGCATATGTCTCTATCTCCGTACGTTTATCTTTGTGTCTTTTTGAGTACTTTATTAAATTTTGTATTTGAAGATTATGGTTCAGCGTTTTATGTATAATTGCTACTTTTAAGTCTTCTATCCTGAAGGCTTTCTAAATTTAGTGATTTTACTAAAGGTGTTACTCTAGTCAAATGTGTATATTCGTTTGTTATGAATCTCACTGCTCTATTTTGTGTCTGTTTCAGTTTCTTAATGTTTTCTTGAGTTGAGGGGTTCCAAACAGAGGATGAATATTCTATTATTGGCCTAACCAAGGTTAAATAACAATTTAGTTTTCAGTTCTTATTTGGTTTATACAAATTTCTTCTAATAAACCCTAATGCTTTGTTAGATTTTTTGATAGTTTCATCAATATGTAGATTCCATGACAGTTTTTCATTTATTATAACACCTAGGTATTTTGCGTTTTTAGTCTATGTTACTGGTTTACCATGAATAAGATAAGTGGAATTAATTTGTTTTAGTTTTTTTGTTACTCTTAATAACTGACATTTTTCTAGGTGGAAAAACATGCTCCAAATGTATTCTTATTTCTATAATTCATCTAATTCTCTATGTAAAAATTTTGATAATGCTTTACATTCGAAATTTCCCAAACTCAACGTAGTCCTTTCAATAGACGAGTTGCCTTTTATCTATCCCTCAATATACGTCCTACACCGTGAATTTTAATAGCTGTTACATTGAATTGGAAAGCCCCCCCCTCTCTATCTCTCCACACGGCGCATCGCTATGTTCTCTAACATTTGATTCCAATTGGAGCGAATAGCTTTCTAATGGGTCCCCCTTCTTGGTTAAACAGCAGTAAACTTTGGACCAATACATTCTAGCATGCTATTACTTACTTTAACCCCCCTCCCCCCACACACACAAATTCCGCCTCCAATGTTCCGTGGTGTGCCTGTCAGGCTGAACTTCCCTGTTAAATTCATCTAAACATAAACATAAGCATAAATATTTGTTTCAAAAATGTGTTGTTCTTACACAAAAAACAACATATATTTTTTAAGGCTACTGGATACACGATACCCTGTTAACCATGGGCCACAGAAAAAAACAACTTTATTTTTTTTTTTTTTTTTTTGTAAGGATATAATGAACCTCATTCACCAATCGTAAACAAAATCTCGTGACAGTTATTTTTGGCGTTTTAACAATGGTCATCACGTGACTGTTCATTTTGGTGAATGAGGCCCATTGTAATAAACTGAAAATTAATAATTCTTAACCATATTCATTTATAAGACATCTAAAACAACCATTATTTATTCAATAACAAAAAATTCAAAACCCTGGCAATCGTACATGCCAAAGCAATGCACACTAGAAGTAATTTCTTATATTATATAATACAGACGTTACTTTAAAAAAGAAGATGATTGCGTCCTACCTATTAGGAGTAGAAACATTACATAATGCTTACAAATGAAATTTTATGTATTTTTTAATATTACCTAAACTATGTAAGCAAGTTTATTATAGACGCTCTTTGTCATTACTGTCGCTTAAGTTCAGCTTTCAAAATAGAAGTTCTACTTTCAGACCCTGCGATCTATGGGGCGGATAATGTCAGGCTCATCTTTTTTGTTTTTTTTAAGAGCAGGGCGTCATGTGGCCAGCACATCGACCAACCTCCTTTACTTTCCCCAAGTAAACTCAGGTACCTATTAGAGTTGGCTGGACTAAGGGACGCCCTAAAAATCCAGAAATTCAAAATCCTAGTTTTCACTGAGATTCAAACCCAGGACCTTAGGTTCGGAAGCCAAGCTTATCCCCTCAACCCGAAAGCCCCTCAAAAAAAGGAACGAGCTGGATTCAAACGCATGACTGTCACCTCCTAGGGTCGACGTGTTAACCACTATCTTTATCTATATCTATTTCTTTATCTAAGTATCTATGTAGGCCTATCTATGAATGTATATATG
>JADKLZ010000166.1:2653013-2667179 GCA_021533235.1 Biomphalaria straminea | reverse complement strand
TAAATAGATCTGTTAAATCAAAGATTCATTTTATTACAGATACACAGAAGTCTACTTCAAATAGATCTGTTAAATCAAAGATTCATTTTATTACAGATACACAGAAGTCTACTTCAAATAGATCTGTTAAATCAAAGATTCATTTTATTGCAGATACACAGAAGCCTGCTTCAAATAGATCTGTTAAATCAAAGATTCATTTTATTACAGATACACAGAAGCCTGCTTCAAATAGATCTGTTAAACCAAAGATTCATTTTATTACAGATAACTAAGCTACATTACAGACAGTGGCGTAGCAAGGTATCCGTGGGCCCGGGTTCAAGAATATCTTGGTGGGCCCCCCCTACCCAAAGTAAGACGAATGTAAAGTGTGACAGACCAATTGAGTAATCTGAATGTATGAGTATGTTAACCAAAAGTCATTCTAATACTTTCTACTATATATAGATCTTGCTTCTCATTTTTAAACATTCAGAATGCTAAGCTGCCTGCGCTTACAATTTTGTGTTGGACAATAAGCTGAAGAATGTTATCGAATAATTCTAATTTTCCTCTAATTGGTGCAGCTTCCATGCGTTTTTATTCTTTGAGAAGCACAAACAGCTTTGGTACCTCAAAATATCTTAATTTCATTGTTGTTAGAGCAATATCCCTTGATGACCACGTGTATTATATACTACGCTCTTCCTATTGGATTCAAGACGCGCCCATCTTGAGATGCTGTGAGCAAAAAAAAAAAAAAACATACCAAGTCCTTAAAATCTGCAATGTCTTAAGCACAGCTGACGAAATTATTTAAGACCAAGTTTAAGTCGTAGTTAACATAGTGAACATAAGGCGTAAGCGACTTCTTTCGATGAAGCTATATTAGAGGACCATTGTAGGTCCTACAATCCACTTACATTAGAAGCACCATCATAGCTTTAGCCTCAATTTTTTTTTGTAAAGATAAATTGAGATTATTCATTAATTGGATCATTTGTCCCGCCAATTCTGCAGACGTATAGTTCTCACACAAATGAAAACCTAGAAATAATTCTTTAATTGCTTTTTTTTTTTTTATTTTTTGGGTATTCCGTCATTGAGATCACAAAACAGTTGAAAAAAAAATCATGCTAATTTGATCAAATTTTAATAAGTCTTAAGTGCTCTCAACAATGAAAGAGAAAAATGATGCGTATTAGACCTCGGTAGAAATGCATTGCCCAGCAGGTCTGTTAACTCGTTTTGAATCTGCGAGGCTTTGTTTTCCTTGTAAAGTTTCAATATTCATAGCAATTTTAAATAAAATAAAGACTTGTCATGAATTTTGTATAAATATAAAGGTGTAAAATTTCCAAAGTTCCATATACATTTGCATAGCTCAAGCTGTCTGGAGGGGGGGGGGGACTGCTGTGTGGGCGACATCTTTCCGACCATAGTTAATGAACAGGCAATCATCTCCAAAAGACACTATTCAATGATCATGTTTTTGTAAAAATATAGGTCTAATGATGTTAAATTTCTCTAAGAACTTTAAACAAACGCTGAGCATTGGTCAGAAAAAGACACTCTTCCATGATAACTTTGACATCTATCTTCTAGATCTTTTTTTTAACCTGCTCCCCGATTTGGCTTGGCCATTCATTGTAACAGAACATATTCAACTTTAACTATACATGTGGAACTTGCTCTGGTGTTTCGTTTTTTTGCTATTTTTTTTTCTTTAGACTTATCTCCTTTTCTAATGATCACTTGAAACATTTTTGTACACAATACAAAAATAACAAAACAATGTGAGGAAGATTTCCGAGGACGCTGATGTCATAAATGACATTATTTCAAAAAATATACATCATTGGCTCGGTTCAAAGTATTGGATTCACAGATGCTATTTTAGTGTTTTTTTTTTTAACTTTTTTTTTAAAATAGTGTTTTACATTGTAATACCGTCTTATGTGGTAACTAACAAGTCTCATTGTAACACATTATAAATACAGGAAAAAAAAAACAAATTGAGCTTTGAGAAAATTGAATAATTAACATCTGTTTCAAAATTTTGATTCGTGAATTAGTGTCATCCGTAAGTTCTCAAGTGGGCCCAAACTAGCCAAGAGTCATGCCCCCAAGTGCAATGAACCCCTTTGCGCAATTGCTGCTACTCCACAGACTGTGGGCCCCTAATGGTCGTGGGCCCCTAATGGTCGTGGACCCGGGTTCATTGAACCCCTTCGCGCCATGGATGCTACGCCACTGAATTTACAGATACATAATAATAATACTTGTTTTCGAGTCCGAAGATTAATGAGGAATACAGTATTTCTCGTGGCTACGCAGCCCCGGCTGTGACCTACATATTTTGCCACGTCCAATGCAGGCATAACCGTTGTCCGCCGGTGGTCGATTTAGGTTTTCTTTTCAACGTCTACTTCTGTCCTCGGCAGCGGATTCTCTTTAGGTCTCAAATGTGTACATAGTGGGCCTACTTTAAGTAAATCTATTTGACTAAACATAAGAACATAAGCATAATTGAAGGGTCTCGGATTGCAGATGCCATACACAACAGAAGCAGAACGAAGGCTGAAAATGCAGCTGCGCCTGGTGATTTTATATGCCCAACCTGCAACCGCAGCTGTGTATCAAGGATTGGCCTTTTTAGCCACACAAGAAGTTGCAAAGGGAAAAGATCATCTCTCGAGACGTAAAATGCCACAGGATTTGACTAAACATATGTTTTATTGTAGATGACTAAAGTACATTACAGATAGATGATACTTGAACTACATATAGGAGGCCACATAAAACAATGTCTACATTAGTGCTTGGCTTATAACGGCATGTTACCTGAATGTCTCAATGTCCATTCTGACCATCACACCCTTAAAGACGTCATTGAAAAGTATAAAGTGGTCAAGCACTGGATCTGAAAAGTTCAAAACAAGTTACACAAATATTGATAAGGCTTAAGCATCATCATCATCATTATCATCATCATTATCATCATCATCATCATTATCATCATCATTATCATCATCATTATCATCATCATTATCATCATCATTATCATCATCATTATCATCATCATTATCATCATCATTATCATTATCATCATCACTATCATTATCATCACTATCATTATCATCATCATTATCATCATCATTATCATTATCACTTTTTCATTGACTCTCGTCGTGCCAGTTTGCGTAAAGGAAACCCAGTGACAGATCTCCATAGATGCAGCCTACCGCCAAACAGCGCGGAAGAATTGAATTTCATTCTCAGAGTATGATATACCCATTGACATAAATAAATATAGACTGGCCAATAAGAGAGTTTTATGAAATGAAAATTTGTGAATTGCAATTGTGTGTACTTTATTTTATGTCTATACATTTTGTTTGATCTCTAAGACTGAAGATCATGCAATTTTTAATTCTTTCATAATTCGGAAATCCGAATCCAATAGATCTACATGTTTTCAAGTAAAATGGAGTTACTTCCTTTTTCCATTCTATATTTATTTATGTCTATGGTTATACCAGACAGAGGCACTACAAAAGTAAAATTAAGTACATACTAATCGAGCAATAATTGTTTTAATGATTTTATATCTGAAGTGAAATGGAGTTGTTGTTTTTTATAGAGATAGCACTTTAATATTTTTCTAACTTCTAATATGGAACAAGCTCATGAATGTGTACATGCCCAGTATATTCTAGAGGGAGAGTAGTCCTTAAGGGACTACGGGCACGACATGGCCTATTTGTGCCGATGTGCCTAAAACTAAAACTAAACCAAACTAAACTAAACTGTATATAGAACTGTATATAGATCTAATATAATATAATTGTAATATAATTATATAATGTAATATATAAATATAATTATGAACTTGTTTATTAAACAAGTTAGTAAATGTGTGCATATTCAGTACATTCTACGAACTGTATGTAGGTCTAGTAAGAAGCTGCAGTGATCAAATTAATTAACAAAAGTTTAGTTAATTACCTGGCATTTCATGAGGAGGAAGGTTCTCACACTCTAATCCTGCAGCACCTTCATAGGAGCAGTCATGGACTGCCCAGTTCTGGGCACTGACATTACAGAACACTATATCATCCTCTGTCCCGTTGCACTGGACACTGTCCAGTGAATTTGAGCCAACTTTGTTTGATGATGGGGGAAGTTTTGTGGCCTTCGCTAGTGATCTAATGGAAGGACAGAAGGACTTGAGTGTAATGCAGTTTTAAAGTAAATTGTATTCTCTTGACATTGCTCCGCATCTTATTTCATTTATGTTTTAACATGACCTACTTAATTTTTTAAAACTTTAACATTAATGTTGACATAGATTGCGAATTCAAGATCTGCAAGATTATTGTTCGTTAAGGTGACTAGAATAAGTAAATTTAAGACATGATACTATCATTTCAGTACGATGGCCCTGACTCCACCCCTCAAGAGGACGCCAAAAACAGAGTGGAGCCAAATACATTTTGTAGATATATATTTAGTTAGGTAATAACATTCTAAGGTTATTTGTAATATATTTTAATTAAATACTTTTTAATTACAAGCCTGTATTTCTTTAGTTAGGTAATAACATTCTAAGGTTATTTGTAATATATTTTAATGAAATCCTTTTTAATTACAAGCCTATATTTCCATGTGATGTTCACGAAAAATGGGGTGCCAATAAATTTGTTTGCTCCCTGCGCACATTTCGCTTATTACGCTTCTGTTACAGGTTTCAGATCAGGCACATCGTGTGTCGGTGGTAATTGTTTGTGTATTGGCTCTAGAGTTGAATTAATTACTGTTCAGGAACATTTTGTGCATCGTTTTCTAAGTCTAGATCTAAATTCATATTATTGGACACGTATTCAGTTCTGTAGATGTATACATTCGCCAAACCAGAATTCTTTCTCAGGGTGGGGATCCTGGAGGGATTAAAAAAAATGCCCCATTGTTTTTTATGTAACATTAATTAGTGATCAAGAGAAAAATAATCTCTCTAGAACTTGTTTAAAGAAGGATTGTCTCTTTATAATTGTGTATTTATTCTGTTTTTTTCTTCTTTGAAGCCCTCTATAAAAAAATCCAAGCAGTTTGTTCGTGAACCTGTCTATACACTTGAAAAGCAATATAGAGCCGAGTCGAAACTTCATTGGACAGTCCTTCTGTCTCTTACACTGCTGTACAAGGTTGTCCTATTGATGTGTAAACCTATAAAAAATTGGACTGAGATACTAACACTATGTCCAACAACAGTTAGAGATATTTCCTTAACTACATTTAGGGGGTGCGGTGGCTCAGCGGTTAAGTGCTTGGCTTCCGTACCGGGATCCGGGGTTCGAATCCTGGTGAAGACTTGAGATTTTTAAACTCGGGATCTTTGGGCGCCTCTGAGTCCACCCAGCTTTAATGGGTACCTGACATTAGTTGGGGAAAAGTAAAGGCAGTTGGTCGTTGTGCTGGCCACATGACACCCTAGTTAACCGTAGGCCAAAGAAAATAGATGACCTTTAAATCATCTGTCTTATAGAAGACCACAAGGTCTGAAAGGGGAACTTTACTTTTACTTTAAACTACATATATTCTACTAACCAGGACCCGTCTTGGGGAACCGCAATCTGTAGAACCGGCCCTGCTACTGACCTGTCAAAACCGAGCATGTGACAGGCCACCATGGCCTCATTGTCTGTCCATTTGTCTGCACACACTGTCCCCCACTGACCATTGATGTAAATGTCCAGTCTTCCTGTAGTAGAGTCCACATCTCCGACCAAATGAAGAAATGTTTGTTTGGGAGACAACACTGAGGGGGAAACAGTTGCTTCCCCTAGGATAAACAACAAATAAATTTTTCATTTGCATTATTTTATTAGTTTTTTTTTATCCCCCCCCCCTCAAACCTTAATCATAGTAGAAGTTTTAAAAGCGTTTTTAATTATAAGCACGTTAATTAAATGGGCCATGGAAGATAAAGCATTGTGCCGGCAACATGACACCCTTGATAACCGTCGGCCAAAGAAACAGAGCAACTTTACATCCACAACTCTTTAAGATTTCAATGACTGAAAGGGAACTTTAACTACTTTCATTATTTTTTGTCCGCCTGGTCGAGCGGTTTGCACGCTGGACTGTCGTATGGATTTATCGATGGTCCCTGGTTTAAACCCTGCCCGCTCCCATCCCCCGTCGTCCTGCGGGAGGTTTGGACTAGGAAGTAGCTATCTTCAACTCTGAAGGAACATCCGAAACATGTAAAACATTTTACAAAACAACAATTGAATAATGTAACATGTGCTATTACCTCAGCGTTAGCTGCTCTTTAATTGGATGGTTTTACTTAGCTGGACTTTATTACTTAAGCATTAGCTAGACTTTAATTAGCTGCTCTTTAATTAGTTTCTCTTTAACTAGCTGGCCTTTTATTAGTTGGTCTTTAATAAGCTAGCCTTTTATTAGTTGGACTTTAATAAGCTGGTCTTTTATTAGTTGGACTTTAATAAGCTGGTCTTTTATTAGTTGGTCTTTAATAAGCTGGTCTTTTATTAGTTGGACTTTAATAAGCTGGTCTTTTATTAGTTGGACTTTAATAAGCTGGCCTTTTATTAGTTGGTCTTTAATAAGCTGGCCTTTTATTAGTTGGTCTTTAATAAGCTGGTCTTTAATTAGTTGGAATTAAATAAGCTGGTCTTTAGCTAAATGAGTAATAAACTATTGAAGAGCAAATAATGAATATGTATAAACTATGTTTTATTATAAATCATTATTTCTAAATCGTCAACGTCACTAATTTCATTTTTTATGCTTATACTATTTCAGCTGCTTTTTGGTGGTCAAGTAGCTGAGTATTAACGCGCTCGATTTCCAAACCTAGGCGTTTCGGGTTCGAGATTCGGTAATGACAGCTATTTTGTATTTCAGGAAATTTTTAGGGCACCCATGAGGGCACCCATGAGTCCACCAAACTTTATTGAGTGCCTGACACTAGTTAGGAAGAGTAGGGGCGGTGGAAATGTTTACTAGGTATAACGTCATGACCATTGACCTAGCAACGAGCTATTGGTCTAAACTGACCACAGGTTGTGACGTGTCGCAAGGTCAGTGTACAGGACTTCTATAACGATTGGTCACGTTACAAGTTGGACAATTACCTGACGTGTCCTTGTCGTATTGATAAACTTTAATGTCAGAGAGCTGCAGAAAACTTGGGGCTCCGAGAGCTGTAAGTCCGGTACCGTCTTTGTTCAGTCTCATTGGCATGCTGCACGGAGATATTGTGAAATAATTATAAACATAAAATATAATAAATAAATAAAATAAACATAAAATAGAATGTTAATAACTTGCCGGAAGCGGTAACGAATATAAGAATTCTATTACCTATAAAATGGTGCCTAATGTCAGGCGTCTCTAATAGCCTCCGGCAACCCGTCTAACTCCTGGCCTTCGCCGGTGTGACTCAAATATTGAGTCTGGCGGAGCTGTTTTCACTTACAGGAGAAGGGGCGAGAAAATGGCGCGTAACCCGGAAAAGCTTCGGACAGGAGGGGCACTCTAGGCATGCTTGGCTACCCACCTAGGAGAAGGAGAAAGCTGAATTCAAACCTCTGTTGCCTTGCAGCTATACCCAGTCATAAGAAAGGCTTCGGGAGTCAACCCTGGGGAATAAGCAAGAGCCTGCAGAACCCAGTGCTACACCCTGGCAGAGAATGCGACACCAGTGACCCCAAACAGTATCGGCACTTGCTGTAACTTTGGATACATCATCTGCATGGAGCGCTAATCGGAAACCCTAAGGCGATTGAAAAATAAAAAATAAACAGTGAAAACAAATCAAATAAAATTGCGCAATTTATTTAAAACTATGTACACTCCAACAATAGCAACAAGTTTTACAATTTCTTTTCTTAAACAAAGAAGTTATGAGCAATATAATAGACACATAGGCGGCTATCTAGTTTGCCTATGCCACAGTCCGGTCCTTGGGTGTAAATTGGGAACTGCTGTGTGGGTGACAAGGTTCCGACCATAGCTAATGCCCAAACATTCATTTCCATGTGATGAACCATAGTTTATGATCCTTGGTAGCTTCAGACCGAAGGAGGCCTAACAAAAACCTAAATTAACTCTTTCCCTCCTAACTGACGATATCATCGTTGATTTCACTAGAATGTGATAAATAATTACGGAGAGAAAGAGTTAATAACCTATGTACAATGGAATTGAGTCCAGCTTACCTTCTAGCCCAGTCTGTGTAGTAGATGTAGCCTCCAAACACATCAATACCGTAGAAATGTGCCCCATTGTCTCTGAATAGAATTTGTCTGTCATTTCCAGAAAGATCCGAACTTTCAATCTTCCCAAGCGTACCGTCAACATAATAGAGACGATTGTCTGGAAATAGAAAGAAGTCCGAGATATAGTTTCATGTTGAACTGATGCTTGCATGTTAATTCACAGAAGAAAATAATAATAAGTCTTGTCTTGGAGTCCGGGGATTAACGAGGAATGCAGTGTTTCCTGTAGATATGTAGCCCCAGCTTCGACACACATACTTTGCCACAACAGCGCAGTCCTGGATGGTCGAGTTGGATGGATTTTTTTCGCCGTCTACATCAGTCCTTTCTTTTCGCCTCAAATGTGTATCCTAGGAAACGCTTTAACGACCAGCTTAGGTGCCAACTGTTATAGAATATGTAGAATATAGACTACTCAGGCGGCCTAGGAACAAGACAGCTGGAGGTCACTTACAATAAAGGAAATATTGCATTTATGATCTGCATATTATCAATACGTTTGTCTAGCAGTTCAACTTTAGCGCGTTCTCTAAACTCGTATAATGTGCACAGAACGCTTTGGTCCTATTGCTTTATGGACATGTGGGGAAGAGGGTGTCTGGAAGACGTTTTCCGTTCTGCCTTTAAGGGCGCTCCGCAATCAAATCAGCTAAATAAATAAACAGTCCTACTTTTGGATTCAAACTGCATTCTCTATCAGTTAGCCGAGCGGTTTATAGCTCTCGATAAAACTTATTTTAGCTTGAGCTTCATACTTATAATTTGATACTTAATGTTGCATTGGTCTGTTAATGATAGAACAAATAATTACTATAATTATTTACTAATGCTTGTTCTAGTTGTGCACTTACTGTCTATGTCAATAGCAATGGAATTGGGCCACCTGATATCTGTGCTTATTAAAACCTTTCTGTTGGTGCCATCGTAGCTAGCAGACTCTATTCGTGGAGTCTGTCCCCAGTCCGTCCAAAAGATTGTTCTATACAAGAAATAACAATGAAGTATTATAGACACGTCACGCAGTATTCAATGCAATAACACAACGACTAAAATGTAAGATTATCTTCTACTTGTTATATATTAAAGACGTTACTTAGGAAGAGAATTACGTTTGTTTGTAAAATGTTTTACATGTTTCGGATGTTCCTTCAGAGTTGAAGATAGTTACTTCCTAGTCCAAACCTCCCGCAGGACGACAGGGGATGGGAGCGGGCAGGGTTTGAACCCGGGACCATCGATAAATCGAAACGACAGTCCAGCGTGCAAACCGCTCGGCCAGGCAGCCATCCTATGCATTCCATGTGTTCATCTAGTCAGGCATCTCAATCAATGATTTAAACTCTGCTAAGTCCTTGACTTTCCTGGCTGATATAAGCAAACTATTCCATTCTCTAATGGAACTAGGGAAGAAAGAGCATTTGAGCCAATGTATTCTAGCATCTGGAATAAGAAACGTACCTCTAAATTTGTGTCTTCCTGAGTATTCCATTGGGCTCTGTTTTTCTATTTGTAAATTATGGTTTAGTGATTGATGTAGTATTGCTACTTTACTTTTTAGTATTCTGGCCTGAAGTATCTCTAAATTTAGGAATTTTATTAATTAATGGTTTTACTCTAATTAAATGTGAAAATTCGTTTATTATGAATCTCACAGCTCTATTTTGTTATTGTTCTATTTTCTTTATGTTTACTTGAGTTGAGGGATTCCAAACAGAGGAAGCATATTCTAATATTGGCCTAACTAATGTTAAATAGCTTTCCTTTAATTTTTTTGTTTGATTAGTAAACATTTCTTGTAATAAGCCCTAATGTTTTGTTTGATTTTTTAATTTTTATCAATATCAGGATTCCAGCATAACTTTTCATTTCCTGTGAAGGAAATACATTCAGAGTCTGTGCGACTGGGTTACCATGAATAAAGTAAGTAGTTTATTGTTTTAAAAAAGACAGCTACGGTGGGGAAGGGCGGTATATATTAAGCGCCCAGAACAAGTTTTAAAGTCCCTCTTTCCTTTTATAAGCCACCGACTGACTAGGGCTGGTAATGACTGTTCGCATTTTAAATAAACAAAGCACCCACGCGGAAGTGAATGCTTAATAGTTCAGTACCTGGTTTTAGGATTAAGAGTTAATCCCCTTGGAGAGTCCAGCCCTGATGCTATAACGTTCTGGAAATGACTCCCGTCAAGATTTACAGAAGCAATAACATTCAGCCCGTAGTCGGTATAGAACAACATCCTATTGATTGGGTCTACCTTCGTTTTACCTGGACTGGAATCTTGAGAAAAAGTAAACATCATGCAATTACATCTTATCCACATTCTTAGTCTCTCTAGAGTTAGAGCTTGGAGTGTCAAATACTCTTAACAACGTATGTAACTATAGTTACTGCATCGAAGGTAAAAAAAAAAAAACTAATTTCAATTCATCACACACACGAGACACTGTGGTGTGATAAAGTGCGTCGATTTGTATGGTGACGCCTACGCACTACGCAAGACAGCAGGGTTTCTGTCCAGGGCTTTTGCAAGAGAGGATTTAAGCCTCTCAAGCCCTCACTCAAATGGAGTTTGATGATGATGATGATGATGATGATGATGATGATGATAAAGTGCGTGGCTGTGGTGGTTGAACGGTAAAGAGCTTGACTTCTGAACCGGGAGTCCTGGGTTCAAATCCTGGTGAAGACGTATTTTGGGTATCTTTGGGCGCATCTGAGCCCAATAAAGGGTACCTAGTAGTAGTAGGGAAAAAGTAAAGGCGGTTGGTCGTTTTGCTGGCCACATTATTATTATAGCTTTTATATAGCGCTACTTTCATGCTTACATCATGCTCAGAGCGCTTTGATCCAATCTCATTTGTGGACCAGTGGGGGAGGGGGTATCTAGGAGTTGGTTTCCCGTGCTGCCTTTGGGCGCTCAGTAAACACTACTCTGCCCGAGTCGGGTGTCGAACCTCGAGCCCCCTTCTAGGTAGCCAAGCAAGCCAAACTCAAGCCGCACTTAGCCTCTCGACCACGCTTCCCACATGACACCTTCGCTAACCGTGGGCCACATCATCTGCTCTAAAATTTAAAATTGTTGGTAATTTAATGTTGTACTTAAGTTTTCAAATACTCTAATTAGTTACTTTAATTAATTAGTGCAACTCTCAATAGAAAATGTGTTACTTTGTTCCAATTGTCTAAAGTTGACAATGTCTGTGCCGTCAGACTTCATACTATTAATCTGTTTATAGGTTTGGTCAGCAAAATAAATCCTGCCCTGTACAGGATCGAAGTCAAAAGGTCCTGGATTGTAGAGACCCAACATGGGAATATATGTGAACGACTTCGTCTTCAGATCCATCCTGGCCATAGTGTTGTTAGCAGAGTCTAGTAGAAAAATAGAGCCATCGTCTGCAGAGTCTGTTGACAAAAAAAAATACATTAAGCAATATATTTTGAATGGCCAGCGCACAGTAAATGATTTTCCTTATTCTTATTGTAAAAGTCAAAGCTAAATTAAATTGTTTCATTAATTACTAATTTACTTTTTTTGTTAATTATAGATTTCTCTACATCAAGAACGTACTAATACAGCAAGTGGACCCCCACGATGACCTGTTCATAACTTAAACTCTATAGGTACATTACAAGCAAAGACCTTCCTTCAAGGAACACTACCAGGAAAAAGAGGCGAGGCAAACAGAAAAAGCGATGGGAAGACAATATATATATATATATATTTATTTAAGAATGGAAAGGCCTCTCATTTAAACGAAACAGAGATTAATGGAGAAAGACGGTCAACAGATCCTGTGTGATGCCCCAATTTTTCAAAAGACGAAGGAATAGTTGAAGATGTGAATAGTCTATAATACTATACAAAGTTTTTTAAAGATAAGTCATAATGTTTAAAGTGACACATATATCCAGGTATAAGACAACATATTGCTTCAGCTATGTAAGACACAACTGAGTAACATATTGCTCCAGTTCCCTAAAACACACCTGAGGAACATATTGCTCCAGCTATTTAAAACACACCTGATGAACATATTGCTCCAGCTACCTAAAACACACATGAGGAACATATTGCTCCAGCTATTTAAAACACACCTGATGAACATATTGCTCCAGCTACCTAAAACACACCTGAGGAACATATTGCTCGAACTACCTAAAACACACCTGAGGAACATATTGCTCGAACTACCTAAAACACACCTGAGGAACATATTGCTCCAGCTATCTGTCTGTTTTCACAATCTCTCATCTCCCATGTCCCGTGTACACACTGGCCTAGGCCGGACTCGATCCCGCGACATTCAAACTGGTCTCTCCAAACTTTGGACTGGTCTGAATTGATAACACTTCCGTTCTTTGCCCTGGCACCATCTCTAATTCCGAGAAAGACAAAAGTGTTGGATATTCTAATTATTGTAATTCAGAATTGTCTGTCTGATTCATAGTCATTGCTAAACAGAGTTAAAAAAAATTTACTAGTAACTTGCATCACTGATAAATTTTCGATTGTAGAAGCTAAATGCCTGTTTAAACAATTTCTTAAGAATAAGAGTTTATGTTTAATATTTATTTAGAAATAGTTTATTGTCCTGGCCAGTAGACACCCTAATGTATTTACACAATTGGTGCTACCAAACTATTTTTTTTTTGCTTTATATATCTCACACAAAATAATATCTTGATAAAAGGAAATTCAAATTCACATGTAGATGAATCTTTTTTTTTAATTGCGACTTACAAATTTAATAAAATACTCAGAAAGACACAAAGAGAAAGGCACATTCCTCGTTCCATATGCTAGGACAAATTTGTACAAATGCAATTTCTTCTTTAGTGCTATTTAAGCATGGAATGGTTTGCCTGAGCTAGCCTGGAAAACCATTGACTTGGCAGAATTTAGGTCATTGATTAATATGCATGCATGACGCGTAGGACGTAATCATATTCTTTTTTTTGAAGTAACGTCTGTATTATAGAAAATGAAAAAGAATGTGTAAGAATGTAAACTTGACTATAAGGCAATTATTATATATATTAAATGTTATGTAGAATCTATAAATATAGTGAGAGCTTATCCGGCCTTTTAAAAATGCTTCTCACAGTTTATCACGATGCAGTAAAGGCTGATGTTATTTTAAGTTGATATCTCCCGTGACATGCGTGTTGGAATTGTTTTTACTAAATCCAGAAAGAAAGAAATAGTTGGTTACCAGTTTCATAGAGGTTCTGTTAGTTTGCTGTATGCATGTATGTTTTTATGTTTGTATTTATGTTTTTGTATGTATTTATTGTATGCATGTTTATTTGCTGTGGGCCTATGTATGTTAAATTGTTTAGTTGTATGTATGGTTGTTTGTGTATGCTTGGATGAATGTTAGCATGCATGTTTGTTAGTATGTATGTTTCTTTGTTAACAAGACAAGCCTTAACCTGGAATTCCCAAAGAAAAGAGGAAGAGAGGACGGCACAGGAATACATGGCACAGCCACAGCGATCTATAAACAGAAGCCAAGCAGATGAGCAAGACATGGGGACAGTTGGAGAGACTCGCCCAGAACCGAGATGCCTGGAGGAAGCTGGTTGGTGGCTTATGCCCCAGTAGGGTCCACAGGCAGAGATGAGATGATGATGTTCATTTGTATCTTTGTAAGTTTTGTATGTTAGTATGTGTGCGTGCTTGTTTGTTTGTTGGAATATTTGTTTATTTGATTTGTTCAACACACAATACTCGTAAATTAAACAGCTAAAACACACACAGTTTTTAAGCATTGACAATACTAACCCTGTATATCCTAACATATTACAAAAGGCTTTAGCATTGACAATACTTACCCTGTATATCCTAACATATTACAGAAGACTTTAGCA
>JADKLZ010000166.1:2623498-2638210 GCA_021533235.1 Biomphalaria straminea | reverse complement strand
TGCCTAGAGGTACACATATGACGTATCGCTGTATTGCCTAGAGGTACACATATGACGTATTGCTGTATTGCCTAGAGAACAGAACCGAATCTCTTTTCAAGACAGGCACGTCCATTCTTTAATGTTGTTTTGTAATCGCTTTCTTTTTCCTGGTACTGTTCTCTGAAGGAAGGACTTTGCAAGTACTGAGTACATAATGGTATTGTCATAATATTTTTTTTTACAGTGGTCAGCAGGCCTTCATTAACCTACTATAATGTCTTGAATTACTTTCCTTATTTCCGACCCAGTGCTGTCTTTCCAATGTTGACATTATTTTGACGAGAAACTCGTGCGCCAATGGACACACGCGATGGCTGTGTAGAAACACGGAGATACTTTTGGGCTGTATGACACGTTGCCGGGTCGACTGCAGACGCTCGGTACAAGATTGACACCCATGATATGACGTAATTTACCTTCCTTTTATATGTAACGCGTGTAATATATAAGATAAGAGGGATGAGGGTACGCAACAAGATCCAAAGATCCACTTTATTTATACTCTTATAATAGCAAGCGAGGAAGATTGTTTTATGTGTAAAGTTATGGACCTAAATTTAGTCTATAATTTAGACTAGGGGGAGGGTATTGTTATTGATCTTATTGTTAAACAATTAGCTACATGTTAAAAATTTAGGTTTCGTTTTTTCATCACAGGAAAAATATAGATCTATTTAAAAAGATGATTTTTTTTTTTACAATTTATTGTAGTAGCGGTAACGTAATAGATTTAGGTTGGAAAGATTCCATTTCTCTTTGCAAAGGATTACCAAGAAAGCAACGAAATCTCCAACCATTAATAGCCTTGACCTTGTGCTAGTTCAAGTAGGGGCATACAATAAGGTCACCAGACGACTGCACATCCACGCAGACAACTCTTGTTACCTGTCATGTTTGAGTGTCAAGTTTTTGTGTCGTCGCTAGGGGTCGGGGGAGTTTGAATATCCAATCAAAGACAAGATAGCAAGTTTATAATTAATGCCTTAAAAACAAAGATTTAAAAAAAAAAATCGGCACATAATGTATAGATGTGTACCAATCATTGATTGTAAGTAAGTAATTAGCCTATTAGAAAATGTACCAATCAATTCAATAATCAATGATTGTAGGTAATTAAATGTGTATAAATCAATCAGTGTTGGTAATTAACAATATACCAGTTAGTGATTGTAGGTAAAAAACTAGATCTCTATTTGTTACATTTGTTTGGTAACAAAAAGCCAAGATTTGATTTGTAATAGTTTACTCAGGGAAAGAGGGTGAAATAGAAAGACCAGTGCTTTTTTTGTGACCTACGCATTGTAAGGCGTACCGGCACCTTTTTTTTTTTTTTTTTTTACATGAGTAAGACCATTAACTTAACTTAACGCCGTGGTCTACAATAAATCACGATGAAGTTTTGCACTGGGCCGACTTCAAGCAGAGACGATTACGTCATAGACGGTTCCGATGGTAGACTGGCAGACGTCTGTGGCGCGGGAAGACATGTAAGACAGAAAACTGTTCAATGGGTCAACCCAACTGGACACTTCTTAACAGTATAAACGTCAGTTGGTCGAAACAGGGGAACGTGGGTGGGTGCGCTATTAGCTCCCCCCCCCTGCTCCATTTTGTTTTATCTGCTCTACGAACTTCAAGGGAATTTATCTTCTTATCTTATACAATACAGACGTTACTTCAAAAAAGAAGATCATTACGTCCTACGGTTAGTTCTAGTACCTAGTTCTAGTGTGTGTGTGGTGAAGCACTTGGATTCATGGGGTTCTCAGCAAGAAAAAGTAAGTCAACTTTTACATTTCATCTCATTAAAAAAAAAAAACAATATTTAAAATGCATATTATTTTAGTTTTAAAAAGTGTAGGCTTATAGTTATTAAGCAATACCCTCGCGTACGACATGATTAGGCTATATATGTGTTACACGGAGATGTAAGTTTAAGACCTGACCTTGAACTCTGTGAGATCCAGCTAGGCGCCCACTACCTCGGGGGCTTTAAACCAGTGGTGCAGACTGACCTCCGTCTCTATTTCGTAGGCGTTGACCAAAATCCCTATTCCCCCCCCCCCCACACACACAAATGAAGAGATGGGGCGAGTATGGATAAGTAGGCCTATTGCAACGGTGGGCATCTGTTCATTACCAGCACATCAAGCTCTGGTCAGATGTGTTGTAGCATCGAGCAGGGAGAAAAGGTTACATCATAAGAGTTCACCAGCTGCTTGCTTCATGGTAACTTCATACATTCTCATCTCTTTGCCTTTGATTCCGAAGATTATGTGACTAAGGGTGAATTCTGCATTTAACGTGGCCAAGCAGACCCATTTGCGACCTGCATATCTTGCCACAATGAGGTAGTCCCGGATTCCCCCCGAGTCACGTGATAGTTGAATTTACATCGCGCAGCGTGTTTAGTTTCAGTTAGTTTATAGTGGGAATCTGAAGCGTTTAAAGTCAATATTTAGTAGTTTCAATTTATTCATTAGCTCTAAACTATAATTTGTTAATGACAGGAGAATCTAGAGATACATTTTTTAAATAGTTTCAACTAAAGAAAAAACAGTTAATCCTTTGATAGGAAGTACCGAAGCGTTGGCCTGCAATCTGCCATACTGAGATCAAGCTAGCTAGATTTCTTGATCTTCAATGACTAATATACACACACTTACAGATCTTAGCACTCGGGTAACAAATCCTAGAAAAAAAAGTAACACTTTCATCCCCCCTTCCTCTCTGCCTAAATGTAAACACGCTTGAGCTTGAGTAGAACACTAAAAGTTGGACAGCTGACCGGTGTGTATTGGTCAGATAGCTCTAGGCCTAGTCTAGTGTGTAGTCGATATGTCGACTAGTTGTTATAAAAGATGAAAAGACTGCCATGTGTTTTTCCTTGTGCGTAATAGGCTCGAGTTGTTTAGCGTACAAATAACACATCTGATAGTCAAGGATAAATCTAGATCTACTCTTACAGTTACACAGGCAAATGACGTGTCTTACCCCGCCCTTTCAATGTTAAATTAAGTAATAAAATGGATCTAGAATTCTAGATCTATTTCGTCGACGCATTTTTGTAAACTTTAATGTAACATTTTGTATTTCTTTAAAATGATAGAACTTTTAATAAACATCATAACCCATCATGACCCAACCCAAATATAATTCTTAATATTATCAATGTGCTTAATGTATCACAAATTGGAGGAATATGAAAGACATAACGTACGTTACAAAATAGCTGAAGTTTATGAAAATAACATTGTTTTAACTGATTTACATATTATCCCATATATATATATATATATGTGTGTGTATGTGTGTTTGTGTAGTTTACACCAAACTTTTTTTTTTAATCTTGCAGAAACCTTTGTAAAAACATCTTTTTCTGTATGTGAATGTATCATCGGCAATGTGTTGACGCTTGTCATTACTATAAAGGAAATATTGATAATTTAAACCCATCCTTAAACAGTTCTAGCTTGGCCCTTTTTGAAAACATTCGTATAGTTATTTGAACATTCAGGAACTTCGTTGATGTACTCTGCAAATGTAAAAATGTTTGTGAATGTAAACTTTTGTAAAAATAGAGGAGCAACAGCATTGGAAATATATAGGAAGACAATGGCATTCTCCTCTTGTTTGCCCGCCGTCACGTGACTTTGGTTAAAGTAGGTCAGAAATCCGGGACTACCTCATTATACACAAAAAAACAGGTTCTGTGGGCAGTGGCGTAGCTAGAAATTTTCCATCATTTGGTGGGCTTGACCTGTCTGGGGGTCCCAGCATTTTGCGTAATATTTAATTCTTAATGTAAAAAAACACTCATTTAGGGGCCCCCTCAAGTGGGGGCCCAGGGGATTTTCAAATCCCCCCCTCATCTAAGTTATTTTTTTTTTCGTCGTCTGTGCCTGTCTTATCTGATGAATTACAGACGTTACTCCAAAAGAAAATATAATTACGGTCTGTGAGAATCTGGTTATACTAGTTAATTAGTGATTTAATACCTGCAACGTCATTTCTTTTCCTGGCTGATTCAGGCAACCCATTCCATGCTCTAATAGCACTATGGAAGAAGGAGCACTTGTAAACATTTGTCCCAGCATATGGAACAAGTAATGTGCTTTACCCGTCTGTCATTCTGAGTATTTTATTACTTTTTGTTTTCAGACAAGATAATTCTATCGAACCAATCAAATGGAAATTGAGAGAGAGAGAGAGAGGGAGGTAGAGTGGGGGGAGGGAGGGAGGGAGGGAGAGAGAGAATGTCTAAATGTCTATGGTGCAGATTTCTGCCCTATGAAAGTTCGTTCAATGTTTACCGAATTTAAAAAAAACAACAACCATTCATTATTTACTATTCACTGTGTAGAGATAACAAAAGATCTGTAGATGACAGCTCATCATTTTATTACGAACATGTAATGCTAATTAAAAAAGATAACAAAGTCATAAACATAGTCAATATTTGATTTAATTAATATCTATGATGGGGGATTAGTTACAAGGATGGCTGCCTGGTCGTGTCGTATGCGCGCAGGACTGTCGTCCGCACTTCTCGATGGTCCCGGGTTCAAACCCTGCCCGCTCCCGTCGTCCTGAGGAAGGTTTGGACTAGGAAGTAAATTATATTCAGCTCTGAAGGAACATCCGAAACATGTAAAACATATGACAAACAAACATAATAATTGAGTGACAAAGACATGTTATTCCGCAATATTTAGCGTACGACAGGTTTATAAGTGTAATCTAACCATCGAATATGTCACATCTGGGAAGCGTGGTTGAGATGCCATTTTTTTTTGTATGGCAGGGCTCCGTCTTGTCATGCGTCCTTTTCACGGCCTTCATAAATGACCTACCGGCTCAGCTAAAATGCCAAAAGCTGCTATATGCTGATGATATTGTCCTTTGGCAATCCGGAAGGAGCGCAACCTCTATACTGAGTCTATACAAAAACTGTTGCAAGAAGATCTCCATACGCTCTGCTCATACACACAAAAAGTGGAGGCTAGAAATAAACACCTCCAAGACGGTCTATTCCCTGTTCACGCTCGGGACTAGCATTCTCGAACAACCTTTCCATCTCTTCCTTACGGAGTGGCTCTCAGCATGGAAAAGCTACCCAAGTATCTTGTAACTTTAGATCGCAAACTAAAAAAGTGTGAGCACATTCAGGATGTTGCAAGAAAGGCCTTAGGGAAACTTTGCATTGTGCGCAAGCTGGCATCCACGAAGTGGGGAGCCCGAGCAGACATGCTCCGATCCCTGTATTTAGGAGCAGTCCGATCACAGACTACAGCCTACCTGTGCAAATGTATGGCTCTAGGACTGCTCTTGAACAACTTGATAAAATACAGTCCCAAGCACTAAGATTTGTCTGTGGAACCTTTAGGACAAGTCCAGTAAATGCGGCTGAAATAATGGCTAATATAGGTCCACTAAACCTTAGGAGGGAAAGGTCAGTACTGACCTGCTTTGAACGGTATAAAAGGCTGGATGAATACCCCCCAGCTAGAAAACTAGTGGATGGTTGTAGATGCAGAAGACGTATCCAGATGCAGTCTTTTATGCATAATGCCACTACACTATCTGATAAAGCTAGCCTCTCCACCAACCGACAAAACATTCAACATCTTCACCCCCAACTATCCGAGAAGTACGATTGAAACTATATTAAAAGACACTAATGCCACTAAACTAAGTCGTTCATCTAACGACCTTCAAATAATAGCACTGGAGACCATTAATACCTTCATGCCCTGTGCTATTTTCGCATATACTGATGGGTCGGCATTAATAGATTCTGGAAGAGCAGGCTATGGAGCCTACATCGACTTTCTTGGTTCTTACTAACTTCTTACTCAGTTAAAATCTTTGGACCATGTGGTAGAGTTTGCAGTTTTGATGCGGAGACCATGGCAGTCTATGAAGCCTTTAAGGTCATTGACTCTCAACTCGGCGAGGGACATTTGAGGCCAACACAGATTGTTGTGGTCACTGACTCAACATCTGTACTACTAGGGACCCAAAACCGAAGCAAAAATCGCACTTTTCAAAAAATTGCGTAACATTTTTTTAGATTTAGGCGTTTTTCACCCTGCCATATCTTTAAGTAGAAATATCCGATTATAGTAAAAATGGTACCATTAGAAAGGTTATTTTAAGCCCTTTAATAATATGTATAACGTTTTTCGTGTAGGTTAAAAAATAAAGGTGATAATCCTTTACGCGTAACATCACCGTGCCGAATATTCGTGCTAGCGGCTGTGATCGTTTTATACCTTGTTTGTTTTTTCGTAAAATGGGGAGTACGTCAACAAATGAATATTTTTTTTGAACATATGTATTTTATAGAAAAATGAACGAGCTTTACTATGGTACCAATATCTAATTGATTAACATTGTTTTTATATAAAGAATTTTAAAAAATGAAAAACAAAATAGAATTTCTTTACGATAAAGACATGTAATCGTTTAGTTAATGTCACCATTGAAAAGCCCGTCTATTTTTCTTTAAGAGTGTCTTGACATGTTCCCCATTTTAAACCGAACAAGACGCATAAAATAGCGATTTCGCCTGTGTGCGTAGTCTGCTATAATGTGCAAATATGCTCCTTAGCAACACACGAGTCGTTATAGAAAAATTATTTTTATTAAATCTACATCGTATAATTTGTGAGAAAAATGTCTGAGATGGGTCAGTAAGATATTAACCATTAGAGATTTATTGTTTTTTCACCTTCTTTTATTCCGAATTTTAAAAAATAATTTATATTCCAACGTTAATGAAAGGTTAATGTGTAACAAATCTGTAAGTATTTTGTGTTTCTAAGGGGTCATGTCTTCGAAAGTAAACCTAATTTTTTTAAAAACGTATTTTGTAAAAGTGATTGATAAAAATTAAAGAGGAGGATTTACAGTTCATAAAAAAGTAATGGTTCAAGATATTTAATAAATAATTATAATTGTAATAAATGTATAGAAACGCATCACATATTGGCCTTATCCGTTGCCAATATCAACAAATTGTGGCATCGAATGAAGCTATTCTAATATAGAGTAGATCTGGTCTTTTAACTAGATCTAGATCTATATTATATATACAAAATAGATAAAATATAAGACTAAATTAAATCTATTGACATCAGTACACAAAGATAAAGTCTTAATCTAGATTTAGACCTATTTCTCGAGTTCTATACCTAGGGCTAGCCTAGGGACTACAAATTAGATCTAGACCTAGAGTACGACTACGAGAGTTTTGACTTATCCATGTATAGATCTAGATATAGATCTAGAGGCTAGTCCTAGATCTAGATCTTGGTCTAGAGTCTATTATAGATCTAATCTTGGTCTAGACATCTGGAACGAGGGTCTTTCGAATATCACGTTATTCGTTAAAACTTAAAACCAAATAGTCAAATATAGATCTAGCTTCTTTAAAAGGAAACCATCTTAGGCATAATAGCTTATATGGCAGGCATTTAGATCTACATTATAATACATATGATATATATCTATATATCAAGATCTAAGTCTAATTGTCTATATAGATCTAGATGTAATTTTTAGATTTGAAATATCTTTTCGATGATTTTATAAGCTCATCATACCGGTACACTACTTCACTGTGAACTATCCCTTAGTCTGACGAATCGTTGAGGCACCGCACATTATCTATATGACTGTACGTCTTTGTCCACTCCTCTACGACTACGTCCTTTTCCATAGAATCTCTTTTAATGACAGGTCAGAACATTCTTTTATATTGTCTTCCCATTGTTTTCCTAGGTCTAATATAATAGATAAAGACTCTGATTAGTAACTAACTGCATTTAAAAATATAATAATAATTCCCATTTCAAGAATAAAACCTCTAGGCTATATTAGTATTTTATTTTAATTTGATAGCTCAGACAGGTCCAAGAAAAGAATTTTTAATATCTAGAAAGATATCTATGTGTTTATGTTTTATAGTCTCTAGTTGCAATAAAAGATCTTCTTTTATAACAATGAAGTAGCCCTAATTCAATAGGTATTATATTTAGACTACTGATCTCAGTTCAAAATTCTCAATATCACTATAAGCCTGTTTTGTAGACTTCAATTAACTAAATATCCACAAAAAAAACACCAAAAATTAATTCATATTCATATTAATTCATTTTAATTCTTATTAAATTAAAAAATGGATTATAATGCTGTAATGAACTTAAGATCAGTAGATGAGTAGGTTTTATATGAACATATTTTTAAGACATCTAACTATTTATACTAATTATTGATGCTTTACAAGACAGTATTTTCCAATAAAACAATGATAAACTTAGGACCTAATTATTATATTATTTTTCAGAAAGTATAGTTATAGCTGCATAAACTATTTTAAAAAACTTTAATATTTTTTTAAGAAAAAAAGTGAAACTTTGACATCTAAAAGATTTAGGCTACATAAAAGTCTATAAGGTTGATCATGTTGAAGGAAAAAAGTGACTAGGCTGGATGTGTTGAAAGTTAAAATCATAATGAAATCTTAAATTGAGAAGAACATATGGAAAGTAGCTAACTAAAATGAATCTTTCTATTTTGATCAACATGTCATTGAGATACTTGCTCTGATGCAAGTATTATAAATACTAATGTTTCTCTTTTTCTGATAGGCAAACTTCTCACAGTTTGATGGCTGAGATTGTAATAACAGCACATTAGCATTGGGATGTATTAATATTTTATATTTTAAATTTAAAATATACTTTAAAGGAGTTAATGTTAGTTAAAAATTTGTGAATTTTAGAAAAAAAAAAGTTCAAGCTTGATACTATATTTCTAGTTCATGCAACCTAATCAGTGTAAATTTGCTACATAAAGATAATGAAAATAATGACAAATATATGTGTTTCTATGGTAAAATTCATTAGCCTGGGGAATTACAGTTTATATCCTGTATTTTCATGTAGAATTCTTTGTTTAGACAGTGAATATGCCAAAAATTATGTGTTTAGAATAGTTGAGCTTTACTGAAAAGAATTTACTGGTCATTACATTGCAGATATAAAAAAGCCTTGTTTAAAATTATTTCTGCACACAAATTAAGTTCTGATTTTCAGTTTATCAAATCAGCTTATAGAGTTTAAAGATTCAATAAGAAATAATTGAATAGCTTTCAGCTTAATGGCTTTATAGATTATTATGTCAAGAAATCTAAGTAAATGTATGGACTGTATGTCTTTTTTTACCATCATTGGTTGGCAATACACTTACACAGGTCCCTATAAATAAATATATGTTTTTCAATATTATTATGGAAGAAGAAAGAATTATCTAAATTATGATCTGTAACTTGTTCTTATTGCTATACTGGTGTCATATTTTTAGCTCATTAAAGTTTAGCTTATTTTAGAGTTGTAGTAAACCATTGCATATTATTGTATAAGTACAGCAAAATATTGAAATAAAATATTATTTAAAATAGTTTATTCTTGTAGATCTATAAATTCCCCGCATTTTGACATATAGTACATTCATGTAGCATTTATAGCTTTTTTGTTACAAAATTTAAAAAATGCACATTTTTTGTGTTTTTTACCTCCCTTTTTGAAAAATGCCAAAAATGATAAAATGCAACATTCGGCACAAGTAAATAAACTCAAATAATTTTTTGACAAGCTTGAAAAAAATTGAGCGTGTTCTATGTGTGCACATGAATGTTTTTCCTAAGTTTCATCTCTGAGGGCGTTATAGTTTCTATTAAAATGTCCTTCAAAAACACGGGTTTGGAAGGCCAAAAAAAATTTCCCAAAAAACGCGTTTTAAAAAATTTGTAACTTTCTTAATATTTAAGCTACAGACATAAATTTGGTATCCTCGGTCTTAGAATCACGAGCTCTATCCAAATAAGTTTAAAAATAAGCTGTGTGACCATTTTAAAAAATCGGTTTTGGGTCCCTAGTACTACAGGCTTTGCAACCCTGGACCATGGCCCCCCAATATCGACACTGCCATCATGGCCTCACACAATATAAAATAAAGCAGCGCTATGGCATTCCTTTGATAATGCAGTGGGTACCAAATCACATAGGTGTGACAGGGAACACTATTGCAGACACCTTGGCCCACCAGGGAGGGCAAATTCCACCAACTGAACTGGCTGTAAGTTTTCACCATGCCCTGGCTATAAGTTAAAAAAAACTGAAATGGAAAAGTGGTTTGAGTGCTGGGACAAGTCCCTAAAAGCCAGTGGAGTCTGGGAGCGCATGAAGAGCCCTGACCGCACTTCCCCGTGGTGGAGGCTGTCCAGGCCTGAGCAAGCTATAATAGCACAGTGCAGGACTGGCCACTGCCTTTTCTGTTGGCTCATACTTTTCACGGCTATGGCCAAATTTCGATTCACGGTGCCCCCGCTGCGGGGAAGAAGAGGAAACCGTGCCTCATATTCTGTTTGACTGCCCCAGACTTGCTGATCTCGCCTCGACAGGTCTGGGAAACCAAGAATTCTCGACCTGTATGGTGACCCCTATGCACTACGCAAGACAGCAGGGTTTCTGTCCAGGGCTTTTGCAAGAGAGGATTCAAGTCCTTACTCAAATGCAGTTTGATGAATGAATGAATGAATCGGGGTCCCTCAGTATCGACCCATCGATGTAGCAGAAAATGGCATCTAAAGGGTAGGATTTTATTGTTTGTAATGCCAATTTTTTTAGTATGTCAGATGGTAATTGCCTCTTTGTGGCTTTCTCTTGCCCTTATAGGGTCAGGTTGATTTGTGGGGCCGGCATTCTCCTCCACGGAGGGCAAGTACTAATTCTCCTAATAGGGATTCGGTCAGTGAAGAGCCCAGCTGTTGTTGACTAATTGGCTGCAATATGGAGGAACGATCGCATTTGTACGCGGTTCCCCCCTCTCTCTCTCCACTGTTGCACTAAAATGGTGGTTGGTAGCCTTGGGTCGCCTCTTTTATAGCACTCATAGGCCATAAGTACCGTCCTCTCCATCCTTAAGTATAAAGGGGCCACGTTTTAAGATTTCTGCAGCGTTCGTTGGGCTTGTCCGAAAGGTGCCGCAAATGAACCTTAGGGCCTGTGCTTGTACTCGATCGAGTGATTCGAGAGCAGTCTTACTAGCATATACTTGTACCGTATAGCTGTACTCAATTTGTGATCTGACTGCCCCTAAATACTGTGTGTCTTGCACGACCTGACAAATCCCCCACCCCGATCAAGGCCGCGGGGCGACTAGTAGTGGACTTTTCGTGCCCTGGCCTATCGCCCACCACCCGGGGCGCGGAGCCTGTTCGGGTCTGCTCGTGCCCGCTTTGATCTGTGTCTACACTTTTCATAGATTGTATGGTTAAGGCCGTTGGCGGCTTTGGTTACTGCTCTATTGCAGCAGTGTGCATGGCCTATACTTGATGTCGCCTTAGAGGGCAGGGCGACCTGCCTCAACAATCACCACCACAGAATGGCATATAAGTTTCCTGCAGGGCTAGGAGTGGGGTGGTGCACGTTGCTTGACATTCCCAGTTTTGAAACTACCATTTGGTCGCGACGAATTCCTCCACTAGCGCACCAGGGAACGGGCTAGATAGAGCCTAGCTCGTGGACGCCAACCAATCCGCCCGACACAGCCCGCGAAGGCCGCGCCAGTCAGTTCAGTCTTTGCCCAAAGAGAGACCCACGAATCGGCCGAGCTTCAGGAGAACCCGACCAACCCTCGAGTTGGCGTCCAGCGCTATCCGCTTTTCGGAGATCCCGTTAGGTCTTTTACTCACCGTTGCCCCGGGGCCCCACGGGGGGGGGGGGGTGGCTGGGCTGGACATAACCCCTTTATTATACTTTTACACTTGCCGACTGCTCATTCATCAGTGGCAAGGATGTAGTACTCTTGGCAATCCCTCTAAAGAGCGGGGATGTTCACGCGACAACCACGATGGGGTGGCACTGGAATTGCCGTGACCTGCCCTCCCCAGAACCCTTCGATGTGTTGGCCTAAATTATATAATGTGATTTCCCCTATTGAAGAGTGACTAATTTTCTACCTTGTCAAAAAGTGCGCGATTTCCCGGTCCAGGGTGCTTAAATTACTGGGAGCTTAAATTTCCACACACCATTCAGAAAGGATAAAATCATATGCTAACAGCAGAGCTGAGTTTGTCACCCAGTCCATCTACTGTACACACACACCCTTTTCCAATCATCGGACCAAGGAAGAAAAAAAAAAAAGAATCAACCTCGGGTCACAGAGGTCGTTTAGTTTCCCTCCCCTTATCACTGGTAAAGCAAAGAGGGACATCCATGTGCCATCCTGGACGTCTTAGCTAACTTCTGTCCCCCCCCCCCCCTTTTTTTTTTTTTACTATTAAGACATAGTTTTCTTTCCCCACTTTCTCTTCCCTCCCCACGTCTTGACATTCTTTCATTTTCCACATTGACTTCCCTCCCCTCTTGTGAATGGTGATTGGTGTTGGTGTGTGTAGTATCGAATGAGTGTGACTAACAAAACGCACCTGTGGTGTATTGCTCCAGTGGTCAAAAAATGGTACGCCTAGTAAGTGACATGAGGGCGCGGTGGCTGAGCGGTAAAGCGCTTGGCTTCCGTACTGGATGTCCCGGGTTCGAATCCTGGTGAAGGCTGGGATTTTTATTTCGGGATTTTCGGGCGCCCTTGAGTCCACCCAGCTCTAATGGGTACCTGACACTAGTTAGGGAAAAGTAAAGGCGGTTGGTCGTTGTGCTGGCCACACGACACCCTCGTTAACCGTGGGCCACAGAATCAGATGACCTTTACATCATCTGCCCTATAGACCACAAGGTCTGAAAGGGGAACTTTACTTTTTTTACTTTTTAGTAAGTGACATATGTCTGTGATGTTTGTGAGATATGAGCAATATGTGTATTTGGCGCAGTAGAAAGAGAAAGTGGGCGCTGTTTTCTTGTTGTACTTCCAGACCGCCTGGCAGCAGCTTTAGAACAGAATTAGAATACGACTACTTTCGTATTGATCACCAACTACCATGATCCAATTGTCTAGGTACCACATAATGTTGTAATTATCTTTGACTCAACTCTATTGACACACAAAATAATTACCTCTGCAAGGTTTCACGGTGCTTTGTTAACAGCGCTTATAATAAATTAATTATTTTATAGTTATTTGCAGGAGCTTCATGCATACCTAGATAAACCTAACTCAATCCTAACCTTAACGGTACACATTAATGTAACCGGTAGCTAATCAGTCAATGAACAGATTAGCTAGCTTAAATATATAGCTCCTCCTTCGTAACTGAAGATGAGATTATTTCCCACTTTCTATGAATTTGAAGATGGCTTTGGAGTCCAATTTTTTTTTCTTTTAAAAAGCCAACCACATAGATATCATGGTTGCTGCAAATATAACTGCTTCTTTTCACAACTTTTTTTTTTTTAATCTTAGATCTAGGCTACGTTCTTTGTTGATTACCAAGCTCCTTGCATTATATCACGAAACACGACACTCACGGCCGCAGGCAATAAGAAAGGATCCAGAGTTATATAGCGTTTCCCTCACACTCCTTGGGAGAACTTAAGGATGTCTTTGTAGCGTTTGTGTTGACCCTGCCACGCAACTGTTTATCTGTAACAACTTCAAGGATTCCAATGTCTGTAATGTGGTCAAGTCTATAAACCAAATGGATTATTCTCTAATGCAACTCTGTTTGCTTATGCGCCAACTATGTCCAACAGCCCCCAACCCAAAACAAAAGTACCGGCAGTTGCGAGATTGTACTTTAAATCATTTATGTCTTCAAGGCTACTAGATTCTAACTGATCAAACTTCGATTTTGTATTGTTTATAGTTCTCTCTTTTGGATGCGACCACTGGTTAGTGGATTGTGTGTAGGCAGTCGGCCTATGTGTATTGGGGGGGGGGGGGGTCACTGGTCAGCGTAATTTAAGCGATCTATTGTTTCATAGTAACTAAAGCCAAAGTGTGTACAACCATAGACTATATATAGTCTATGTACAACTAGGCCATTAATTAGGCGTGGCGTAGGTCTGTCTAGTCCTGATGTAACCAATACACGTGTCTTTGTTAAACTGACCAATCCTGTGGTCTTTTAGATCTAATCTCGATCAAGTTTTGACACAGAAACCTATTGCCATTGGCCATTGGTCACTGGAGGTCGAAGTGAACAAAGCTGAGTGTGTTGCCAGCTTTCAAAATTCAAAATGAGATGCTCCTAGATTCTATCTATTATTATCTATCTCGTCATACCCCTTGGGTCTCATCTTCAATGGCAAGTCTGTTTAAAAGTGATTTAGATCTAATACCATCTTATTATCTAGTCAATATTTATTTGCTTTGGCAATTAGATCTAACTCTGTATCATTAAATTCATTAACATAGGATTAGAACTAGATCTATAATCTATCTAAAATCTACTAGTACTACGGTTTACGCCATTTTACGGCTATACTTGCGGTACAGGCTAGTAGATATAAATAGATTCTATAGATTATAGATCTAGACCTAGATCTATAGTTCGTCCATCGTGGTTCGATGATGACATTTTAGATATACATATTAGTCATAAATACTATATACTTCATATAGATATATCTAGATCTATAAATATAGATATAAATAATATAATAAGTATTATAATATAAGTAAGTCTGTAAGTAGTGTAAGTTATTA
>JADKLZ010000166.1:2606769-2617084 GCA_021533235.1 Biomphalaria straminea | reverse complement strand
CGTCAACACCAAGAAGACTAAACTAAATAAAGCCATGTCCATTTCTACATCATTTTGTTGCTACTAACTTCTAACAACTAACTTGAAATGGGAAAGGGGAATTATTTTCTAATTAGAATTGTACATTTTCCTCTACTTAGCATTTTTTTCATCCTAGATTTTCATCATCTTTTTCTGAAGTCATTTCAGTTGTAAATTATTTTGTACAACAAGTTACCAGAAAAAAGTCAAGCAAGAGAGGTCACTACACTAAGACTTTGTCTTCTCATAAGAATGGGTTGTCTTCTCACAAAAATGGCTGCCTGGTCATGTGGTATGTGTGCTGGACTGTTGTCAGGTCAACTTGATGCTAATATCTTGCCTGATGCCATTTGTTCCACTGGGCATTTGTTCAAGAAAGTAGATTCTCTTCAACTCTCAAGGAACATTCAAAACATGTCAAACATTTGACAAGTATATCAAGCAAGTGCAGTGTACATGTAAGTAATGTTGAAACATTATCTGCTCTCATTTATGCATTCTTGAAGACAATCTAAACCAGTTACATCAGATTGGTGGTCACCTTCTCCTCACTAAGACTAGAACAGAAAGATTTTATAACTCCACTTTCTGTCAGTGTGTTTCATGGTCATTTGTCACATCACTAAGGAACTTAGTTCATTAAGCACTGGCTGTGTAAGACTGTGTGTTTGTATGTTTTGTGTGTGAATGTTGTTCCTGTTTGCATCTATACAATCATTGCTATAGTGGAAGTCCTGAGGATAATTGTAATCTAACTGAATTTTCATTTGTTTGGATCTTATCTTGCAGGAATTTTAAACTTGATGATCTGCTTTTTGCTTACATTTTGTTTTTTGAGTACATTCTAAAAGAAATACAATACATAAGGATAGAAAATGAAGAGCAAACAATATAGAGATTGGCTGAGGCAATAGAAAGAAAGTGAATTAAAAGAAAAGAAAAAGAATAAACCCTAGAGATTTTGAAACAATCTAAACAGTCTCGCAGCTCTTTGGATAGGTTGCTATTGCCAATTAAACAAAACAAATTTGTTTGGACTACAAGCAAAAGAACTTGTGAAGTTGTGATTTTATTTGTCTAGAAATGCACAAACTTTATAGCAGAATTTTCCCTCTGTTGTCTGTACACCAGATACACTAAATAGCTAATTATTTATTGTTTTTCATCATTGAAAATCTCCAATAAATTCAATAGACTTTAAAGGCTTAATAAACCTTACCATTGTTTTCACTTAATTTGGGTAGTTATTCTTTACAGCTGTAGTAGATGTCTTGGGTGTTTTTTTTATCTTTAAAGTTTATTCCTAAAATACTAAGTTAAAACATAAAGTAAAAGCTGCATCATCATAATAAATTTTATTTAACATGAAAAGAAAAGTAGTAGAATTAATTTTTTTTTTCCTTTTCAAGGCAAAAGTTTTTTTATTTATTTTCTTATATTTATTTAGACCAACATGATGAAAAGGTATACAACATGAAGATGTAGACCAATATGATGAAGATGTGGACCAGCATGATGAAGATGTGGACCAGCATGATGAAGATGTGGACCAGCATGATGAAGATGTAGACCAGCATGATGAAGATGTAGACCTACATGATGAAGATGTAGACCAGCATGATGAAGATGTGGACCAGTATGATGAAGATGTGGACCAGCATGATGAAGATGTAGACCAGCATGATGAAGATGTGGACCAGCATGATGAAGATGTAGACCAGCATGATGAAGATGTAGACCTACATGATGAAGATGTAGACCAACATGATGAAGATGTAGACCAACATGATGAAGATGTAGACCTACATGATGAAGATGTAGACCAACATGATGAAGATGTAGACCAACATGATGAAGATGTAGACTGAAATGAAGATGAAATGTAAACCAAAATATTGATCAAGAGATGTGGGGAATAAAATGGTAAGCATTGCTGTGTATATCAATTTATTTTTCTTATCTAAGAAAAGTTTTGTGTTTCACTGATTATGAAAATGTTTTGATCAATTTTTGTTCTCTTTACAGTGAACATCTTGAGAAGGAAAACAATTCCTAGAGGCAAAGACACAGACACAGTACATACATTAGAGATTTAGAGACTTGTTGCTCTAAGGGAATCTGCATCTGAAAGAAATGAACATTTCCCTAATGCTACTTCAAATTTCAAGACAATCTTAGTGACCAAGCTGCAATACAGAACCCAGTAGGAAACAATGAAGAATCCTACCAACCTCAGATTGAGTACCCATGGTCACCTACTAGATTGGTGAAGCAGACTTCTTCTCTACCCACAGTTATACATCCTGAACACTGTTACATTACCAGAAGTGGTCGCAGTCAGAAAAACTATAACACTGTATAGAACAATCATTTCTAATACAGGCTCAAGTGATGCACTTTGTAAGAACTATTTAGGTGGAATCACCATAATTGACTTGTATCTTGTTCTACATTTAGGCCAATCTTTCCTTAATTTAAAAAATAATTCTTATTTTCCTCTCAATCTTCTTGTTGTTTCAGTGAAATGTTTTTGGGAGAGGGAGGGGCTGTGGTATATTGTCATTATTAACCTTGCTACACTATGCTTTGATTCAGTTTATTATCTCCCCTGCTTTTGTGTGCTATCATATTAATGTTCATTAGTGTCACATCCCTGCACAATTTGTTCTATGCTTTTTAATAGTGTAAATAGTGACTTGATATTGTTTAGATAAATTATATTATATTATTATATTTCTATGCTGTTATTAATATGAATGTTTTCCTGTGTTGCAATGAATGCAATTTTTAGCTTTAGTCCGAAATCATAGATGAGAAATTGTTCTATAAATAAAAACAGATATTAATATTTAGTATTGTCAGACTTCACTAAAGCATTGAGTTCATCCCCTTAGACTATTTAAAACTTTTTAATTCACTTTGTCTTATCTAATGGTGATCATGGGGTATCCACTTTGTCCTCTTCTTAGTCTCTGGTATGAATACTCACTGTTGTCCTGTTGGAGGTTAGGGCTAGGGTGTAATCTCTATTTCTGATGGAACACATGTAGACCCAACAAAACAAACAGTAGACCTAGACTTTATTAACAGGTCATGTAAACATTTTTTCACAGAGCTATTTTAATGTTACTTTTGTATGCTAGTGCTAAGCTGTGTACTTCATTCTTCCAACTACTATTTATATGGGTTAGGGTAATGCTGTTTACTGTACTGTTGACCAGCAGTCTGTGTGTCAGTTTTAATTATTCTGTACTTGGGATTGCAAGTTTTACAACTAATTTTTTTACTACATTTAAATCTACTTTCAATTTTAGTTATATATGGTACATTATTTTTTTAATTGAAACAACTGTCAAAATAATTAGCAGTTTTTTTTTTTTAAGTTTGTTTTAAAATGATGACCACTTCTAATGTTTATGTAAAAAGATCTTGTCCTTATGTTTTTGTATTTTTATCTGCAGTGTTTTGTAATTGCTGCTTTAGTCATTGAAATTAAAGTATCATTTTTTTTAACATTTCTTCTTTATGTTTCTTGATTTCTTTTATCAAGCCCCCTTGGTCACAGAGATGGACAGGTACAACCCACCCAAGTAAAGTACTTGGCTTCCAAACATGGGTCCTGGGTTTGAAGACTAGCATTTTTAATTTTAGGACTATTAGGCACCTTTGAGTCCACCCATCTGTAATGGCATTTGTTGGGGGAAAAGTAAAGACTGTTGGTCATTGTGTTGGTCACCTGACAGTCACAGGCCACAGAAACAGATAAGCTTTATATCATCTGCCCTACAGATCACAAAGTTTGAAAAATGAAATTTACTTTTTTTGACTTATACAATGAATATATTTTTTAACATTTTGCTCTACATCAAAAAGCTTCTATTTTTTGTTTATCATCCACATTTCCTTAGGAAAGTTTTCTTTTTGAGAATGATTTAATATTGAGGTCAAGTTAGATTAGTTGACTAAGAGTTTGTAAAGGGCAATCACTGACTCAATCTTAATAGCACTACCTGTCATATCTTTTTGGCAATTGTTCATTTCATCGCTGATTACAATTCTTCATGTTCGTTGAAGTGATTGCTGTACATTCAAGGTGTATTAAAGCCAGCACAACGACCTGCTGCAGTTACTTCCCTTTACCATTAACTTTCAAATGCGTTAATATTGGTCTCAAAATATGAATGCAGTAACATGCATATGTACACCAAACCTTGATGATAGATACATACATGAAAAAAAATTGTTTTTTTACATATTAATTATCCAAGAGGCTGTTTAGTTACTATTTAATTTAGAGTTATGTCCTTTTGAAACAGTTATGATACCAATTTTGTTGACCCAAATATTTTAACATTTCTCTTTACTTCAAATGTAAAAGACCCAACACCCAAAAAGTGATTCATATTTAAACTTTTTTGGTTTCTGTAACGCTCAAGATTCATATATGCACCTTATAATTGTATTAGGACAAAGTTAAGATTTAATTTTTCTTTGTGAAGCTGCAGTCATGTAACACGTATAGTTAATTCATCCTAATGAAATATGTGTTAAGCTAATTAAACTTGGTGCCATAAAGTTGGTATATATTAAATGGTTCCAATGAAATATATTTCAGACAACCAATCCAACTCCTGGACTTTACATGTGGCTCAGATAATGTGTCCTGCAGAACTGTTTTTACCAATAGGAGAATGGTCAAAAGTGAGTGACCAGTTAGCAGGAGGGGCTTGTTAGGCTTGGCTGGCTACCCACCTAAGAGAAGGAAAGCCTCTGTTGCCATACAGCTATACAACAAAGGAAAGCCTTTGAGGAAAAATCAGGAGTCAACCCTTCAGTTTGCAGCATACAGTGCTACTCCCTGGCAGAGCCTGCGATGTCACTGATCCCAAACTGTATTGGCACTTTCCACTCCTTCAAATATTTAGCTGTGTGGATGACATTGCAACCATAACTAATGTCAGGAAAATGAGATGATTCATAGCTAATGTTTGATAAATGAGATGATCTATAGCAGGAGGCCATAGAATCAGATAAAAGTTTGAGATTCGCTGATAGTTTAGATGGAAACTTGTACAAAAACAAATATTGTTACAAAGCAATTAACTAAACAAACCAGTTTGTAAGAACTCTTTAGTTAAGACAGAACTTGTTCAAAAACAAATATTGTTACAAAGCAATTAGCTAAACAAACCACTTTGTAAGAACTTTATAGTGACACCTGAAAAAGCACAATCGAAACTACTAGAATTAAAAAAAAACACCTAGATTTAAGGGTTGCTGGGGGTAGGGGTTAAAAGCAGCAATTTTTATTTAGTACCAGTACCTGGTAACTATGTCAATCAACCCATTGGACTAGGATAAGTTATATAGCAATAAAGACATCCATACAACTGAAATCCTCTTTAGTCAAAGCAGTGGACTGAAAACCAGCTGTAGTTCTCCCTAGATCTGTTTAAATAGAGATCAGCAAGTCTGAAGCAGCAAACATTAATGAGGCATGGTTTCTACCTACACTGAAGCACTGTGAGTTTCAAATTAGGTCTGCAAACTGCATGAAATGCAGGATATCTGGCATTAACCACTGTCAAGGGGGCTGGAGTTCAAATCCTGATTTGCTTTTGCTGAGCAAAGAAAGGCCAGGAATAACCATTTTTCCATATAGGCAATAAAAAAGAAATTTATAAAAAAATTAGCACAGGCCAGTAACAATAACATTGGTAGTCCTGGCCAGCACTATGACCAACAACAATTACTTTACTGAATGTATGACAGACATCCATTAGAGTTAGCATCTTCACAGGGATTCAAACTCAAAACTTCCCAGTTCAGAAGCAAAGAGTTTTTCCATCAGAAAACCACACCTCTTTTTTGAAGGTAGTAATTTTTGTATATCTCAGTTAATTATTGATATAATAACTGAATTTTAAATTGCGTGCTCATGGGGCATACGCTACAGAATATATTGTTTCTATGGTTCTGGATTTCAATCTAGCTGCTAGACACTCTTCCCAGCTGTCTTGCAAGTAAGTTTGGTCTAAGATCTAATAATCTTTATTTTTGAAAGACCATCTAAAACTAAGAAGCCAAGATAAAGATGAATTTGTATATTTGCATACAATGTTTAGTTTCCAATCCATTAACATTCAATAAATCAGTATGTATCATTCATTGTTTTAATTGATAATCACTAATTAGCTGTAAAAAAAATAGCACTAGGGTTTTGTACTCTGGTATGCATAAAGACCTTTGACTCTAGCAAAGTCTCCGGTTCCGACTGGTCTGTGGTTGCTTCCATCACGATTCAAACGCATGATATTTCTAGAACAAAAAAAAATGACAATCAGAATAAAAATTTAAAAAAAATTATTAGGCCACAGCTTTTTTTTAAAAATTTTATCAATTGTATAGCTTTTAAAATAAGCAGATAAGAAGATTTATATATTGTTGCTGAGATCATTTGACTCTTTAATGTTAATGTGATTTTGTTATTGTTCCCCTTTATGTCAATGTGATCATTTGATAATTGTACATAAAGCGTACACTGGACAGTAGAACAAGATGCGCTAAATGAAAGTCTCAGTTGTATCAATGTATCTTATTGAAGCTATCACGATAAGCTCTTTTTTATAACACAATCAGCAATAAACGTTTTCTTAAAGAATGTTAATAGGCAGAGTGGCCCTAAAGAGGGTTTACTGTAATGGAACAACCTTTTATATGATTCAAGCTACCCGGTACCTGCTTAGTAATACCAATACAAAACATTCCTCAAAGGATAAAACTAACTTACAAGCTTTTTCCTTGCTGATTGTAATTTATTTTATTATCTAATGCTAACAGAGATATTTGGGTAACAACTGGATATGTGTGGATCCCTTTCACTTCTAACACATGTCAGAAAATGTGTACAATTTTATACTAGATGCCTAAAAGGTGGGAAGTGTAACACCTCTTCTGGTGCTTGGTAGTTTGTCTGTTATAGTAAAAAAAAGTAAAGTTCCCCTTTCAAACCTTGTGGTCTATAGGGCAGATGATGTAAAGGTCCTCTGATTCTGCGGCCCACGGTTAATGAGGGTGTCATGTGGCCAGCACAACGACCAACTGCCTTTACTTTTCCCCAACTAATGTTAGGTACCCATAGTGCTACTTTCATGCTTATAGCATGCTCAGAGCGCTTTGGTCCAATCTCATTTGTGGACCAGTGTGGGGGAGGGGGTATCTAGGAGTTGGTTTCCCGTGCTGCCTTTGGGCGCTCAGTAAACACAACTCTGCCCGAGTCGGGTGTCGAACCTCGAGCCCCCTTCTAGGTAGCCAAGTCAAGCCAAATTCAAGCGCACTTAGCCTCTCGAAACTCTTGAACTAAGAACAATAAATAACCCCCTCAAAGGTAAATAAATATTCTTTAAAATGTTTACATGGCAGTTTCTCAAGTACAAATATAATCCTTACACACTAAACTGAACAAGTTCATGTCTAGGATTATGTAGCCTAGTCAAGTGCTTTGAGCTATCATCAAGATTGAACACTGTTTTTCTTTTTTGCAATATTATTGTCTTCAACTTACTACCGACATATATTTATAATTACTTATATATCTCTAAATGGAAAACTTAAAAACTGTTATGAATTCATATTTATAAACAATGTTTTTGTATATCAGACATTTTCATGCTACAGCATGGTCAGTGCGCTAAGGTCCAACCCCCTTTGGTTGACCAGTGAGTATAAGGGAAATCTGGAGGGTCTCCATGCTGCCTTTAGGCATTCAGCAAAAACAACTCAGCTCAGTCGGAATCAGTGGCGTCACTAGGCAGGTGTGGGCGGTGCGGTCCGCACCGGGTGACACCCATCAGCGGTTGACACCCAAGTGGCAAAGAATTGTACTTTGAAAAAAAAAAGACAATTTTGACGCAAATAAGTGATTATAGCTAGGAAAACAAACAAACTTTGATCTATATATTTTAATTTACATTATTTTAGGTAGGCCTACAAATGTCAAAAATGCTAAGTGTTGGAAATTGGAACGCAAATGGTTGTCTTTCGTTTAAGGACAACAAGTCGGTTGTATTTGCATTGCAATTCTTTTGTATTTTATTATTAATCAAGTAAAAACGGCATTGTTGCTAAAATTTAAAAAAAAACAATCCCTATTAACTACAAGATTGATTAAATTTGTTTTAACAAGACTTTTCAATGCGTCTACAGCGCGATTTGAAAGTCTTATGATAAATTTCTCTTAACTGACGTGGGCCTACAATCGTACTATCGACGTATGTGAACAAAACAAGCCCACTTGCTAAACATGAATATGTTCAAATGACGATCAAGCTCGTTAAAAACTTGCATGTTATACTTAAGTGTTTCTCAAACTGGGGGGCGAAGCATTTCAATGTTTTACAAGGGTAAAATTAAAAAGTTTTTTTTTTGTAATAATTAATCAACTTCCTAATATGAACCCAGTCTGTTTTTCTTAGGCCAAAAGTTCTCACAAGTGTTGAATGTCGTTATTTTGACGACTTTTGTGTGACGGAAATAAAAGCTCCGCAGAGTAAGTTCTTACTGAACAAGAAAATGATCATAACACCGTTACACTCACTACAGACATAAGTGAGCGATGTGTAGCTCGAATATCCCTAGCATACCAAGATTTACCAATGTTGACTCCTTCTTCATTAGACTTGCGAGTTTATTATTTTTTTTAATTTGAATCAATAGTGCCTTCTAATTGAAAGAAAATAATTCAATATCGGAACGTCCTTGCCTCTTATATATTTTTTTTTTGCATGGGTTCTGCATACTACAAGAAAAAAGCGCTGCGCAGACGTCAGGAAAAGAATTATGAAGGAAGGGGTGGGAGGACTGATTCCTCTCTCACGCTATTTCCAGGAAGAAATCTATCGAGTCCTCAAAAATTATCCACAAATCAACATTTACAAAATCAAAGGCTCAACGGACTAACTTTTAATGAATATTTACTTCGTACATTTCGATTGTTAACATAATGTACATTTTTTTATAGAAAAATTAAACCGTAAAACTTTATCATAATTATGTCTTTATGTTTCCTCTTCTTCTCACTACATTCTTAAAAGCATTCCCATTGTTATAGCCTTCATCGGTTTCTCCTTTTAGGTACCGAGCTGAATAAATATGGTTGTTGCCTGGTCAAACAAGAGAAAAAGGTTTGAGAAGCACTGTTCATTTACATCAAATGTTTCTCATACTTCAAATTCGGCCCGTCCAACTTTAATTTATTTTCTATAACCTGCTTTTTTTACTAGGAGATATAATGCAATCTAAGACCAAAGAAAATAAGTTTCTGAAGTTCAGAAACACTGTAAAAAGCTTGAATAATTAATGACTAAAGGGGCAGCGAACATTTTTAGATCTAGATTCTAAAATATTTTAGATGGGAATAAAAGTTTGAATAAGGTAAACATAATCTTAACAGTTTCTGTAATGTGTAAAAGTCTAAGAAAGAAAAACAGGTTCAATTAATGCAAAGTATGTTTTTTATTTTAATAATATCAATAATTATTGTAATATATGTAGTAATCATCTCATAATCAATCACAAGCTAAATAGAATAGATACTTATTTTACATTTGTGTAACAATATTGAGAAATGTTTGCAGACTGGGTAGGTGGAGACACCCTGAGCCTACCGCACCGGGTGACACCCACCCCAGTGACGCCACGCCACTGGTTGGGATTCAAACAACCCTTGATAGGAAGCCAAGTGGTTTCTTCCACTCAGCCACACATCCTGTTGTGATTCAACATGGAGAGTTGATATGACATTCTTATATTATTTCTCCTCCAGTGCTATGGCAATTAGCCAAGATAAAAATTATACATTTTGACATTGGGAGTAGAAAATTAAACAAAAAAACTTACACTTTGTTATAGTCAGAGTAGAAAATGTACTGTGGCGTTATGGTAAGACCAGTGAACTGAGAGCTATAGTCTGTGAACAAGACAACTCTGTTTAAAGTTCCAGCAGTGTTGATGACTTCAATAGTGTGTGCACCAGCATCGTAGAAGTATAATTTCTTGGCTGGAAGAAGTTAACAAGAAAAAAAAATCTGAGAATTAAGATGGCAACTTGGTCATGAAGTATATGCGCTGGACTGTCATTCAATCATCTCAATGGTCTTGGGTTCACACCTTGCCCGCTGACATCTCCCTTGACACACAGAAAATTTGAACTAGGAAGTACATTATTTTTAACTCTGAAAGAACACCCGAAACATATAAAACATCTGACAAACATTTTGACAAAACAAAAGGGGCA
>JADKLZ010000166.1:2569869-2596315 GCA_021533235.1 Biomphalaria straminea | reverse complement strand
ATATATATATATACAAGAATTGCTCGCTTAAGAGTATAGGATTACTCCTTTAGGTCCACTATGCTTGTTATTTTTAAGTGACTGTGAGAGTGGAAACCAGAAGTTATAAATGAGTGAACTCGATTATAGGATACTATCCAATGGACCTCATTCACCTATAGTAAACAAATAACATTTAGCCACATGATTCTCTATATCACTTGATACGTAGTTCTCATTGTTTTATCAATATTATGACGTGGCTAAATGTGTTTATTTACGATTGGTGAATGAGGTCCATTCAATAAAAATAATAAAAAAAGAGTAAAAGCTGGCATTTTCCACACGGAGAACGCAAACTTAAAAAAGGGGCCTTATTGCACACTCTTTAAACGTCAACAATCTACTTCATTTCCAATCGTAGCATGTTACCAGCCAGACATTCATATAAACGCTGCACGAATAGTCTAAGAAAAACAAGAGATTCTACTCTCTTGCGTGAAAACGAGAATTGATTACCACAAGGTGGCCAAACTTTGTATCAAAGTGTTAAGACCTATTGCCCTATCTGTTTACATTTTTTTAGATAGACATTTTAGCTCTTGTTTTTGCAATGTTATCACAGCGCCTTGAACCTACATCATGTTTGTTAACAGCGCTCTATAAATTAAAAATTAGTATTATTATTAATTAGGTACTTTTAGGTAATTATCAATCAAAAGTAGGTCTAATTAATTATTATTTTTAAAAGTATTACTATAAGAAGGGCCGATCCTTTACTCGTAGCGTGGTATTTGAATGGTAAATACAGTGGCGTAGCTAGGGTAGGGGGAGGAGGGGTAGAATTTGAAAATCCCCCCGTGGCTCCCACTTGAGGGGGCCCCCAAATGAGTGTTTTTTTACATTAAAAATTAAGTATTACGCATAATGTTGGGGCCCCCAAAGAGGTCATTCCCCCCCGGGTCCCTAAACGATGGGAAATTTCTAGCTACGCCCCTGGTAAATCACTTACCTTCCAAACCGAGTTTTTTTTCGGATTCGAAATTCAACGATGACTGACATGAATTTTGGGACTTTATCTGACATTAGCTGGAAAAAGTAAAAGCGGGTTGATCATTGTGATAACCACATGACACCCTCGTCAACGGTAGACCATAGAAAGATTGCCTTTATTTATATCATCTGTTTAATGGGTCGAAAGGTCTGAATGTCTTTGCTTTTTTAAACATCTGTTCTAATTTTAATCTGCGTTATTTGTTTAGTTTTGTTTATTTGTACAATGTACACTTCTCACCTGGATTGCAAATAACTCCAGCTTCTTCCATTGGCCTGCAGTTGTGTTCGCTCCAGTTTCTGTGTGAGCAATCAGCCAGAGTAGTTTCGTTACCCAAACACATGACATCGTCCAGCATAAACGGCAATGTATGACCAGAGGAAAAATATCCACCACCAACTGCTTTAGCTCCAGATCTAGAAATATTTAGTTGTATACAATTTTAGGAGATTGATCAAAATTTTATTTATTATGGCATAGATAGAACCCCAAATAGGTGTAAGTTATAAGATATATGTCCCTTTTATCTGAGACTCTCAACATCTTCTTCTTATTATTATTATAATTATTATTATCATGTTAAAAAAGAACAAGTATTTATTCCCTGGCGCTGCCAGGGTCGAGTTTCGTTAAAGAGAAACAAAATTCATCGTAGTCCCTTTATCAGTTTCCACTGAAAAGTTTTCTGGTGATGTGACAGGTCTGCAGCAGTACCGCCCTCTGACAGGCAACGTGGATGTTCCTAGGAATGTTAAGGGCCTTAAAGGTATCTGTGAGGTCAGTTGTTATTATCCCCTCGGTTGATAGAACAATGGGGTATATTGTTATTTTGGATAACTTCCATAAATAGGCTACTTAATCTCTAAGCCAGTCTAAGCCTAGGTTCTTATAGCGCGGGATACAACATTTGAGGCCAAAAGAAAATCAACTGCCTAAGACAGACGTAGACGAGTAGCCTTATTTAACATGAATACTCATAATCTGTAGTAGCCTAAAATATTTTAACTTTTGTGACAGTCAGAATTTTTTTTTATGAGCTTTCTTTTCGGTCATCTCAAGAGTCGTCTGGGCCTATCCTCTGGAGTAGCTTTGCATTTGTTCTTATGCATTTAAACGAAACGCGCATCTTATCTTATCTTATCTTATCTTATTATGATGTAACAACGTCGGAAATCTTACTTTTTGTATCCTAGCACGTAGCAAGCGACTTGTGCGTCCTGGTCTGACCAAGAGTCATCGCAGACTGACCCCCAAGTGTCGTTGTAGAACACTTCCAATAGACCTTCGTAGATGTTGGAACCATTTCTTAGACGTAACTGTAGTGTGTCTGTTTCTCCTGGAAATGAAATAGACGATGTCAATAGTATCAACTGTTTTCTACTTAAGATTCATGATCATAATTATCGTCATCATCATCATTAAAATCATTATACAAAGTAAAGGGGTACTGAGACTGTTCGGCGTTTCGAAATTTCCAGAACAGCAACTGTTTTTGACAGAGTAACAAGAGAAGGGGGCGCGGTGGTCGAATGGTTAAGCTCTTGGCTTCCAAACCTGAGGTCCTGGGTACAAATCCCGGTGAAGACTATGATTTTAAACTTCGGGATTTTTAGGGCGCCCTTGAGTCCACCCAACTCTAATGGGTACCTGACTTTAGTTGGGGAAAGCAAAGACGGTTGGTCGTTGTGCTGGCCACATAACACCCTGCTCGTTAACCGTTGGCCAAAGAAACAGATGACCTTAACATCATCTGCCCCATAGATCGCAAGGTCTGAAGGGGACACTTTACTTTTTTCACAAGAGAGAGGCGGTCCATCTCTTATAGGCTGCCAAGACAGCTTTTCTATGGAACTTTATTTTTGTGCGCCCTTATATTTTGACCTACCTTGTGGATGATTTTTTGAGAACGAATCATTTCTTAAACATTGACCGAGCCAGTTTAGCTTTCCCCTGTACGCAGTGTTGAGGAGATCCTTGTTTTAGCCAGCCTGAGTGTTCCCCTCTCAGACCTTGCGATGGCCAGACAATGTAAAGGTCACCTGTTTCTGTGGCCTACGGTTAATGAGGGTGTCAAAGCCAACGACCAACCGCCTTTACTTTTCCCCGACTTATGTCAGGTACCCATTAGAGTTGGGTGAACTCAAAGGCGTTCCAAGATCATGAAATTAAAAATCACAGTCTTCAACAGGATTCAAACCTGGGACTCCTGGTTCAGACGCCAGGCGCTTTACCGCTCAGCCACAGTGTTGGCACAAGGGGTATAAATATATATAATGATATATAGTTCATCCATCGTGGTTCGATGATGACCACTGTGTCATCCAGGGGGCTGAGGGTTTAGCACTGGGTTTTTGTGCCTCCTAATGTGGCTGGTGAGACTTATGTGAGCCCGGAATGTTCGGCTGCACACTGGGCAGGTTATTCCAGCTGGAGCTACAGTCATTGGCCAGGCTTTTCTTCTCTGGCATTTTACTTCTGCCAGTGTTGTTCTCTTTTCTTCAGCAATATGTGCGCCGATTTGTGTTTTCACAGCGCGACGCCATGATGGTTCTGTCTCCCAGTTGGCTGGGTCTATTCTGAACGCTTTCAGAGAAGCTTTGTGGAGCGTTTCGTTTGACCGTCTTGTGAGCGCTTTCCTTCGCTTAGTTGGTCATACAATAGTCGTTAGGGATGCTGCGGTCTTCCATTCTGCATACGTGTCCTGCTTTGCAGATCCGCTCTTCCAAGAACTTCATTATCCTGTATTTTGTCTTTCCATTTGACATTCAGTATTTTTCTTAGACATGTCATGTGGAAATGGCTCAGTTTCTTTGCAAAGATAAATAAAAAAATAAGCTGTAGTAAATAAAAGGATAAAAAGCTGGAAAAATCCTTATCATATATCAATTAACGAATGCTATCGACACTCTTTCAAAATACAAATAGCACAAAGAAGTAAACAGACTCCTATTTATTATCACATTATATTATACACTTAGCAAATTGTAAATGTGTAATTACAATAGGAAAAACAAATTACCGGAAACACAAATGACACCTGCCTCCTCTCCGGGCACACAGTCATGTTGACCCCAGGCAGTATGAAAACAGTGGTTTAAGGTCGACACATTAGCCGGACAGAAGACTTGGTCGAGTAGATAGTCGTAAAAGTGGTTCGAGTGAAATCCATTGTTTGTCACCGCTCTGGCGCCAGATCTACCAAAGTCAAGATTATATTCTAATTAGATTAGTTCAAGATCCAGGGCTTCTACCCACTTATATCTGGCATTTCTAGAACAAACTTGTAAGGTAAGGAACGCTATAAGTTTTGTGTGGTTTGCCTGTCCGTCCTGTTTAGATCTCGGAAACTTGAAGAGAACATGAAAATCGGACATCATGATACTTTAGATCAGTGATGCCCAAAGTACGGCCGCGGGCCAGAACCGGCCCGCGACGTGGTTCCATCCGGCCCGCCGAAAGGTCGGCAAAAGTAATGAAAAAATTCTCCCCCATTCAAAAAAGCTGAATATGTATCTTTCCCTTCGTTAGGGCCCTCACTTTTTCTTTGATTGATTGGTACCATGACCTTTAACGAGTGTGCATTTATGAGTAATGAAATGGAAATCAGAATGTACAATCTAACAGGAAAAGTGAATGGTATTTTTTTGTGGAACATGATAATAAGTCAACATATTTGTTTTGTAAAGAAAGTCTGGCTGTTTCAAAAACAAAAACAATATGCAGCGGCATTACAAAACAAATATGAAGGCCTTCTTGATTTGTTACCTTACCTGTTACCTATCCCTTAGTCTGGTGGACCGTTGGGGCACCAAGCAAGACTCGTAGACTATCTTTCTCCATTCCTCTCTATCCTTTGCCCTGTTTAAAACCTCTTTCAATGGTAGGCTTGTCCATTCTTTGATGTTGTCTTCCCACCGCTTTCTCTGTCTGCCTCTTCTTCTTTTTCATGGTACTGTTCCCTGGAGGAAGGTCTTTGCGAGTCCCGAAGATCTTGTTACATGGCCATACATTTCGTTTCTTCACAGTAGTTAGCAGGTCATAATTGGGTCCTATCGCTGCAGTAACCCTGTCTCTAACCTCTTGATTTGTGATGCTGTCTTTAAATGTGATGCCTAGGATCCTTCTGTAGCATCTCAATTCCATTGCTAGGATCCAAGACTCACAAGCATATAGAAATGTGGCCATGACCAGGGAGCGCATCAGTCTGATTTTGGTGCCGACACGCGTGTCGAAAGTTAAAATGGCCCGCAGGTCGAATTACGTTGAGCATCACTGTTTTAGATCATTCATTTTTTTTTAAAAAAGGTCACAGACTTCTTCATGAATAACTCAAGCTTCATACGTAGATTTGCGCATTGGTAAAAAAAAATTAGCAATTTGCATGTAAGGTCACAAAAGGAAAAGTATCAATGTATTATTATAAAATATATGTTCCATTTATTAAGTAACTCATAGCATAAAATACTGGTTGAAATATTGTTTATAAAAAAGAATTTTGATACGAACTTCAGTTTAGTTGTAAGTTTTTTTTTGTTTTTTTTTTTAAAGAACTACTTTAAAGCGCGCAGTTTTGACATATCCTTATTATACACTCGACAGTCTAAATAAGTCTAAATAAAGCCCAGATCTAAATATATTTATTATATGTAGGCCTATACTTTTGTATAGGCCTATTATAAATGTATTAATAACCTCAACTCTAACCCCTCAACTCAAGAAAATATTAAGAAACTAGAACAGACACAAAATAGAGCAGTGAGATTCATAACAAACGAATAATCACATTTCACTAGAGTAACACCTTTAGTAAAATCACTAAATTTAGAAAGCCTTCAGGATAGAAGACTTAAGAGTAAAGTAGCAATTATACACAAAACACTGAACCATAATCTCCAAATACAAAAACAAAACTTAATAAAATACTCAGAAAGACACAAAGATAAAGGCACATTCCTCGTCCCATATACTAGGACAAATCTGTACAAATGCTCTTTCTTCCCTAGTGCCATTAGAGCATGGAATGGTTTGCCTGAGCTAGCCAGGAAAACCAGTGACTTGGCAGAATTTAAGTCACTGGTAAATATGCATGACTGAATGCATGACGCGTAGGACGTAATCATCTTCTTTTTTGAAGTAACGTCTGTATTATATAAGATAAGATAAGAATAGTTTGAACAAAATTAAAATTATTAATGCAATAGCTTATCTTCTGACATCTTAGGGATGCAGATTTATTTATTATTTAAACAGTAGTATCACATTAAGAAGTGAATCGAATACAAACAGCATAGATATTACACCTTTACTCGGAAAGAAAAGGCCTACTTTTGCTGATCATAACATTGTCATAAGTCTTGTAATTTTTAGATTAAACGTGTAAATTGATATGAATTCTAGTGTACATCTAGATTATATATGAAGATTCTAGATCTAGTCAAGATTCTAGATCTAGTTCTAGTTCTATCATGGGTTCAACCCCCCTGGCACCCCGAAATGAAATCCCCCCCCCACACCACGTGGAACTTTGTGTTGTGATTAATTTTTTGCTTTGCTTTTGTTTATTTTAGGTGAGATTTAAATGTTAAACCATCACTTGCCCCAGCGCTGCCAAGGGGTTTTTGAGTTAAAAGTCCCTTTCCAGGGGGTTTGCGATTAGCCCCCCCCCGTCCCCCCACACACACACTCACATACTTCTATAAAACAACAATAATAATGCAAACGACAATTGTCAAATTGCAAGAGCAAAGCTAAAGGGGATTTTGAGTTAAACCTCCGATAAAACCTTCCATAAAGCGTCCTAAAGTAATCTGCTTACATCGGTTGATATATCGCTAACATCCATCAAAACCTAGTCTACTGTTTACTAGTCACGTCATTGTCTCAAAGTCAAAACTGCAAGTAATTTTCCAAAACAAATAACTAATTCCTAATCGTGTCATAACAATTTTTTTTAAAATTATGCTGAGTATCTATACATTGTAATCGTTGCGAAAAATGTAATATTTATTCTATTGGGTTTACATGCCGTGAATTATAAGATGAACAAAGGTTTAAGTAACAGAAATTCCTGTTTTACATTCCGTTTGGTTTGGGATGAATAAAACAGTAGCACGTTCCGTTGTGTAATCAGACCAGCTTGTCATTAGGACCGAAGGATTGCGCCCCTTTGTGATTCCAATAATCCGGATTCTACTGTATTTAGCCACATTATAACAATTACATTACCTTTGATAACCCAACATGTGGCAAACCACTTCGGCTTCAATTTGGGACCAGGTATCGTCGCAGACAAATCCCCATCTGTTGTTATGAAACACTTCCACCGTTCCTTCGTGTCTGTTTTGTCCATCTCTCAGTCGTATTTGTAAGTCAGTGTTGGCTGTGGATGCATAATGTTACATTCCTATATTGCAGATTTCATCTATAGCAGGTAACTATCAATAACTAGTTTTTAGTATATCCTGTGTACAGACTACAGGAAGTGACGATCATATAGATATATTATTTTAATAAGTAAACGATAATTTTGTGCGTGATCTTTTTAGCATTGCAATTTTTCGATATTCCTTCCTTGACATTATCTATTCAAAATGTCTTCCAATCTCTGTTTTAGTTTTTTATAATTTGCTTTAGATCACCTTCAAAGACATATATAAATATAGACTTGAAAAAGGTAAAAACTTCATGTAACTTGAAAACATGTATATCTATTGTAGTGTATCGAATTCTGAAAAATTGCATGATCTTCAGTCTTAGAGATTAAACAAAAGTCATAGACATAAATAAAGTACACACAATTGCAAATCACAAATTTTCGTTTCATAAAACTCTCTTATCGGCCAGTCTATATTTATTCAAGTCTATGGATTACCTTACATCCTATCTGCAGTTCTTTTCGTTGTATTATCTTCCTATACTATCTGAATGTATTTTATGACTTACATAATGCAAACCGGATCCTACAAATCAAAATACAAAAAAAATATTGTCGATTACTGTATTTAAATTTTCTCTATAAGTTCCGTTGCTGAATTATATTAATTGTTTTATGATAGCCTCGAAAATATGAACGTATTTTCCCCCTACTCAATTGTCGACCATGAGGAGAGGCCAAAGAGAAGAGTTTCATAGAGATTTGAAGTAAGAATAGTCTTTAAACGTCAGCAATGCTCTTGTTAATACATTCTTTGAGGACTTCTTAAGACCATTTGTCTATTTGATTATAAATTTATGAGTCTGTAAAGGAGATCTATACATAGTTTCAACAGACTCAAAACACTATCTTTTTATTGTTCAGGGTTGACTGTGAGTGTGAACTACAGTCTGTGAAATGACTAACAAAATCACTAATCTGACTATATGACTAGTTTCATGAAACCAACGAAATAGAACTTGTCAATTTGTGCTGTATAATCTGCTCATCAATCTATTTTCTCTCTACTCTGTTAAGAAAAATAGTACCCTTAAAAAGATCTTTACAATCATCGTTTCGCGTCTCAGAGCTTATAAAGAAACATTTTCAATAGTTGGTGTGTGTGTTTGTGTGTGTGTGTGGTTGGTGAGTTTGATATGATATAATAATACATAGCCTTGATGAGCTCTAAAAAAAATACAATGGCTTTTATATAATAATAATAATAATAATAATAATAATAATAATCTTTATTGTCCGTAAGGAAATTTGTCTTACAATTTGTGCATTATACAAAACAAAACATTATTTAAAAAAAAAATGTACATTCACACCAGACTCACTCACAATTTACACATAAAAAGTTTACATTAGATTGGTTCTATTTAATGATCTGATTGCCAGAGGAACAAAAGAGTTTTTGTGTCTGTTTGTCCTTGCTATCGGTGTCTTGTATCTCTTTTGTGATGGTAAAATAGCAAATATAGTGTGCGAAGTAGGACGACTTAACCGACTGACACTTATCACGGTGTGACAGTAAGATCTATCCATACCGGGTGACCCTAGTGACGCCACTGATGACATAATGGTTTTTAAAATTCTGATTCAAAAGATGAATCACATAAAGCGATGCTAATATCTATACACTATAATATTCAGTTTTTAAAAAAATATGCAGGTAAAATCTTACTTGTTTCAGAACAAATCTCTCCATTGCAATCATTTTGCGAGCAGCACTTGAGGCACAGATTGTCTCTTTTGTCCCTTGATTCAGTTTCCGTGTGTCTCTTTCCAACGATCATGTCATTGTCGTTATTGTAATGTTGACAAAACTGGGAAGTCGTTGAAATAAATATGGAGCATTATTAATTAAACAATGTCATTGATCTATAAAAGGATAAAATATTTTATGCTAGTCCAAAAAATACTGTTAATGGTTTTTCTCTTACAAGAAATCTTGATCCAACCCTAGAGAAAGTTTATGTTAATGAACTGAGCTTTCAATATAATTAAGTAGGCCTACAATTGTATTTCACATTGCACATGATATGTTTTTATCTGATAAATATGATATGATTGGATTTAAGGTATATGGTCTTATAAAAAAGTAATCTTTTTGTAAAAGATTTGTTGCTTGGTAGATAAAGTAATTATCATTTTCTTAATTCATTTGCTAAGACTAATTTGTACAATTAATTATTGCAATTAGAGCATGGTACATGAATCTACCAAGAAAACAGCAATGTAGCAGAGTATAACTCACTAAAAAACAAGTACGACTATAATAACACACGGATACTCAAAGGAGTAATTGACCTGTCGTTTCAAGGAATGTCGTAATTTAGAAGGTATTTTAAAATAGGTCAATATTATTCATCATGCAGACATAGCATTTTCGGACCAAGTTTTCGATGTTAAATAAGAATATAGAAATAAAGTTATTGAAAATGCCTTAGACGATAATGATCTGACCTTATTATTACAGTTTTAATGAATCTATTTTAATTAAAACTAAGAAGTACGTACATCTTGCTTGGCGCAGCCCATGTCATATTGTATTCGTGAGTTGACATTAGTGGTATGGGTGTAGCACACCTGAAAGTGACACAAAAGAATTCAAAGAACAAATCGAAATTATGAGAAGCTCAATAAAGTAAATTCATTTTCCGAAGCCATATCAAACTACCTTTAGAAAATGTTAAGACAATCCCAATACCAGGATAAAGAAAGGCAATGACCAATTCCCTTTACTTTCCACAAGTAATGTCATGTACCCATTAGATTTGGGTGGACTCATGGAGCCCTAAAAATCCCAAAAATTCAATATCCTAGCACTCACCGAACGCTATATCACTCATTTACCACCACCGTAGCTTTACCACTAAGTTATGTATGTCTAGAAAGCTTTAAAAATTTTTAGGAGAAAAGAAATAATGAAGAACAGAAAGTTAAAAAAAAAAGTTCCCCTTTCAGACCTTGTGGTCTATAGGGCAGATGTTGTAAAGGTTATCTGATTCTGTGGCCCACGGTTGACGAGGGTGTCATGTGGCCAGCACAACTACCAACCGCCTTTACTTTTCCCCAACTAATGTCAGGTACCCACTAGAGCTGGGTGGACTCAAGTGCGCCCGAAAATCCCGAAATAAAAATCCCAGCCTTCACCAGGATTTGAACCCGGGACCTCCAGTACGGAAGCCAAGCGCTTTACCGCTCAAATACCGCGCCTTCAAGAACAGATAAAATATTTAAAAAATGACATGAAACTGGCCTCATTGTCTCCACACGTAACATAATTGTTACAAAAAGGCTGATACGATGTGCACTGTAAACATCTTAAGCACTCTACTGTAAATGAAAAATATATATTGATATTAGCATTGAACCTATTGTTAATCGAAGGAAGAGTAATAACTAACCTACAATATTCCATAAATAGATAAAACTTCACGGTAAACAGCTTTAGAAAAAAATGTATTTAAAACCTTTTACGTTTTAAGTATTGAGTAGTCACCCCTTAAATATATGTAATGTTTTCGTGTTATTTTTGTTGGTATAATAATAATAATAATAATCTTTATTGTCCATAAGGAAATATGTCTTACAATTTGTGCATTATACCAAACAAAACATTTATAACTATAAAGAGAGACATAATGTTCATTCACACCGGACTCACTCACAATGTACATATCAAAAGTTTACATCAGATTGTTTCTGTTTAATGATTTGATTGCCAGAGGAACAAAAGAGTTTTTGTGTCTGTCTTTGCTATCGGTGTCTTGTATCTCTTTTGTGATGGTAAAATCACAAAATCCTGACCCAAAGGGTGATTTCTTATTTCTAGAATCTTTTTAGATTTTGTAAGGATATTTGTCTCAAACAGCTGCCCAAGACTGGTTTAATTATTACAAAGTTTCTATCAACTATTTCTGTCTGTCTTGTAACAAGCTCGTACACGACATTTCAGCTACAATCAAGAAGACATTTTTTGCACATTTATTCCTTTATTTCTGACAACAACAAAAAAAAAACAATTTAAAAAATATTAAACTAGTTTATTAATTATTGTAAATTAGAACAAGAGATAGAAAGAAATTGTACTTGACAGAGGTTGCGGTATAAGCTGAATTATTCCCCTTTATAGATAACTGTACAAATTTCAAATTGTATACCCAACTCACTCGCAGAAGTTCGTTTTGAGGAGGCGGGACTACGGCGAGAGTTCGAATTATTGTCGTCCCCCTTAATTTTTTTTTTTTTAAATAAATGCTTTTTAAAAAATGTTTATGGTAAAACCCAGATACCCCTGTGTTTCTCTACCATCTCTGTCCAGCTGGACCAGACAAGTGATAGGATCATAGATCATAGCCTACTGACAAAGCTAAAACATGAGACAGCACTAAGCAAAAAACAATTGGTAAACATATTTCTATTTGCAGAGATTTATTGCCGTTGATCTAGACCTATTACAAACTTAATTACAGGACTGATAAAAAATAATTTATACAACACTTCGTTTATAGCGTTTTAATTTTTTTTTTTTTTTTGTTTTTGTTCTCAATTTATATATCTCTGTAAAAAGAAAAATATAACTATAAACTGTAAATAAAAATACTTTATCTCCAAGTAAGCATCTTTTTTTTTAAAATAAAAATTTAAAAAAAATTCTCTGCTTAATTTTTTACGTACACTCACATAAAATTTAGACCTGTCTAGCAATATAGGGTCCAATATAGCCTACATCAAAACATATTCTTACCTCTCCACAAATTAAACCATAGCATCAAGATTAGATAATCTGTAGAAAAGTAATATTGGTTGTATCCCGTTATTACATATACATCTTTAAATATAATCGTTGCTTAAAATATATCGCGTTGTTCATTTGAAATCTAAGCGTTTACTGAATTAACGAACTTATTTTACTTTTTTATTTATTTTTTTTAGCTTGAGATAAGTGTTTGAATTCAAAGTTCATAAACCAAAAATAGAATTACTTGTTTCTGTTCTATAAGAATAAAAGGTAATTTTCTTTAAGGGCAGTAGAATAAACAATACTATGTGTAATTCTATTATTATCACTAATAATTATTTATAAATTACTTATATTCCAATGCTTTCAGATATTATTTTTAATTTGTTGATATTTTTTTAACGATTACAAAGTAAAAAATTCCTTGCACTTAGCTTAAATTACCCACAATGCATGTTTCTATCCCATGAGACAATTTTAAAACTGAGAACTTTACCAGATCATTTTATATAGGCTATTTCTTTGAAGTGCTTGAGAACGTCACCTTCTGTTTGAGAAAGTCTACAAGTAGACTATTGATAAGTTCAAGAAGTCCAAGTGTTCCTCTTAAAGTCTTGGTTTTATTGCACATCTACTAAAAAAAGTTCATTGTATTCTACGTTTAATGATGTCATATTTAATAATAGTAACAAAAACAATTATCACATTTCACATTCTAATTGTTTTTGTTGTTTGTTTGTTTTTTTTCTGCGGATGGATTAGCACACAAAAAAACAGTGCATGTGTAATCGGGTCCTTATTGGTAAACTCTTTGAGAAAATAAATCGAATAGTATGAAATCTTTTTATATCTTATTTGATTATTACAATCCCTACTAAAGGCAGCACAGAAAGCGTTGGAAGCGTGGTCTAGAGGCTAAGGACGCTTGAACTTCGCTTGGCTTCCCATGAATGGGCTCGAGGTTCGATTGCCTAAAGGCAGAACGGAAAACCTTCTCCCAGATTACATCCCCCCACTGGTCCACACATGAGATTAGGATGAAAGTAGCGCTATATAAGACATTACCTGTTACCTGTTACCTATCCCTTAGTCTGGTGGACCGTTGGGGCACCAAGCAAGACTTGTGGACCATCTTTTTCCATTCCTCTCTATCCTTTGCCCTGATTAAAATTCAATGGTAGGCCTGTCCATTCTTTGATGTTGTCTTCCCACCGCTTTCTCTGTCTGCCTCTTTTTCTTTTTCCTGGTACTGTTCCCTGGAGGAAGGTCTTTGCGAGTCCCGAAGATCTTGTTACATGGCCATACATTTTGAGCTTTCGTTTCTTCACAGTATTTAGCAGGTCATCATGGGGTCCGATCTGTCTTATATCAAGAGATATAAGACATAAGCTATACAAAAGCTTTAATGATTTTTCATGTATATGACTTGATATACAAGATATAGCTATTTTCTATTGCCATTGTGTGAGTATCTATTGGTATATAGGTAGATAGGTGTATTCTGTTGTACGTTTACGACATCTATATAGAAGATATTAGGAAAACCTCACATCCAACTGGAACGAATTTTTTTTTTCATCTTATTTATTCTCATACATGTGTGTGCCTTTATAAATTGTGAGACTGTGATCACAAAATATTAGTTCAGTTACTGTCATTCATTCAATGTCTAATAAATAATAAATTATGTCATTCTAATACTTAAATTGTGCCATATATTGCTTTTTATATTTCTTCTGTATTTTTGAGAAGAGGTAGCGAATCATTGAAACATGAAGGGCACAGAATGACCTAAAATGTGACGATGCGCATATTCTACATCCGCAATTGAGAATTTCAAAATGTGATCTTGTACTATGATTAGGTCATAAGACAAGAGACTTCTGCTGTACTGGCAAATTTGTCCAGTTGTACCTCGTGGTCCCAAATTGTATTAGTCGGCTTTTTATTATAGCCTCTAGATATATAACTTACTGAGACATACACGTAATAATAATAAGGTTTCGGTTGCAACTATTAATGAGTTTATTAAGAAAAAAAAAAGATCATGAATAAATTAGGAAATAAAGGCCAACAAATGAAAATAAAATACTGAAAAAATTTAAAATAGTTAGACGGGTGCAGGTCAAAACAATCCTAGGACCGTTATTACTAGTTTATACTGCTGTCTCGTCTCAAAACAAAAGTTTGTCTTTTAAATACTACGCAACAGTATACATAAAAATGAAATACATGCAGGAGAGGATACAAAGACGCAAAGAAAGAGACCATTGAACACAGTCAATAAAGACTTAATAATAATAATAAGGCTTGTCTTCGAGTCCGAAGATTTTTGAGGAATACAGTGTTTTCTGTGGCTATGCAGCCCCAGCCGTGACCTACATATTTCGTCACATCCAGGGCAAGCAAAACCATTGTTCGCAGGTGGTCGATTTCGATTTTCTTTTCGTCGTCTGCGTTTGTCCTCGGCAGCAAATTTTCTTTTGGTCTCAAATGTGTATCACGCGGCCTTCGTGAGTGACCTCCAGCTGTCTCGTTCCGACGCCGCATGCAGCCATGTGATCTCTTCTATGTCAGCCATAGAAATTGACGCTTAAAGTGGTCTTTGAAGCGTTTCCGTGGGGCGCCTCTGTTGCGTCGACCACCTTTTAGCTCACCAAAAAAGACTGCCTTTGGCATACGTTCGTCTCCCATACGGGAAACGTGCCCTGCCCAGCTTAGCTGTCGGACCATAAGAAGTCCCTCTATACAGTCCATACCGGCGTTCGCAAGGACATCGTTGTTTGTAGTGCGGTCCTGCCATCGTATGTCCATGATGGAGCGCAAGCATCTTTGGTGAAAGCGCTCAAGAAGTCTTAGCTGTTTTCTATATAGTGTCCATGTCTCGGAGCCATATAGAGGTGTTGAGAGAACCACCGCCTGGTAGACATTTATTTTTGTAGGTAGGCGGAGCGATTTGTTCTTCCTAACTCTCGCCTGAAGGCGTCCAAAAGCGCTACTGGCCCTGGCCAGACGGTTATCAACTTCCCTTGAAAGTGAGGCGTCATTTGACACTATGCTACCCAGATATGTGAAGTGGTCTACCACGTTAAGGGGCTGTCCGTTTACTGTGATCCTTGGTGCTGAGTATGTTTCATTGGGTGACTTCTGGAAAATGACTTCTGTTTTCCCGAGGTTTACCGAAAGAGGCGAAAGACTTAAATAGTGTATTAAAGGGGGTTAACTCTTCTTGAAAAAAACGTAACTAGCTTATTATCACTTTGTCACACAAAACAATTCAGAAAAAACAAAGGCGCTGCCCTTGGGGAAATAAGTCTTGGTCATGGTGACATTCTTGTGTGTTTGTGAATCGTGAACGCCAACTGCAAATTTCGAAAGGGAAATTCCAGCCATGGAATCGACGTGCTACTGAATGATTATAGGTATCCCACACATAGACCGGGGGCGCGGTGGTCGAATGGTTAAGCGCTTGGCTTCCGAACCTGAGGTACTGGGTTCGAATCCCGGTGAAGACTGGGATTTTGAATTTCGGGATTTTTAGGGCGCCCCTGAGTCCACCCAACTCTAACGGGTACCTGACTTGAGTTGGGGAAAGTAAAGGCGGTTGGTCGTTGTGCTGGCCATATAACACCCTGCTCGTTAACCGCTGGCCAAACAGATGACCTTAACATCATCTGCCCCATAGATCTGAAGGGGACACTACACATAGACCACCCATATTACAGTCACGATTGGGTTCCACGACGACTTTCTAAACCATTCTCAAAAGATGTAACTGTACGGTCATATCATAAGATCCACAGTGGTTCTAAAAACTTGAAATCAGGAAAAAGTACCACGGAAAAGGAAGGCAGAAAAGATAAACGATAGGAATGCAGTATGAAAGAAACACGTTTTTAATCCCCCTCTATAACCTGAACCTATAATTGAGAGTATATACGTCAACGACTAAAAAGAAGATATAAAGAGTTAAATTGTAGAGTTTATTTTAAATTTTAAAAAAGCTGTTGGAAATTAGAAAAATTAAAGTAATGCAATAACATAAGGAGGTAAAACATGGTTTGAATAGGCTTATAATGTTGTCTCTGATATACAAATCAGTAGTAAATAGTTACTGTTAGTCAATGTACCATTTGGTGTAGAATCATCAATGTTCATTTTTTTCGCAGTTTTTCTATTATCTTAAGTTTCATTTCAGCGTCTCACACAGTATGAGACAACTCAGTGGTGTAGCTAAGTACCTTGGGCCAAAGGGCTGGAATATGATATGAATTCATTTGCATCATGGTAGCGATGACAATGACAGCTTTTGCATTTTGTGAAGTTTAACATTTCTTTGACTAAGAGTTTAATATTCAGTTGCATTGTTAATGTTTTTTTTACATTACCTATTTGTATAGACTATAAGTTTTTCTTTCAATTTATAGCACACACACACACAAACACCAATGTAGACAAATATATTTAAATTGTATTTTTTAAAAAAACAAAAGTCTGTAAACATATTATAAAAGAAGAAGAAATGATAAAAGAAAAAAGGCTATGAAATGATTCTATAATCTGTTTATTGCATCATCATCTGTATCTTAATTCACGAGAAAGTGGACTCGTAAGCGTAGATTCCATTGACTTTTGGGAAATCCGCTGTACCTACTGGAGTGTGATGTGTACCATCTCGATTCAGTCGCATGATAGACCTGGCAGCACAACATAAGAGATTTTAGATTTTATTGTCCAATCAGAACATTTGCTTAACTCTTTCTATCCTAACTGACGATACCAACGTTGATTCCATCAGAATGTGGTAAATAATTACGGAGAGAAAGAGTTAAAACAGACAATATTCTAAGTACTGAATATGCAACGATCAAAAAAAGTGTGTGTTGTTGAGGGAGAGGCGTTTCAAAAGTTCCTTTTTTGACAAAATTTAAAGTCTGAAATATTTTTTTTTAAACGCTTTCAGTGTTTTTGACAGGTATCAAAAGGAGATGCCGCACTAGGCATCAATAACCCTAGCTATGTCAATGTTTTGTCCATACATATATTATAAGATAAGATCAGATAATGTATTGATCCAATCTAATGAAAATTCAGTTTGATTACAATTGGCAACCTCAGCGTAACTACTGTACAAAAACAATATTGATTAAAAATCGAACAACATTCACATACAAACACACATACACATTTACAACCAGCGCTTTATGAATTTGACTTCTATGTACTACTCGATGACGACAGCTGACCTCGTAACACTCTGATCGAAAGTGGGACAAAGGAGTTTTTTATAGTTTTAGTCTTAATGGAAAGGAGACGACCACTTCGTTCAGATCTTATGTAACATTTGTTTAATGGGTGCAGGTTGTCTTTAAGAATCGTGAGTGATTTGGAAAGGCATCTTTCTTGAAAAGCTCTTCAAGAGATGGTAGCTGTGCTTGAGTAATATACGATGCTTTTTTTAATTAGTCTATTTATTTTAAGTCTTAGTGCCAGTGAAGTATTACCAAACCAGCAGGTGATGGCAAACTTAATAAGACTGCTGATGGTTGCTGTGTAGAAGAGTTAGATTATTGTTTTGTCTATGTAAATTGTTCATAATATTATGGAGTTTTAGCCTTAGCGCAGCACGGATATGTGAGTATGTACTATTTACCTTGTATTTTTAATAATACCATATGTGTCTTTATTAATCACATCATAGCAGACCAATGGTCTGCATCAAATGGTTGCTACGAACTATTAAACATAATAAAGTTATGTAACCTATTTAAATCATTGCTAGTAATAATGATAATTAATTGCACACACGAGAACAGATTTGTGGAATGGCAAGATCAATACATTCAGAACTATGTCTTACCGTTTGTTTCCGTCAGTGTAGAAAATATAGTTGGATGTTAGTGTCAAATCTAAAAAGTTAGAACTGTAGTCTGTAAATAGGACTTTACGATTTGATCCGTCCATATTCATGACTTCAATGTTCTGAGTCCCATTGTCGCAAATGTATATCAGTCTTGCTGAAAAAAAAATCATAGTAATAGTAAAAATGTCGTAAATCCAAAACATTAAGGATAAGCGCAGTGTTTCAGATCCGTATTCAATCCCAGTTGCGACGTTGTTGTTTTTTTTTTTGTCACATAAAATACAATTAAAAAACAACAACAACAACATGGTTAAAATGGCAGTTTGTGTGTATTTTCAGAAACAACATCAGAATGAAATTCTATCAAAGGCAAATGAGAGTGAAGAATGAAGAAAGAATGTTGACAGATCTTGTTGTGGTGCCCCAACGGTTTAGCAGACCAAGGAATAGGTAAAAGTGAAGCCTAACTGATGCCTAATAATGATTATCTAATTGTTTTCAAAGCCTCAAGGATAAAAAAAAAATTCCGCAAAAAAACATAATTCCTCTAGTTAAGTGTTCCATGGCTGCTATTGAACACTACAGTTCAGATGATAATAATATAACTACTTATTAATTGTTTCTTTAAATTGTGTTCCATTTAAATGCGTACTAAATAGATTTTTTTCTCTTTAAAAAAATTAAAAATGTTATTTGTAAACGTAGCAGTTAGTATGGTAGAACTTACTTAATTTAGCAATACAATTGTAAACTAAAATATTTATAAATTACACAAAATTTAAAACCATTTGCATAAATGTGCTAAAAATATGATAAATGTTTGTGTCCTTTACTAAATAGCCTCCAGTGTTTGTTATTATTAATAGTGAATAGTTGTAAATATGGTGTATTTTTATGAAAAAAAAAACTGCTTGCGTAAAAAATTAGATTTTTCGCTTTATCAAAAGAAAAAAAAAGCCGTTGCATGAGAACTTTGAATGGACTAAAATACTACGTTGTCAGATATGCAATATATTTACAAACAAACGAGATCTAAACGGGGCGGACAGACAGACAGACCACACAAAACTATTAGCGTCTTTTCCCCTTTCGGGGCCCGCTAAAAATTAGTTTAAAGCGTCTGAATTTTATATTTATTAACAAAGTTTTTCCAAATATATAACTATGCATAAAAGTAAGATTATAGACTTCATTTTGCACAAACGCATAACTTAGGTTCAGATATACGAGACAGAATTGTAGAAACATTTACTGTTAAACTAGTGCCAGTTCGGACAATATAATTTGAAATTGCTAAGAAAAAGTGTACCATACATCATAGAGTATTAAGTCTATAATAAATAATGATTACTGTAACAGGCAAAAAGTTATGGAAATTTAAAAGCGTTTGCATTTTGTTTTACTTGTAATAGTGAATAGTAGAGTGTGGAGGGATTAAAGCAAACGATATTTTTATCTTTATTTTTCTAAAAACAACAAAATTATCAATTGATATCTTAAAATTAAAAAAAAAAACAAAAACAAGCTAATAATTAATTAACAATCCGAGATCGGGTGTCGGAGAAATAACGTGCTCAAGTTTTTTTACCCAGACAGACAGACAGACAGACAGAGTGATTTGATATAACCTTGATATAAGCTTTGTAAAAAAGGAAATTTGTATATATTCGTGTGTTATATTAAAAGAAATGGGTGCAGCGTTACCTCGGGGGTCAACAGCAATACCATTAGGACTACGTAATCCATCACTAGCGACTATCTGGCGATTAGTTCCATCATAATTAGCCTTTTCTATTTTAGGTACTGTACCCCAGTCTGTCCAATAGATCACACTGTAGTAAAATAATAATAATAAGAAGAAGAATCTTTATTAGCCATAAGAAAATTTGTCTTACAATTTGTGAATTACAACAAACAAAACATTATTACTTATAGAAAACCAAAATATACATTCACACCAGACACAATCATAATTTACATTTATCAGATAGTTGATTTACATTTAAAGATAACAACCCCCCCCCCCCCGGGGCGCCACAATATTAACTGATACTACATTGTTTACCCTAACTCTTTGAGGTCTGTGTGTCAAATATTTATTAGCCTCGAGTTACTCGAGTATTATATATGGACTAATCTTCAATGCTTTCATTTTTTTTCAATAAGTAAATAAAGTTGTATTGTATTAAAAGCTGATGAGAAATCAATAAAAAAAACAATCTTACATAAGTGTTTGGTAAGTCCAGATGTTTGTAGACACAATTTAAAATGTTTATAATGGTATCGTCCATACCTTTACCCTTTTGGTAAGCGAATTGTAAAGGGTCCGACTTGCTAAACAGATCATTTAAAAGTAACATTTTGACCAGTTTTCTAAACATTTAGAAACAATTGAATTAAGTGATACAGGTCTAAAGTCATTCATTTAATAATCATGAACGACTTCCACACAGATGATATCTCGTGGTTAGTAATTAAGTGGAAAAAATCTCTAGGAAAGAATCAACTAGTTGTTCAGCACATTCTTTTAAGATTCGCCCTTTTATTTCATCAGGTTAACTAGCTTTCAGTGTTTGAAAATATTTCGGACTTGCTCTTTAGTAATAGCAAACCTTAACAATTGTTAACTTTGACATCTTCAAGGTAGGTCTTCTGTACTAGTAGTGTCGAAACGACAGTAGAAATTATTTAGATCGTTAGATAATGTTACAGAAAAATGTATTAAAATGCCATTGGGCTTGTTCTCTCATTTTGTTTTTCTTGCTTTATCGTATCTCTTTATTATTTCGTTTCATCTAGTATTTTTTTAAATATTTGTCTTTCTCTTATGAAACAAAAACAAAAAAACATTTTCTCACTCACACTTTCCTTCTATCTATCACTATTTAGATTCCGATTCTTCCTTTTGCTATGTCTCATTATTATTTTCTCTCTCCTTTGTTCTTTCTCTCTATCTCTCAATCCCCTCCCCTTCCAAAAAAAAAAAGCGAAACTTAATTCATTGTCAGCTAACAGCTAACATTATAACCTTAATGACGAAAGTAATTCAATACAATATAGTAATAAAATGGTGGAGTAGTTCTGAACATAAAATGAAAGCTATGAAAATAAAATATAACAACCAGAAGGAGGTGATCCAGGAGGAGCGTTAATTAATAAAGAGCATGGCTTCCGAACTGGGGGTCCAAGGTTTGAATCCTGGTGAAGACTTGGATTTTTACATTCGGGATCTCCGGGGCGCCTCTAACCTCTAACGGGTACCTGACATTAGTTTGTGAAAAGTAAATGCAGTTGGTAGATGTGCTGGCCCAATGATACCATCGTTAACTGTGGGCCAAAGAAACATCTGGCCTTTATTTCATCAGCCCTATAGACCACCGCATAGTCTGAAAGGGAACCTTTATATATTAAACTACAAATGTAGGGAGAAGAAATATTGAGTTTGTGTTGTAAAAACTTGCAAGCGGTCATTATATTAAACACAAATGCAAGCTAAATATGTTTTAAAATTAATAACATGCTATTAAAATATTTTTAAAGCTCCTTTTTGATATCGTGGGTAGTAAATAAATATAATGATAGGGAGTCATTGTAATATTTTTTTAAAAAAAATTATGTGATATATAGTTATAGTAAAGTTCCTCTTTCAGACCTTGTAGTCAATAGGGCAGATGATGTAAAGGTCATCTGATTCTGTGGCCTACGGTTAACGAGAGTATCATTTGGCCATCACAACGACCAACAGCCTTTAATTTTCCCCAACTAATGTCAGGTACCCATTAGAGCTGGGTGGACTCAGAGGCGTCGAAAGATTCCGAGATTAAAACTCCTAGTCTTTACCAGGAATTTTTTTGAAGATTAAACATCTGTTCCCATGTAATGCAAATTCTTTAATTAAAAGTTACAGATAAGGACAGAGGAAAACATATTGGTAATCCTTCCTTACATAAACTGCTAAAAATCTCATTTTAAATATTGATGAAACGATTTGTTAATTAAAGTTTTAGTTTATGTGTGTTTGTGTGTGTGTTCGGCTGTGTTTGCAATATACCTACTGTGCTAATTTGTCAACTGCGATGCTCTTTGGACTATCAACATTACGAACTGTGATATTTGAGTGCGTCCCGTCAGGAAAAACTGAGACAATGTACTTGTTCAAAGAATCAGTGTAGAATATTAAATTTCTGTCTGTGTCGATTGCTATACTAGTTATCAGACTCGCTGAAAAAAATAAAAGTATATACAAAAAGTTAAAAAGTCTTTTACATTCACAAATTATTGAAATAAGACCAAAACGTAACAACAACTTCCAGACCGCAGATAAATATAATAATACACATCCTGCGCCTAATGTTATCGAAAATATTATTCTAAAGTCAACACTATGTATTTTCGTCTATTATGAATGGGTACATAGATATTAAGTGACCTCCAATTTGTATGACGGTTTGATAGCAGCGAAATAACCATATCGGGGGATTGACTCTGGTTCCCTGTTCGCATCACTAAGATTTTTTAGGATTAATATCAAATCTGTAAGTTCATTTGAAAGAATTTGCTTACGATTTTTTTTATCTGGCATGCGGCTAATAAGTCTGAACCTACGTACCCGTGTGAGGGCGCGATGGCTGAGCGGTAAAGCGCTTGGCTTCCGTACTGGAGGTCCCGGGTTCAAATCCTGGTGAAGGCTGGGATTTTTATTTCGGGATTTTCGGGCGCCCTTGAGTCCACCCAGCTCTAATGGGTACCTGACATAAGTTGGGGAAAAGTAAAGGCGGTTGTTCGTTGTGCTGGCCACATGACACCCTCGTTAAACGTGGGCCGCAGAATCAGATGACCTTAACATCATCTGCCCTATAGATCAGTAGGTCTGAAAGGGGAACTTTACTTTTTTTTTACTACGTACCCGTGTGATTATCCCCTTATAAAAAGGGTCAGTTTTAAAACCGTAGATTATGGTCGGATTAGGTAGAATACTATGTAATCAATAAATTAAAGTCAGAAAAGTCAGTCAGAAAAGGTCAATTGTGATTTAACTCTTTCTCTCCTAATTGACGATACCAACGTTGATTAGACCCCAATTGAAGTACATTGATTTTTTGATTTATAAACTTTAATTTGTGTTATGTAAAGTGAACACTTGTCCTCCTACTATTCAGATAAAACATTTTCTGATAAGAAACAAAATAGTTATTGAAGTTTAATCATAACAGGTTAGTGAAATACAAATAAGAGAAAACAAATAGTACTATCAAAACGAGGAAAATAATTAAGGAGAGAAAGAGTTAAATATTACACTAATAGTAGATCCATAGACAAATTTACCTAATGGAAAACCTGGTACAACCTTATTAGTTGTTGCTCTTATGTTCAACGTCCTAATATCAGATACATTTCTATCTGAATTTCCTTCCGAGAAATAGATGAGTTGATCATATGGGTTAAAGGCAATATCCACGAGATTTGTTGTAAAGTCTGCGTGAAACGAGGTGTAGCTGTAAAAACACAATAGAAAATAAAGATTTTAAAAATAAAATCGCTATTATCCATTTTTAGCCAATTTTTTTGTCCGTCCGTCTGTCACGTTTAAAACTAAAAACTAGAAAGAAAGAGCTTGCGAAGTTATGGTGCAAAGAATTCTTTATTTCTTTCATAAGTTAACCATTTGTTTTTCAAAATTATATACAACATTTAATGATTTTCAACATTTGCCAAAATAAAGTTATACAATGAAATAAAATATATTCATGTGTTTACTGTTGTAAAAGGCTTCGTGAGTCTGCCTGGAGGAAAAAATCAGGAGCCTGATACCCGGACTTGGGCAGTTTGTAGCATTGAATGCTACACCCTAGCAGATCCTGATCGTTCCCTAACTGTATCGGCGCATGCCAGTCCTTTGAATACATCAGCTGCGTGAAGAGGGGTAATTAATGTTTGGGCGACATCGTTTCGACCACATGTAATGCCCAGGCATTCATTTCATTTTCACGATATGATACATAGTCGCCTCGCGACTGAAGGAAACCATAAAGGTATTAAAATCTACCTAGTGCAATTATTTTGTTTTTGATATAAAAAAGAATGAATTGGCTAAGTGCACGGTAGTACACATTTCTAAAATGCGTTTCAATAAGTAATTTTAGTGTTATATACAACTAGCGCTAATGTTTCTCTCACTTAAACAAACTTGACAATAAAGGAATGTCTTATTTGATAGGCTATGAATAAGTAATTGTCCCTTCACTATCCCCATAATTGGTAGGTTCACCATCAATGACATGATTATTCAATCACATTTGTTTGGCTAAGCTCAGTCTAAAGTTTAATCTTAACACTAACAATCAGCTGACCAAACAAAAACAATTAAGTCGACAACACTTTCGCGAAACACATTTCCATTTCGTCTAAAGGGATTAAGGTTGTTAATTGTTGCTAACCAAACAGATGACCTAATAACTTAATTACATATAATCAATTTCTAAGAGCAATAAAAGATAGTCTTATTGATGCTACTATAAAAGATCACTAGTGACATAGCCACCTATCAAAAAACGTAAAGCGTTTTTACAATTGAATTTCAAAACAATGTCTAAGTAAAAAGCAACACCATGTACTATCATATTCAGTGTAAATTTGCTGTTGTTATAGTTAACTTGGCTTTCAATAATTACCTGTACGTGTCTAAATTCATTCGTATCACAGTTGCGTTCAAAATGTCAAAAAATATTAGAAATCTGTCTATTTTATAATCTGAAACATTTTGTGGACAATGTTGAATCAAAAAGAAGTAAAAGATAAAAATAAAATAAATTATAGCTTTAATATAGTCCTACTTTCATGCTTATGGTCCAATCTCATTTGTGGACCAGTGGGGGGAGGTGGTATCTAGGAGAAGGCTATCCGTGCTGCCTTTAGGCGCTCAGTAAACACAACTCAGCTCGAGTTGGGTGTCAAACTTCGAGCCAAGTTAAGCCAATTTCAGGAGTAATAAGCCTCTTGACCACGCGTTAAATATGTGTAACAATTAGCTCATAATATAGAAATATAGCTCCTCCTTCGTGGTCGAAGATTATCACATTTCCCATTTCCTATGGACTCGAAGATGGGGTTAAAATCCAATCCTCGCTTAAAAAGTAATACAGGGGCGGACTGGCTATATGGGCATTCGGGCAAATGCCCGGTGGGCTGATACCTAATGTATGGTTATTGGAATCAAGAGGTTGGCATCCCAGGATTATAATATATAGAAGAAACTTTTATCATGTAGATATGTAAATAATTATGTTAACAAACAAACAAAAAAAAAAGACCGCCTTCCATCCCACCAAACCGACCAACATACTTCACTGGGTGACTTCATTGTAAAAAATATCGTTAAAATATAAGTAATATAGTATTAAGTAAAAAAAAAATTCGTATACAAATTGTGTGATTTGTCCACCTTTACAGCCCCTCCCTCGGATACGCCAGTAGCTTTAGAGCGAGAGACTGAGTTCAACGCATTGACCAAATCTTGCTTCTGGAAAAGGATGGGCTTTAGGGCGAAAGGGCGGGGTCGACATAATAAGGCATATGACGAATAACTTAGAAAAGATGCTCTATCACCACTAAAAAAGTAAAAATTTAATAAAAATGTATATTCCCCTAGCTACTCGATTTTACATATAGAAAGAATTCTCCAAAACAATATATTACACTTAATGTTAACACTTCATTATTTGAAGAATCCTTACAAAATTAAAGGAAGGCCTTAACTCTGACATATTTTCCATAACTAAAAAAAAAACTCTTAAAATATATTAGGAAAAACTTGTTTTTTTACCTCCTTGTGAAGCCGGATAGCAAACAACTCCAGCGTTAATCGTGGAGTTAGCTAGATTCGCTTTTTCTGAAGACAGACCACAGTCTACAATATGATTCTCTGTACCGTTGCAATGGAATATTTCGAAATATGTCAGAGGCTGAGCAGCAGTTGAACTGAAATAATTTTTGATTGCTCTGTTTCTGTTCAATACAATTATTACCATATTATAGATTTGCATGTATAGATACAATTAGGTATGACAACTACAATGTCACATAAAAAGGGGTTTAATTTTCACATAGGTATATATAAAATACCTATATAATATCAATGATTTACAATTTTTTTTTTGGGAGAGATTAAACACTATTCATTTCCTCAACGTCAGACCTAGATGTATAATCTAAACATGGTTGTGTAGATAAGATATACAATGAGCGTAGTTAGGGGTTCGGGGCTCAACCCCAATCGAAATAAAAACAAAAAAGACTCAAACACGCACCCGCAAGGGTGTTTGTGGACTTTTCGCCTTGATTTGTTTTAATTTTTCTATTGAAGGGGAGATTTTAATGTTAAACCAT
>JADKLZ010000166.1:2546021-2566212 GCA_021533235.1 Biomphalaria straminea | reverse complement strand
TTGATCTCTGTTTATTTCATCCCCGGTCATTTGATCTCTGTTTATTTAATTCCTGGGCATTTGAATCCCGGTCATTTCATCCTCGATTTTTTTATTTAGCCATAGTATAATTGAATTGACAGGACGTTGACTTTAAAAGACTCAATTTCATCTAATATATAAATAAGTTTGTTACAATGTCTGATGATAGTTTTTGACTGTTACTATAGTGTTTATAGTATTCCTTCTTTTCTCTTCATTCTTATTGAAAAATCTCAAACATGCAGAAAAGTATATATATATATTGTGATGCTGGGTCTGTATGTAAGGATGGCAACATTATCCTGCGCATATTGCACGATGTAATGATCAAAGGCCAAGGTGTGGTAGAAGTAGTGTATATCTTTTGAGAGATGAGAACGATTAGAATACTTATGATCATACTGCCGGTAACCTATATCCTGACTGCCATCTTTCGCTTTATCTTTCTTTGTCGATAGTTATAAATGAAATTTATGAAATGAGCTGCTACAGAAGGATCCTAGGCATCACATTTAAAGACCACATCACAAATCAAGAGATTAGAGACAGGGTTACGGCAGCGATCGGACCCCATGATGACCTGCTAAATACTGTGAAGAAACGAAAGCTCAAAATCTATGGCCATGTAACAAGATCCTCGGGACTCGCAAAGACATTCCTCCAGGGAACAGTACCAGGAAAAAGAAAAAGAGGCAGACAGAGAAAGCGGTGGGAAGACAACATCAAAGAATGGACAGGCCTACCATTGAACGAGTTTTTAATCAGGGCAAAGGATAGAGAGGAATGGAGAAAGATGGTCCACAAGTCTTGCCTGGCGCCCCAACGGTCCACCAGACTAAGGGATAGGTAACAGGTAACAGGTAACATAAATGAAATTAGAAACAATGTACAGCAATATGAATCAATGGATCTTTATCTGTACCTACTATCAATAGCTTGTCTATCTTATTGATTTGATTAACATGCAAAAACAGTTTTTACATTAGCTGTCTTTCTATAGATGTTAAAAAATTTTTTTAATGACATTAAATTCTATTTGTATTCTCTTTTTCACACTATTTGACATGAAAATAAAAATAAGTATAAGAAATATTGTTCATTTCATACTTTTTACAATAATTATTTGTTGGATAAGAGGATGAAAAGGCCAGGGGATGAAATGACGGGAAATGAAGTGATCGGGAATGAAGTAACTAAAGATGAAATCATGAGATGAAATGATCGGGGGATGAAGTGACCGGTGATGAAATTGATAGACAGACAGATAAATAGATAGATAGATAGATAGATAAACAAATAAATAGATAGATAGATAGATAGATAAACAAATAAATAAATAGATAGATAGATAGATAGATAAACAAATAAATAGATATATTGATAAATAGATAGATAGATAGATAAACAAATAAATAGATAGATAGATAGATCGTGAGAGATACTTAACCCACGAAGCGTCTTGAGTAACTTTCTGTGGCGTCCTGGGAGTTTTTGCGTTTTTTATGCATGTTAGAAAATGGCCTAAAAATGCCATAAAAAGAGGTTGAAATCCATATAACTATATATATTCTGAAAGATAATTGGACAACGAACACTATAGATCATATATTGATCACCTGAAATCAATTAGTTGACCTTGACCCTGACCTAATTAGCATAGTTAATTTTTTTTATCAACAAAAAAGCTTGTTTGCTGACCTCTGTGAGTAACATTTTTAGAGCTATACCAAAACTTTTGGTGTAATTGGATAGCCCATTCATTTTCCTTTACAAATATATATATTTTATTAGTAATAATGGACTATTAGATTTAAAAAAAATTTTGTTGTGAATTGGGTATCATTTTCATACAAGGAAACTGCGAAGAAAAAAAATAGACAAAAATTTTTGTTTTTTTGGTTAAATTAAGTTAAAAGTATTTAAAAATGGAATAAAGAGAATAATTAAAGCATAAAGATATCAATAATATCATTTAGATGCTTCAATTTATCTAAAATGTCTTAAATTTCACTAAATTTTGACTAAATCTAAATGTAGATCTAGTCCGGTCTCTAATATAGATCTAGACTCTAGATCTACATCATCTACGGACTTTGATGCATCGCCCACTTGATCAATCGATCTAGATCTTAAATATGTAAAATATTCTAATTATTCCTAGATCTAAATCTAACTTAAGTATTTAAAAAGAACAACTAAAAGTATTTGAAACTATATGTTTTGTAACATCTCATGGACCAGGGCTAGCATCGGATAATGCAAGCGACAATCGCCAGTAAACAACTTGCATGTAAACACAATAAAAGGGGTGGAAATGAGCTATTTTTGGTTCTGACAGGAAGAAGAAACCTCAAATAGCTCTGAAGTTTAAAAATGGTCGCTTAAAAACATGGATTAGAATAAAAAATCAGCAATATAAAGTCGGCCGATGATATCGGCCGAGACGCCACAGAAACAAAATGGCGGCCGATTAAATCGGCCGACGACGCTTCGTGGGTTAACAAAGATTATGTCCTAAATATATTTAGCGAGCTCTCACCTTCTTCGCCAAGCACTAAAATAAATATAGTCTTCAAAAACATCCAGAGACAACAAATAGGAGCTGGAGTCCTGCACTATCACTTTTCTGTCGTTACCTTGAAAGTCGATTGATTCGATTGTCCCCAGGCCTCCATCTACGAAGTACAGCCTGTTCTCTGGTAAAAAGATGTTTTACACGCTATTAGCTGGTTACGTTTTAGACAATATACGCATAACGGACTCTATAATAAATTATGTAAAATTAAATCTTATTTAATAAGTAGGCTATGATTTATGATGCTCATGTATTGTGAATTAATTTAAAAAATTTATATTTTATTTAATGAATATTTTGGTAGTGAAGCAGTATCTAAAGTAGAAAATCAAATTAGAAGTTGGAATTAACGACAACTGAACAATTACCAGTGAAGTCAATTGTTAATGAGTTTGGCCATTTCAGATTTTCATTGATCAACGTTTTTCTAATGAGACCATCGTAAGTAGAACTTTCAATCTTTGGTTGTACTCCCCAGTCCGTCCAAAATATTGTTCTGTAGTAATTAAATCAATTCGTTAGTCTTAGAACCTTAAATGTCGTATAAATCTTTATTTTCTTTCTTATTTTTTTTTTAATTCTTATACATTGTTTTATTATTTATTTATTCGTTAACTTACAATAACACTCAAGACAAACATATGAACATATAACACTGTTTTAAAGTTTATTTGCTAAAATCTGGAATATTTATGATGATATCACCTCTTTAGTGGTGTATGATAAATTCAGTTTCAGATAAAGAATATTTTTATTAAAAGTACGTAAACATAATTAAACCGCAACTCTAACAGTATAAAATGTAAAACAAAATCATAATAGTGAGATGAGAATAGGCTCAAGGCTTTAGTTTTCTCCACTTATGTTAGGTACTCTTTTTTATTGTTCAGAATTTAAAAATCCCAATCTTTACCGAGATTCATAATTCATCCTGTCTGCCTTAGACGTGCAATAATGCGTGTGCTGTAGTCTCTAGGAAGATAGAATCTTTCTTTTCTAAATGCAAACAAATGCTATCTACACTAACCAATATCCTATACACTAGGTAGCTGAAAATGTACGAGAGCAGTTGTTAGCCTTTAAAATACAAGCCTGATCAGTTGATTGCATGAAAGACTTAAAAACATATCCAACATATAACCCAAATACAAAGAACATGCATAAATGTACCCTGCGGGACCAAGTAAAACAAAGGACGTTTGGGCCGCAGGGTACATTTATGCATGTTCTTTGTATTTTCTATACAGTCGTTTACCCCTGCAGCAGTACATTTTGTTTTTTGAGTCTTTGAACATATAACCCAGATTGCACTTGCACATTCAGAGCTTTACATAAGTTCAATCCACTTATACTACACATCGATCAACTCATACACGCTTATTACAGTTATGGAAGGGGCGTAAGCACTGTTATACGCCACACAGCTCATTCTGTTGTACCTGCTAAAAAATTCTGATCAACTTTAATTCATCGGTGTACAACAATAGTGTGAAAAAAAAAAGTATTAAAAAATTACCAAACTAATGTTATTTGGACGTTTTGAGAAATGTTACGCAAAACGAGCTATTTACTAAACCTAGACACATGTGGATAGTGTTCAACTCAGGCTACGGTTTCTTCTATCTGATTTCTTATTTTACTATCCCCTCATATAAGGCTCCGGTGCATCAACCAATATGTTTATGACGTGTAGGACGTAATCATCTTTTTTTAAAGTAACGTCTGTATTATATAAGAAGATGTGTGTGGTATGCGCTGCACTGTGGTCTCGATAGCCCTGCATTTGATCCCTGCCCTACATAATCTCCCTAGAACTAGAAAAAAAAATGTTCGTAGTTATTTACTTCAGGAAAAGACTTAAAATTGTTAACCTACTTGGATCGGGGATCTAAAGTCAATCCTCTAGGGCTGTTTAGGTTATTAGTGATAACGTATCGGTCATTACTGCCATCTACATTAATGGAAGATATTACATCTAGACTGTCATCACTATAGAAAAGGACGCTGCTCAATGGATCAATTCTTAGAGAACCAATCTGCGAATCTAATTTAGAAAGAAAACAAACAAAAAATGTATAGGCAATACTAATATAGATATGCTAAGACTAAAATAAAGTTACAAATTTGACATGTAAATTAATACAAATGTATATATTATTCTTTATCATCTACTGATACAAAACAGTTCGATATGTCATAAACATACAGTAACCTATAGCAGAAGAACTTCATAGGTTTGAAAGAAAGAAAAAAAAAAGAAAATTTAGACAGGTCTATCATCTCAACTGAACTTCCGAACTGACAACAATGTCCAGCTGAAAGCAATTTTATTCATATTGTAAATAATTATTATATCCACCCCCCCTAAAAAAAAAAGAAAAACAAGAGCTGGAAGATTTTGTAAGAAAAAAGGTCTACTACAATGAGTAAAGACAAAGAGCAAGTAGAATGACTACAGAAACAAAGTAGAAAAAAACGGAACACTTTTATTTTGAATTAAACTAGGCTAGAACATGAAACAATTGATTATTAAATGCGGAATAGTATCATAAGAAAATGGAATTGGTAAAGAAAAATAGCGATTGCTTTTAAAAGAATGTCGTGACATGTTGGACGCTTGAAAAATAATCTAAATTTAATTTAAATTGCTGACTGTAATTTAAAAAAAAACCATTAAGTCAAACGACATTAAAAATCATTTTAAGGCATCATAAAATATACTTACTCAAAGTCATCTGTTTAATGAGTACACTGTCAGAGCCATCCGAAGTCGTGCTTAAAATCTGTTTGTATTTATTGTCATAGAAGTATACCCTTGACTCACTGGGGTCGTAATCAAAGCTACCAGGCTCGTACATATTAAATTGTGGTAAGACTACATAGGATTGTGATTGTAAGTTTAATTTCAATATGCGATGTTCTTGTGTATCCAAAAGAAATAGGTCATCATTTCTTGGGAAAACAGCTGAAAATCATTTACAAAATATATACGTAACATAAAAAGATGTTTACTTGTTTTCGTGTTTAAAAAAGTAGTAATGAACGGCATACAGGTGCGTGTTTTTACTGTAGGACCTGTAGGGGGGGGGGGGATCATACATGACTGGCACGTTTTGGCAATTGTAATTAATACTAGAATTGCAAATGTCTGGGTTTGTTAGTCTCTGGCTATTATTATGTAAATGAATAATGTATTGGAATAAGTAGACCTTGGATCTATCTCAATTCTAAATGATTTTAAGTTAATTTATAAACTAGTTGCTCTGAGTTGCTTCATTGAATAGGGTTTGTTGCGCTAGTTTCGTTTCGTATCTTTTTTCAAAACTATTGGGACGGAAGTGGCTTTTTCCCCTATATAACTTTGCATTTTTCAGTTCTCTTTATAAATTAAACTGACATTATTATGATATTATAATAAGTGTGCCTGATAGAGAAAACAATTATGCGCTAAAATACGGGTGGTTGAGATCAAACCAGATAGAGGCTATAAAAAGAAAAAGAGTTAAAAATAGCGCGGGAAAGTGCACATTTAAAGTACTTTATTTGATGAGTATTTTACCCAAGATCTGTATGTGAAAGTCTCAATCATCTCGAGTCTTAGACAGTCATTATTTTAGACTAGATTTAAGTTAAGTCTAGACCTAGATCTAGTAGGCCTATTACTACCTATTACTATAAAAAAACACAGTCATTAGAAATCATTAGCAATTTTTTTTATTAGGTCTAGGCATTGAAAAGTAAATCTATTATAAACTATATAGATCTAAGTCTAAGTACTAACTTATTAAATAAGTAGAAGTATTATAATGAATATTGTATAGATCTAGATTGACTAAATGATAGATAGATCTATAGATCTAGTTAAGTACATTAATTTAAGTATAGATTATGGTAAATGTATTACGGTAGCCTAAATTATTAGATATATGTCCTATGTCTATATATAATAATCTAATAATTAATCAACTTTAGTCTTTATTAATATCTATACTTTATTCTAATAAAAAAAATGACTATAGGAATAGCATAGGATAGAATCTATACTATTACTAGATCTATTCGAGTTTTATATATGGATCTAGATTAGAATTAGATTATAGATCTAAATATAGGACATACTAACAGAGAAATGATATGTAGTATTGCACAAGAAAAGAAACTGGGTTTTTCTAAACTCTAATACTTGGTATGCAATAGTAAAACAGTAACCACTAAATAAATCGAAACTCGAAATCAAAAACGTAAATTTATTGTAGTATATATAGGTCTGTGGTTGAATTTTATATTCAGAAATGACTTTTGTAATTTCCTTTACAGAAAAATTGGGCTATTCGCGTCTGACACATATATGTTCAGCAACAAACCCTATTAGCGTGTGGCGAGTTTGATTAAAAAGAAAGAAAACAATACTATTATATATTTCTCAAAGTAAATAGGTCAAACGTGCAACAACAAGTAATCTATTTTTAGCTCCATTAATCATTTTTTTAACGTATTGGCTTTACTTATTTTATAATGCGAAAAATTAGAACCATATTTAAAACTCGAATTATTTATGTATTTAATAGTCAAAGAGAAAGTTTTCTAGAGCGCAAATACTCTATAATTCTTTAGATAAAAAAAAATCCATTGACTTGCAAAAGACCTTTAATACGAGTATTTGTGAACAATTGTGGTGGGAAAAAAAAAGCATTAGCAAGGTTAGAGAGACAAGTGGAGTTTTTTTCTTCGACTTTTTAAAAATTATATCTTATCTTTTCATATATGCCAAAGACTTATTTCCCTTACAGCTTGATGGTTAACAGCGTTATAAATGACTATATTTTGTTAAAAATGTGTTTGATTTCTTTTAAAGCAATAGCTTAACAGACAAATAATTATAGGGATGTTAAATCGACAGGATGGCGCGGAAAATCTGTTGTAAGTAATAAAATGGCTTAATTTAATAATTTTTACACTTTAAATTAGAGCGGGTCCTATAAAATTGCGGGTCCTATGAAATGCGGGCCCCACTGCGGTCGCCGGTCCTGGTAAATAGCGGCGTATGCTATGCCGCCGGTCAACTAGTACTATTATATTATTCTCCAATGATAATACCGTTTTATTGTTTCTTTTCTCTCTTTCCGTCAAATTCATATGTTGAAAAACAAAAGAGTTACTGTTAATATTTTTATCGTGGACTGTTTTTTCATGAAAACAAGTGCTAGGATTAATTTTCACTTTAAAAAAGAGGAAACATCGTTTTCTTTTCATTATGTAAATTTTTGTTACACCTGTGCGCACGCCAATTTTAAAATCAATATTATACAATTTTACAATTTTTTTAAATAATATTGAATAACGATTAATCATCCTAAGAGTGTATATAATGAAGCTCATAGGTCCTTTTTTTAAAAAATATATTTACAAAACTAGAATTTAAACATTTACTTCCTTGCGGCTAAACTTAAACATGGAAAATGCTTAGCCGTCAATCTTAAAGAAATATCAGGGGCCGGCGCTACACTTGCTGACCCCAAAAAGAAATAGTTTGCAATTCGTTTTAATCCAATAGCTGCCTGTAGATAGGGGAACTGGACAACATTAGTCCCATAAAACGAAGTTCAGGTTCTCATCCAGAGTTATTCTTCGAATTGCAGATGCCAACAAACATACATTTAAAATTTAAACAAGGTTACAAAAACAGTTTGTGTGGATACTTTAACTCAAAATCGGCCCCCGAAGTGGTCCACACAGGCAGGTAAAAAGGCAGGTTTCAATATTTTCTCAAAAGAATATCATAATAAAATTCTATCAAAGGCAAATGACAAAGAATAATGGAGAAAGAAGGTCAACAGATTTTCTGTGGTGCTCCAAAGGTCCAGCAGACCAAGGGATAAGTGAAAGTGAGGTTATGTATGAACCTGGCCCAACTAATGTCTTATAATGATTATCTAATTGATCTAATTTAGTTAAATGTAGTTAGTTTGACAGAACTTACATAACGTAGCAGTACAATTGTAAAAAATAATATTTTTGACAAAAAATTTAAAACCATTTGCATATATGTGTTTAAAAATGGTAAATGGCCATTTCCCCTACTAAAAAGCATCAAGTGTTTGTTACTATCAATTGTGAATAGTTGTGAAAATGATATATTTTTATAAAAAAAAAAAACTGCTTGCAAAATTAATTGAATAAATTAGATTTTTGGCTTTCAGAAAAGAAAAAAGTAACCGTTGCATCCTTTCATTCAATCATTCATCAAACTCCATTTGAGTGAGGGCTTGAGAGGCTTAAATCTTCTCTTGCAAATTCTATAGCGCTGCTTTATGTTGTGTGAGGCCATGATGACAGTGTCGATATTAATGGGCCTTGGTTCGGGGCTTTGCAAAGCCTGTAGCACAGATTTTGAGTCAGTGACCATAACAATCTGTGTTGCCCTCAAATGTCCCTCGCCGAGTTGAGAGTCAATGACCTTTACGGCTTCACAGACTGCCATGGTCTCCGCATCAAAACTGCATCAGAACTTTGAATGATCTAAAATATCATGATGTCCGATTTTCCTTTTCTCTTCTAGTTTCTGAGATCTAAACGGGACGGACAGACAGGCCACATAAAACTAATAGCTTCTTTTCCTAATGAATTATCTCAAGGCCACAATATTTTCCAAAATGTTTTTTTTTTACAATAACTATAAGCAAGAACCATAACGCTTTATGAAAAAAAAGATATTTATTACATTCTACACACTCTAAAACGAAATGTACCTGGATAACAAATAACACCAGCCTGGTGTCCATTGGTGCAGGTGTTAACTTGCAAGGCGGGTAATCTATGAGGACAGTTCAACAAACTCGTCTCATTACCCGTACACCTAGTATCGTCCATCCAGTAGATTTGACTACTTTCGTAATAATAACCGTTTTTAATGGGTACTGCATCTTGCCTGTTAGATAAAATAGACTTATTAAATATTAAAAACAATTTAGACATTAGTGGTGTCTTAAAGATTCTATATTCATTTCAATGGCAATTAAAAAATGTTATTTGTAAAATACTTGTAGTCCTTATGTTATAGTTTAATTCTATGAGTAATAGCAATGCTACTGCCGTGTAAAGCATTGTTATTTGTGTTTGTATAATCTATACTGACTGATGCCTGATCTCTTATACTGTATACTGGTTGAAGGAACGGTAAGAATCACCAGACAGAAGCTGTGTCATAAGCTGGAACCCTTGCCACTTATTGATCTGTATGTAACCAGTGGCGTCACTAGGGTCGCTGACACCCGGTGCGGTAAGCCCAGGGTGTCACCCCCCCCCCCTTTTAAACTCTATACACTTTTCCCAATAGAAATGTACTTGTTAAAAATATACAGTAAGCAGATTACCCATTTTCATTGATTTTTTACACAAATGTAAAATTAGCCAATTCTTTTTGAAAATCTTATAACCTTTGACATTTTAAAAAATAGTTGAAACTTGTTTCCTTTTTTTAGACTTTGAGAAGAAAACGGTATAACATTTTGCTGTGTTATTCAAACTTTGATTACCATTTAAAGGTGAAAATGTAAGTTCTTCACTACCTTCGTCTTCTATTGGTCTCGGGGAGCGCTTAAATATTACTTATCGAGGTCCGGGGCGAAGCCCCGGGAACCAAGCATTTTTTTGGATTTCTGAGCTTCAGAAACCCATTTTCATTAAGCCTATCATGTACAATTCATACTAACAAGAAGATTGCGGGTCAAATAACATTCAATTAAGAAGAGGTGAGAGACAAATGAGCAGTGTTTCTCAAACATTTACCGTTGGTTTCCCGCCCACTAAATGTTTTTTTTTTCATGCTTTTAAGCTCTTTGTATAAACGACAAATTTCTGTTTGGAGATAGTATTAGAGAGGTATAAGATTCTCTATCCATCCTGCAAGGTGATCTGTTGAAGCGCAGTAGCTCCTACAACCGTTTTCATTTGTTCTCAGCTTGTGTCGTCTTGATATGTATTTTTCTTCCCAGTACCAGTAATCTAAGTCGATTAAAGGTGGAGGCAGCATTGGCCAATACTTTAATACGGGGGGATGTTCGAAGTACATATAGCTCTCGTATGACTTAAAGATCATTTTGATGTTCAGTAATAAGCCTTACCGCCAACGTTTTAGTCGTCAACTTAACGAGAGAATTTTGACCATTCTGATCATTCAAATAGAGTCACGTCAGTAGAGACGTTTTGAAATGTCTTCTTCAAAAAGTTTTTAATCGTTATTTTTGCAGACGCCTCACACAAAAACGATATACATTTTTTTTTCAAATCCTTATTTGTAGAAGATACAAAGTCTTTATCTAACAGTAGTTAAACTTGTAAAGCAATAGGGATCTTTCTACACGGTAGAACCTTGGGCTTAATGCTGCTATCAATCTTTAAAGACACTTTTCCTAAGTCACCCAAATCACCAGTAAACTTTGGACTACAGTCTTCTTCTTGGTTATTCACTACTGATGCTATGAATCTATCTGTATTGACGTTGATTAGCTTCATTCTAGTTAAGGTTTCATGACCTCGAAGGTATGTTAGATTATTTGGTACAACTATATAGGCCTATTCCACCTCTAATGTTTCGTTAGTTTTCTCATTTCTCGTAGTAAGAGTGGCTTTCCCTATTTCTCAGTCTTATCCCACATTAGTAATCTTTGAGTTGCCTTTTCTATCTGATTCTTATTTACGTATTTTTCCTGGATGGTATTTACATCAGCTCCACTATCCATTGGAAACCTTACACGGTGACCATTCACTGTCATAACTGCTGTCATTCTTTTCGTTTTGCGGTTTTCTAAAGAGATCACCCATTTATTTTCTACTATCATGACGTCATCTCTTGTGTCCGATTGAAGCTGTCTTTCATCTTTAGACATATCATCTGATACTTGTTGAATTTTCTTTTTGCACATCAGGCGAAATGTTGTCTCCCCTTGCACGCTAGACACGTTTTGCCCCATGCAGGGCACTTTTCCTTAGTGTATTCGTCAATTCTTCCACAATACCTGCATTTACCTTTCTGAATGTTTGTCATTGAGGGTGTTGATACTTTCTCAATGACTGGAGGGTCGGCTTGTATTTGTCTCAACTGTTTGTTGGCGGTCTCGTATGCTCTGCAAATGTCTCTGGAACTTTCCAATGTGAGATTACTAGCTTGTAACAATTTCATTTTGAGACATTCATGCCTAACACTGAGAACTACTCTGTCTCTAATCAAGCTATCTTGCAGACGTTCAAAACTACACGTCTTTTCTAGTCTTCTCAGTTTTGTTATGTACTTTTCAATGTCCTCGCCTTCTTGCTGTTCACGAGTCCAGTCCAGCACGCAAACCGCACGACCAGGCAACCATCCGTCTTTCATGTGATTTTTATTGGTCTTGCCTCGAGCTGCATAAAAACTTTGCTACTAAGCTTTCACATTATTTAGGTCCACATATATCTCAGAACAGAGTATTTTATTGTTTGAAATTGTATTGTAAGGAAATGTCCATGATGTCTGACTGTAATATTATAACTGTCAAGAGAGTAACAACTAGTAAGCTTTTTCACTATTCCGGAACATTCGCAGTAAAGTTAACTACTTCAAATTAAGTACAACTGTACATTTGTAGTGAAATGTAATGTAAAAGATAATAGTAAAATTTAAAAAAATATATAAAATTACATTTACAAATTGATAACGTGTTATAGTTCTGTCACCACGGGTTTATATGGTTGAATGTTACTGTAGCACTGCGTTCACTGTAGGCGTGGAGGTGACATGCGGGTTCATTCATAAACTTGTTAATTGTAAACTCGTCAGGATCAATACTCTATATTATCTATCCGTACTAACTTCACTTGTAAAATGAGGAAATAACTCGTCTTATAGCAGACACAAATAATACTTTAATAAGTACAAATATATACACCACTTGTAGAAAATGATACACAACTTCAGAATGATTGAAATATATCCATGATAGAATGATTCACAAATAACTCATAGTAAATAACTTCAGTCCATTACAAAATCTTAAACAACTTTATCAAATCAACTTCTTGTAACAACTACATACTAGTGACTGCTTCAAAGTTTCTCTCTCAACTGACTGTTCACATATGATTAAAAGTATTCACATTCTCACAACATGGTAGTGAATTGGGTTCACAATATACAAACTGGGGTGTCCACCCAATGGCACCAACTTTGAGGTGGTGACAAGTTCCTTATTACAAGTGTTGAAAAATAAAATGCAAATACATAGTACAGTATAAATAAAAAAAAAATTTCATTATACATAGTAAGCAACCAGATTTTTAAAGTAATTGCAAACACACACACACACACACACACATAACCACGAACGGACATAAACACACACCTCATATTATATCGTCCGCCCATTCCTAAATAAAAATTTTAATGCGGCCCTCGATATTAAAAGGTTGCCTAACCCTGCTATAGCTGATAGGTTGTCCGTGCGACCCACAAATTCAGTTAAGTGACCAAATATCACAACATGTCACAGATGAGGCATTACTTGATTCACATTCAAAAATAATCTGGCTCCTATTAGTCATGCCTATATTCCCATAAAGAAGCTGATGAAAAATTTCGATGTGATGTTTGTTGACAACACGAATCCGTTTTTGTTTATGTTTTTTTTATATCTTGTTGCAAACGTTACTCACAAAAACAGTTTAAAAGGTCTTACTTATAAGAAACTATTTCATTTAATACACTAATTTATTTTTACACATAGGTAAATATCCATTTTTAATTGATAATACTCAAACATAGATTTATAGCCATAATATACACAACAGAGTTTTTTTTTTTACATTTAAAAAAAATTCACACTAATTCTCATTGAATGTAGAGGATTGCAACCCCACTGTTAAAAAACAATGAATTTAAAAGTTGAACAACTAAAAAAAAAACCAAACAACATTGCAAACAATATTGATTCTAGATCGATTACGGAATAAATTCAAATATTATCGTTTCATTATCAATTTAACTTTTTTAATTAGTTGCAACAGGCTTGCCCCTCTCTTTATGGCACATTGGCCTATCAATTTGAATGGATAACGGCCAGTTCGCAAAACGGCCATCGAAATTGCGAGTTGGCCGACTTTGTGCTTTTTGCGGTAACATATGTAATATTTACCTTTGATGGCCGAGCATATGACATACAACAGAGGCATCCTTGACGTCCCAATATGTGTCACACACTTTACCCCAGCGATTTTCATGAAAAATTTCAACGTTTCCTTGATAGAGGTTGCTACCCTTGACAAGACGGACTTGCCCTTCCATGTTCTCTGGAATCTCTAAGAATAAGTCCAAAATGTTAGTTAACGTAATAATAGAATATGCATCCTCTGTTTCGGATCCCTCAAGAAAACATTGAGAAACTGGAACAGACACTAAATAGAGCAGTGAGATTCATAACAAATCAATATTCACATTTGACTAGAGTAACACCCTAAGTAAAATCACTAAATTTAGAAATCTTTCAGGATAAAAATGTAAAGGATAGGTTAATGGTGATAACGCGAATGTCGTGTAATGTTGAAGAATGCTTGGTTCGTTCTTCTGGGACTGACTGGGAGTCAAACGTAATTAACATTGACATTATAAATTGACATGAATCCACTTTGGCAGACAAAATATAAAGTTTATTTGAAGATAATAATAATACTGCAATTCTTGTCAGTTACAATAATTCCTGAGAAACATAATCACATATGCATGACAGCGGTATTAAATATATACAACATTTTAAATTCTCCAGAGTAGACTACAAATATCGTCCGCATCACAGTGGGAAAACACTGAACTTCCAATATCGGAATAATACACAATAATAATTACTAGAAATACATGTCTCAAGTGACTACTGGCTTCAACTACCCTAAAGATACTTCTTAACTCAAAGTTACTACTTACGCTCTCTAAATCATTACTGTCTTCACCGGACCAAAAGATCCTCTTACTGCCCTGTCCAAAGTTTACTAGCCTACTCAACAAACTAAAAGTAAATTTATTCACCCTACTTCCTGTTTCTATATCAAGAGTTTCACGTGTCTTTTCACGCTGTTAACCCGAGTTGAACATTTAACAGACAATGTCAACCGAGACAGTGACAGAAGACTCAAAAGTAAAGTAGCAATTATACATAAAACACTAAACCATAATCTTCAAATCCAAAAACAAAATCTTATAAAATATTCAGAAAGACACAAAGAGAAAGGCACATTCCTCGTTCCATATGCTAGGATAAATTTTTACAAAAGCTCCTTCTTCCCTAGCGCTATCATACCATGGAATGGGTTGCCTGAGCCAGCCAGGAAAACCAGTGACTTGGCAGAGTTTAGGTCATTGGTCTATATGCATGACTAGATGCATGAGGCGTGGGACTTAATCATCTTCTTTTTTTGAAGTAACTTCTGTAACATATAAGATAAGAAGGTCTGTATTCTTACCAATACTTGTACACAAGGATCGATTGCATTCATCAGTGGAGCAACATTTCAAACAGTTGGCATCACGTTTGGACCGACTTGACTCGAAGTAGAAACGTTCTGTAACCGATTTTTTGCCTACGATTACATCATTGTTTATATGCTGGCAGAACTGAAAATAAGGTTATTCTTTATATAAAATATCATTGCAATATTCATCGTTAAGTACAAAATTTATTAAATTAATAATTTTATTAAAACTGAAAAAGTGCGATAAACAATAAGTTATATATATACATATACACTACCCAGATAATAATGGTCAGTTCAAATTGTTTTTGTTTTCAAAACGATGCAAAAGCTGCAACGCAAAGAAGAACTGCACGATAAGCGTCCATCGCCAGCTTGTCAATCGCGACGAAAATCAGTTCATAATTAATGTTATTAATAGTTTCTGGAATCACAGTGAACATTAGCAAGTTTCGTTTCATCGGACGTAGCACGACTCACTGATAAAGTTAACAATGTGTACAGTACATACTTTGTTCACTTTAACTTTAGTTTCTTATTTTTTTTTATTTCACGAAAAAAATGTCTATGCATCAATGTCGATTAGGTGTGAGGGCCCGAATAGGGGGGGGGGCAGTTGTTGTTTTTTTTAAATATTATAACTAGAAAGTTGAGGATACGACTTCAATCTAAGGGTGGAAGCTTGCACCCACCTGCAAAAAATCATGCGGGCGCCCATGGTTACAATGTCAGAATTATCATTTCATTGATGTTACTACTTCAAATAGAGTTCCAAGTTGAATCTATGATCATTTATATATAAAAGTAATATACAAGTTTCATTTTCAAGTCAATTAAATACACCTACATCGATTTTATCTGTTCTGGCTATCCGAATCTACAAACGACTGATCGAGCAACAACAATAATTATAAGTGCAACATTTATACACTTACCAATGATCGGACACATCCCAAATTATAGTATTCTCGCATGCTGTTGTCATATCGCCTCTCCGTGTAACACATCTATGTTAAAAAATTAATGTGCGGATATAAATGTAAAAATTTAATAATAAATATTGTATTCTCATGCCGTCATACATTAAAATTAATTTCACTTGCTTACATGGTAATGATATGTTAATCTAAAATAGAAACAGTTAACTGTTTTGAAAAAGTTAAAAACCTGGTTCGTATTGAGTGGATAACCATTAATTATTTATAATCTCTTAATTTTAATGACACAAAATACTTGTAATAATATACAGGTTTGTTGTCCCAAAAGATAAACAGTTTATCTGATATTTTTTGTCTACCTTCAATAAAATCTACCTTAAGAGATGTTAGTGATTAAATACAATAAATTTAATTGTGTTCGCTATTTAAAAATAAATACCTCATCAGATAAACACGTGACCGTGTTATTGCAAGATCTGGTACTAAGAACATCAGAACAATGATAGCACATCAAAGACAATACTGTAGAAATACTAATAATTTGTTATAATTTTGAAACTAACCAATTTAAATGTTAATGTTAGTCGAAGTTTTGCAAATGAAAAAAGCGTATTTAAAATCTGTTGATATTGCTCATTAAAAAGTATTTCTCGTTTTCCATTATTATATAAAGCTATACTAAAATTAATATATAACATAGAAGTAGATTATACTACCTGAAGAAGGTCTTAGGCATAATGAGAGCAAAAAGACCACCACAGACAATACTATAAAGATAAAGTGGAAAATATTTTAAAAAAGGGAAGCTTATATATTAAGTGTAGTTGAATCAGTTTGGATCAGTCATGTAATTAAATTTATAGTAGATATAGAATAATAATAATAATAAATCTGTGAAATTATAAATATTTGTGCCGATGTGGAATGTCAACAGAAAAATGCTGACCATGTGCTTCAAAACTGTTCTCTTTATCATGAAGCCCTTTCAAGATATACAAGCCCCAAAACATCCCAAACAGAAAGAAACTACACGGAGAGCTCCCTGATTTGGAAACCACTGCGCAGTTCATTACATATATTGGTCTTGTCACCTGAATGCTACAACATATACATGAGAACGAAGAAGTAGATGAAGAAAAAAAAAGAAATATTTGTGTTTCTTTTTATGCAATTTCATACTTTTAGTGTTTATTTTTCAATGCGCTAAGATCCTATCACTTGTCTAGACCAGTTGGGAAAAAAAAGGGGGGGGCAAGAAGATTTTTTCTGTGTGAATGCTACAGTGATCGCTTTTTTAAGTGAATTACATCAAATAAAAAATGTGTACGACTTGAATTCGAACTCGATGGCTCATGCCTCATTAAGCCGACATACTAGCCACTTCGTCAGCTAAGTGCATATGAATATATATTTTTTTTTTATTGTAGTAAAGTTGATTAATTTAATTTTATACACAAAAGTGTAAAGGGGACTGATTCAACTTATACCACACCATCAGTCAAGTATGAGTTCTTTCCATTGTTTGATACCAAACAAAAAAATAATGAGTTAATTAACTAGTTGGTTACTTTTTAAATTGATTCTTGTTTTGTCAAGTAAACATAATAATTGCGAAAAATAATTGTGTGCTTTGAAAAATGGATTGACTGTTAACTCTTTCTCTCCGTAATTATTCACTACATTCTGATGGAATCAACGTTGGCATCGTCGGTCAGGAGAGAAAGAGTTAAACCAAAAAGTTTGATACAATTTTTAAAAAGACAAAGTTTAGAACTATTTAACGAAATAAAATAAGCTTCACAATTTTAATTGAATAAAATGAATGTATGGGCTCATCATTAGTCCGTCAATTTCAAGTCCCTAGGGCATTTTCATTGGGGAAACAGTAGTACTCTCACCAGAGGCGTAACTAGTGTTGGGGAGGGAGGGGGAAAATTGGAAAATCCCCACAAGCCACTACCTGAGAAGGCCCCAAATGAGTGGGGTTTTTTTACATTAAATATTAAATATTACGCAAAACGCTGGGCCCCAAAGAGGTTAAGCACCACCAGGGCCCCCAAATGATGGCGAATTCCTAGCTACGCCACTGACTCCCATCCTGCACTCAGCACGTTGTCATCACAGTTCAGTTTATAAGAGAAGACAAGCTGCTTTCATAACGAAAATAATAATAACAAGTCGAGCCGCGGCGTAGCATACGCAGCTATTTAGTAGTGTCTGCTTTAGGCCAATGCAACCTCTAACACCACAGTGAACCTCGCACTTTCAAAGGCTCGATCTAATTCTATAATGAATTCTAGAATTAAATTATAAAATAAAACCATTTTATAACTTATAACAGATTTCCAACGGCCACCTGATTTACTAGGAGCTCCTTGAAATCTCCTGAAATTACAAATTCAAAAAAGTCCTAGAAATCTCCTGAAATTATTAATTTCTTTTGAAAGCTCATAAAAATCTCCTGAAATATAGACAGAAATATCATTTTGGGGTATCATTCAATACGCGCTATAAAAAAAAAACGGCATTATCAATATTATTATCTATAAGTTGCATATATAGATTTGTTTTTTACCAATTTTGTAAACAAACTGTTTTCTGCAAAAAAGTCAACCCTCCCCCGACATTTAGGATTTAGGTTGACGGTCACACATCACATTAAAACGGCCAAGAAACAAGAGAGACGAGACATTACAAAACATGGGTTAAAATATCAAGAAGTTGCAGACAATTTTTAGATATTTGACTATTTCTTTTTCACAAACTATGATTTATGAACAAAAATTCTAAGTACCTCCACCCACCCACATTAACATAACATAATTACCATAATTAGTATATATTCTTAAGAAAGTGTAATAATTTTTTTTATATAAAAACCAGCCCGCCCTCCCCCTTGCGGGAAAGACAATACTAGATTTTTATTGTCTGTCTATGTCTGTCTGTCACGAAAACATCGTAAGAAAAATCTATCAAAGGGTGGACTTTTAATTTTGATAAAAAAATTAATTTTATTTAATTCAGTAATCTCATTATTGATAATTGGATCTTAAGTTGCTTTTTAAAAATAAAAACATTGCTAAATTACAATTGAAATAAAAATATTTTGTAATATCTAATTTTATAATTCAAATGTCTGTAAATGATATAGTTTACTCACATGACATTTTAAGCCACTGCGAGCTTAACATAGACCATATGTTTTTATGTTTCGTTAGTTCAAAGAAAAATCCAATGTAAACGTTTGTATTGAGATCAGAAAACAGATAAGACAAATTAGCATATCTTTCAGTTAATTTTACCTTGACCTAAAATTATTTCAGTGAAAATAAACTACACCTAGAATTTAAAAGCATATTACAGAACTTTGCAGCGCAATTGTGGTAAATCTTAGGAGACCTTTGAGTATTGTGGTCTCGATATGTTGTTTTTGTCCTTTCTTATTATTAATGCTGACGACAGCAAAGGTCCACTATATTTACATATTTGGTTACGTCTACTGACCTAGCAGGGTCTCTTTGGCCAGGGACGCAAAGTTAAATATGTGTGTGTGTTTGTGTGTGGTGTGTGTGTACGTGCGTGTGTACTTAAAATTTTAGAAATAATAATTGAAATATAGATACAATAATAATAATTTATAATTATAAATGCCGTTTCTGTTCATACGATTAAATTATAATCTAAAAAATGTATATGAGATTCTTATATTCTATGTCATGTATGGCTTAAATATTTAGTCCTAAGAATTTATGATAACGCTTTTCTGGAACTTTAAACAATGTAATTTCTAGCCTAGATAACATTAGATTGTACTTAGCAACCTTGTAATAGTAGTTCTATATCACACAAACACAGCTACCATTTCTTGAAGAACTTTTTCATGAAAAATTGCCTTTCCAAAACACACACGATTCTCTAAGACAACCTGCACCCATAAAACCACTGTTAAATTAGATCTGAAGTGGTCGTCTCCTTTCCATTGGGAGTCTCAAGTTTTGAAGCAAGTAGAGTGGTCAGTGCGATAGAGCGCCGAACCAACAGAAAGCAGAGAGAAAAAGCAGGCCTATCTGCAACTGACAAAACCCACCCATGCCACATATGCGGCCGGCTTTTTAAAGCGAGGATTGGACTTAACAGCCATCTTCGAGTCCATAGGAAATGAGAA
>JADKLZ010000166.1:2532451-2545621 GCA_021533235.1 Biomphalaria straminea | reverse complement strand
ATGTGTTTTGTGTGTGAATGTTGTCCGTATTTGCATCTCTAGTGTTATTGTTACAGTAGTTACGCTGATGTCGTCAAATGTAATCAAACTGAATTTCCATTTGTTTGGGTCAATACAAATTATCTTATTCTATCTTATCAAAGTAGCCAATCGATTTAGTTATATCTTATAAGTTGTTTTTGTGTGTGTATCAATTGCACAGTCTGCAGAAGTATTGAAAAGTAATGTAGTATAATAAACCATATCACTTTTTTTATGTTTTATCAATGCATAATAAAATATTTGGCTGACTGGTCGAGCGATTTGCACGCTGGACTGTCGCTTCGATTTATGGCTGGTCCCGGGTTCAAACCCTGCCCGCTCCCAACCCCCGTCGTCCTGCGGGAGGTTTGGACTAGGAAGTAACTATCTTCAACTCTGAAGGAACATCCGAAACATGTAAAACATTTTACAACAACAAACATTTTCATCATAATTTTTTTTAAATTTCTAAACTATGTCAATCACGCTATTGAAAAAAAATGTCAGTGTTGCCAACATATAGTAAAAATTACTTTGTGCTTTAAGCGAAAAAAACAAGGATTTTAGTGTCATAACCTATGCAGTAAATGTATCTAATACATTGCAAATTACAGAACTAGTTCACACTCTTCCTGTTATCTGTACACCAGCACCAGATGCTAATGAGAGTTATCCTCTATACTCACATATAGATCTTAGGCATTCAAAGCAATAGTATTATTTTTACCAATTGTTCTTCTTTAACTTTTATCTCTCTCAATGATCCTATCAATTGTCTGGACCAGTTGTAAAATGGTGAAGGAAAAATTAGATAGATCTTTCTGAATGTTTACGTGATAGTTTGTTTTAGTGAATGGGGTTTGTTGTCTTCCATTAGACCAAATATTTTATTTATAGACATATTTTTTTTTCCCTTTTCTTAAAATACACTATACTATAGATACTGTAAGTCTACAGCCTATAAGCTTAAGATTTCATAAACAGACGTTACTTTTAAAAGAAATGATTATTGCAGAGATCACATTGACGTATGGTTGCCTCATTTCCAGCTTTTGGAGTGAAGAACTAAAATGTAATCACTCAAACAATTTAATCAATTTTATTTTTTTTTACATCTAAAAATTCACAAACAATCAGTATAATAATAGAGGGTATTTGAATAGAGAATATTGCTCACTCTCATACTAAATGATTAATACAAATATTAAAAGTTGGCGAATTTTTTTCCTCCAATTAATTTATATTGCAATGAAGTGGTAATGTCATCTTTCATGTTGTGTAACATTCAGACGTAGATGTTGATTTAATTTAAATTTAGAGTGCTGTCGTAAGCGTGTAGTCCAGTGACTTGAGAGAAGTCAGGTGTGCCAACAGATCGATGGTTGGTACCGTCACGGTTTAGTCGCATGATACTTCTGGAAAGAGAATACACACAATGTGTATCTAATCTAAAAGTTTGCATTACTTGATCAATTATTTATTGATCTAAGACTGGGTATATGTTTAAATGTATATTTGTGTGAATCTAGTTACGCGTACATGTGTAAGGTAGAAAGCAGGGGCGGACTGGCTCTATGGGCATTCGGGCAAATGGCCGGTGGGCCGGTATGGTCACTTAAAGGGTCTCATGAATGCCAGTATGACACGTATTGAATTGTTAAAAGTTTTCTAATATATTATTATAAAAATGGTCATCTGAGCGTCGTGTTTAAAAAATATGGTTTACAGACTACATCCGTAGACAGTGCTACTGTAGGCTTCATCTTTTTCAGGCCTACACACATAGCGATGAAAAAGCAACATAAGGGCTAGATTTCTTATAAAAATATAGAGCATGCTTACAGTTAGGGATAGATGATTAAAGTTAACATAATGATTTTCAGGACAGGTTAGGCCTATAATTGGAGGCCCATCGTATGATATACAATTTATGGGCCGCAGTGTATAGAAAAGCCTGGGCCGCCCCTGGTAGAAAGTAAGAAAAATGAGTGAAATCAATATCTTCAAAATGAGTTCCTATAAGTTTATTTGATAAAGAAAAAGAAATTGTAGATCGAATATAAATTCGGAAAGAGTAGAACTTAAGAGATTACCTTTTATTCTTGTCTGAGTAAAAAATATATTTGGAAGTGATAGTCAGACCATCCAAGCTAGAACTGTAGTCTGTGAACAAAACCCGTCTGTTGCTTCCGTCTGTATTCATGACTTCAATGCTGTGGGTTCCAGCATCACAGAAATACACTAGCTTGGCTGCACCAACAACAATGTAAAAAAATGTTTTAGTTTAATGATACAGAACTAATTAATCTGAACATTCTGTGTGTATATATATATTTATTTAAAGACCAGCTAAGGCGCCAACATGCCTTAGCTGACTTGTATGCGGCTTCAGAACGAGACAGCTGGAGGTTACTCACAAAGGCCGGGGGACCAAAAGAAAATCCACTGCCGATGACAGACGAAACGGCGTAAAATTTGTATGCTTGCACTGATATGGCAAAATATGTAGGTCACTGCTGGGGCTGAGTAGCCACTGGAAATACTAAATTTCACATTATTCTTCGGGCTTGAGGACACACCATATTATTATTATGTTAGAAACAAACGTCTTATATGCAAATTATAATAATTTTAAAATGTTTCTTGTTGTTCATTTTGAAAATGAAATCAATAGAGAAGCAATTTCATACGAAGAAGTGTTTACTTAAAGATTTTGAATTATTTCACTGAAATTACCACCTACGGCTACGTTCAGAAATATACAATTTTGTTATACCTTTTTTTCGCGCATATACTCTGCCTAGACATTTAACTCTTTCTCTTCGTAATTATTTTTGAAAGTTTTGAATGAATTCTTCATTTTGCTCGTTACTCTTTCACTCCCCTGTTATGATTAAGCTTCAATAACTTTGTTGTTTGTTATCAGGAAATGTTGTGTTTGGTATAGAATTATAGGGAAATGCATCCTCTTTTTTTATATAATTCAAAGTCAAGTATTAAAAAAATAAATAATAATTTAATTTAATGAGCTCAAAATCAACGATGGAATCGTCGATTAGGAGAGAAAGAGTTAACCAGCACAAGCGTATACTCCGCAAAAAAATATAAAATCAGTAAAAACAAAATCGTACAACCCGCACCTTTATATAACATGAATATGAAGAGTCGATTCATGACGTGCGGTTAGAAGACAGTGAATTTGATACAAGTCTCGGTGACTTCACTAACTATAGTGAGGACAGTGACATTAGTGAGACTGGCTATTGATTGTGAATGTTTTGCATGCATTGTGGTGTATTCGTTTCTACATTACCGGTACCGACAAATTAGTTTTACTTGCTTGCTTGTCACAATGGATGACTGGTATATACAAGATTCTCTGCCGGTACTATACGTTTTCTTGAGGCTTATAATGAAATACTCATACAGATTTTCCAATATACATTTCACAACCACACAACAAACTATATGGAGGAATAATGACCCACCGGTATGTCCATAGATTTTGTTGTGCTATGTTATGCTTATAAGTTTAAAAAATCTAAACCCCACACAGCTGCCATTCGTTTCTAAGAACGAGTACAAACTGCGATAGTAGTAGAAGTAGTAGTAGAAGTTCAAAATTGACAGCTGACAATTTAAAGGATGTTGGCTCTATCATGGTGTAACAATGTGCTTCTACCAGACACCATAATCTGATTTTTCATTAGGATTGACTCCCGAAGCCGCAAGACAAAAGAGATTTGAAATTTACAACCAAAAAAAAAGGAGGGGGGGGGGGGGGGGGCGTTTATATTAGTACATTGTTTTAAGAAAAAAAAGTGAGGGGTGCTGCGGTGCATAAACAAATCAAAGGTCTAGCCGGTGGGTAATGGTAGTATAATATAAATGAACCAAAGAATGCTGTAGTTATTTAGCATCTCTGAATCTAGGAGCCGAAATGTAATAGTTTTCTTTTTTTTAATATAAATACGCGTGCTGTAAAGATTAATAGAATGTGTTTAATCAAATAACAAAAAAAGGGAGGATGCAGAGTATGACAGACTTTTAGAACTACGTTTTACCTTTCCAATCAACAGCAATGCCATTAGGGTTTCTTAAACCAGTAGCTGCCACAAGCCGTCTATTAGTGCCGTCGTAATTGACTTTCTCTATTTTAGGAACTGGATTCCATTCCGTCCATAATATTGTCCTAATTGAAATGTTAGCGTTATTTATCTACATTATGTAAAATAAAATGTATTTATCTGTCAATGATTTTTCAAGGTTCTTATATCAGAGAGACAGAGACAGAGAGTGAGAGACAGAGAGAGAGTATATAATTAATAGGGCCTAAAATGACAGAGAAGAATGGAGAAAAATGGGAAAAACGGTCCACGACGACGACGAATTTTGCATGGTGCCCAAACGGTCCAACAGACTATGGGATAGGTAAAATGAATGACTAAGTTGACACATGAAATGCGCTGGACGTGATTATCTTCTTTTTTTTGGAGTAACGTATGTAATATATAAGATAAGATAAGACCTAAGAAGCACGTTGTTCAATTGTTGTTGTTTTTTTTGTGTGTGTGTGTGTCTGTGTAGGGTCAGCCATTCCAATAGAAGATACAAAAGCTGGATGTTGGGAGAGAGGTGTTTTTTTGAAAAATAGTGTATGTGTATGTGAAAAAGAGAGTTATAATGCAGCCAGACGAGGAGGCTGAAAGGGATTTTTTTTCTGCATACTCTATATAAGGGGGTTTCAACCGCAGCGAAGCCTACATTTATATAATATAGGCAGCACGGAAAACTTCTCCCAGATCCCCCCTCAACTGGTCTACAACTGAGTTTGGACCATAGCGCTCTGAGTATGCTATTAACATGAATGTAGCGCTATATAATATATATATATATAATAGGGTTTTTAATTAATTTTAGGAAAATATTCAGTAAGTTTGCCTTTCTCCTTTCTCGTGAACGAGCAAGGATTCGTGTTTGTTTTTTTCTTTTTAAACATAAAAATTAATCTTTATATTTATACTAGACAGATATTACCGCTTCCCGCGGGTCTTAACTTGCGTATCGCCGTATTGCATTAGAAACAATTAAAGAAAATAATAATGTTGTAAGTAAAGCGAATGCGTGAATTCACGTTAAAAAAATTATGAATGGAGCTAAAAATTGTAAATTGACCTTAATTTACGCGATATTGGGATAATAGTTGCAATCATGTAAAAATGCTTTAGAAAACTAATTTCAATGTTAATTTGATTAAAATATGAAATGAATGGACTATAATTAGTATGTTCATGTGTTAAAGCTTAAAACTATCTTTGCGAAGAGAAGTTATATCATCTTTGAGTTGAATTACAGTTTTAGACCTAGAATGCCTAGATCTAGGTCAATCTAGGAATAGAGAGATGTGTAACCTTTCGGTAATGTCTAATGAAAGTATGTTCAACAGGATTTTTATATTCGCAGATACAAAGAATGAATTTATGTAAAAATACTTTTGAAACACAAATTCGAAGCTTAATTTTGTTAAATAATTAAATCATTAGACTATATTTTGTATTTTCATGCGTCAAAGTAAAATTCCATAAGTGCAAAGTGTATTTCTTAAAATTAGATCTAGATCTAAATCCTTTCGATCTTTTCTCATGTCAACATTTGTAAACAAAGCCTAGATCTATAAAATAGTATAGCTGTAATAGAGTTGGGCAACTTTATTTTTTTTTTAGGGTTTTAAGTTTGTTTTAGGGCTACAATTCATACACACAGGTCTAAGTTAGTACCCAAGGAACATTTCTGTCAAGTTTTGTCAAGATCGGTGAAACGGTTTTGATTTCTTTACGGGGACATACATAGCCTACATACGCCTTTGTTTTCCTTTTATATATTAGATTATTAAATTTGAAGACCTATTTTTTTTAGAATTGGACAACTGAACTTACTGCTCTTTCATGTCAACAGCTAGATATCTTGCGTCGTTGACGCCAGTGAGGATCACCCCTGGACCCGTTGGTGTGAGCTTTCCAAAAAGTTTCCTTTTGACATCGCTAAAAATTAATATTCGTATGTTGGTATCAAGGGACATACTGTTGATGTAGCTTTCTGAAAGTCCAAACAGGATAAAACATTTTTGCAAAAATACTTTTAAAAAATTAAGATTATATTAAGCGTAGTTGTGGACCAATAGAGTTAATTAATTTGTATTTTTTTTTTAATTGTATTGTTTTGTCAGGTAAAGGAAATACGTGTGCAAAATTTCAGCTTGATCAGAGATGGGGTGTGGGAAAAAAATTGTGCTAATTTTTCACCAGACAGACAGGTAGAGTGAGTTTTACTCAATATTCTATTGTTATTCAAAATGGTAGAAGGGCAAAGCAAAATTTTTCCTCAAGTTTGTAGTGCAAGACCGCAAACATAGATGGCAACCAGGCTATGTGAACTAAGTGCTTAGTCACAATGGTCACTAGTTGGAACATTTTGAGTCCGAAGATTAGTGAGGAATGCAGTATTTCCCGTGGCTGCACAGCCCCAGCTGTGACCTACATGTTTAGCCACATCCAGGGCAAGACTACATTGTCTGCAGGTGGTCGATTCGCCGTCTGCGTCTACTCTCGGCAGCGAATTTTCTTTTGGTCTCAAATGTGTATCCTGCGGTCTGTAAGTGACCTCTTGTTCTGAGGTCGCATGCAACCAGGTGCTCACTTCTATGTCAGCTAAGGCAAGTTGACGCCTAAGCTGGTCAGTAGGGCGCCTGTGTTACGTCGACCAACTTTTAGCTCACGAAAAAGGATTGATTAGAAAGTTCTCTTAGAGTTTGTATGATTAACTATTCTAAATGTTAGTTCGTATAAATGATTACTGACTTGAATATATGTAGTTATAACAGAGTGTAGAATTTTTATAAAGGAGTTTTTATATACCTGAGAGCAGGGGCGAACTGGATGCCAAAAGTGGCCCGAGCATTTCTATACTATTCGACCCAAAAATTGTATGCCACATTATGGGCGTCCAATCATAGGCCTACATATCCTCAAGAGCATTGTGTAAATTTTAATAATGTATCGAAACTAGTTAGTATAGGACTAATTTATTAGATAATTTTGAAACTAACAAGGAAGCGTTATTACTAAATGAATAAAGCAGGCATGTCAAACTCATTAAGGTATATGGGCCGCATAAACAACTTACTATGACCTGAGGGGCCGCAGCAAAAAAAATCAGTTTTAAAACAGCCTACTAGTCTTATAAAAATTAGAAATAATACAATATTATACAATAATTAATGGCATACCTGTCCCTTGACTAAATTTGTAGTACTATTGGGTAATTAAAAATTACTATGATTACGCATTATTTTCTTTGTCCTGATACTTAACATCTTTTCTGGGATACCATATTATTAATGTCAGGTTGAAGTTTGTTTGCCACTGACGCTTTCATCACAGATGACAAATTTTGATCAGAAAATCTCGAACGGTGAGGTGTTTTAATAGCATTTATTATGGAAAAGAACTGCTCACAGAGACCAGTGCAAGTAAAAATAGCTAGAATTATAGCTACAAATTTCCGCAATTTAACGAACCGTTCAGGGTAAATGACTGTAACAATTTGGCACAGCCATTTCAATATTCTTAGATTTCAACTAAGAACCTGACTTCTATTCTATCAGCTCTAATTGCACATTTCCAGCAGCATTTTCAGAATCCAATGAGATCGCGTGATCGATAGGCTAAGTGCGCTTGAACTTGGCTTGGCTACCTAGCAGGAGGTTCGAAGTTCGACACCCGACTCTGGCAGAGCGCCTAAAGGTAGCTCGGAAAACCAACTCCTAGATGCCTCCTCCCCTCACTTGTCCACAAATGAGATTGCACCAAAGCGCTCCGAGCATGCTATAAGCATGAAATAGCGCTTTATAAAAACTATAATAATAATAATAATAATGAAGCACTGAAAATGAGCAAATTTAAAATTAGCATCAGTCTCTCTTATTTTTACAAGTAACTTCAAAACCATTTCATTTCATGGTTGGTGCGCCATACCTTTGTTAGAGTAGCTAGCTTTACCAAAGATAAATTTTACTGCATTTTCACCTCCTGTCATTTCTCAAAAATCATTCTCGCTTGTTTTGCATAGAACAGAACTCAAGTAGTTCCTGGTATATGTCAGAATTCCTGTTAAAGGCCCTTATTAATATAGCCAAATGTGCTACACCCGTTACGTCAGTTGACTCATGGAGACCCAATGAAAATAATTCAAAATCAGCTCTGTCGTTCTTTAATTGTTCAAGCAAGCTGACTGACATGTCATTTATTCTATCTGCAACAGTGTCACTAGTTAACGCTATTTCTTTGAATGCTTTCTCCTTTTTTGTGAATAAATGACTTTGGCTATAAGGAAACACTCCTTCATAAAATCACATTTATTAAATGATTTCAAATGGCTTGCAATAAAGTTTGACAAAATGTAGCTTGCTTTCACTGCAGACTCACCCTCTTTACTCAGTTTAACAAATACTATTTTCCCATTGAAGTAGCTTGTCATCTCTTGTTTTCCAGCGTAATAGTTTAACATTATTTTTATAAATTTTTTTTAGGTGGCCAAGCGGGCCGCATGCAAGGTGGTCGCGGGCCGCATGCGGCCCCCGAACACCCAGTTTGACATGCCTGGAATAAAGTATAACACTTGGAAAGGGGAATCTCCTATTGCAAAAAAAATTCCTGCCACCGTATACTCTTACTTATACATACACTTGACATTCATATTCAAGGCATTTGAAGATTCTTTATAAACAAACAGAATATGTGTGATTCAATTTCACTCCACTTTCTCAGACATATGAACTTCAATTTACAAATTTTAACTCTTCATCATCCACTATTTCACTGCACATCTCACAAAGTCATATGGAGCGGTGGCTGCATGGTTAAGCTCTTCCGATCCTGGGGTCCTGGGTTCGAATGTCGGGGAAGACTGAGATTTTGAATTTCGGGATTTTTAGGGCGCCCCTGAGTTCACCCAACTCTAAGGGATACCTGAGTTTAGATTGGGAAAGTAAAGGCGGTTGGTCGTTGTGCTGGCCACATGTGTTTTTGTTTGTTTGTTTTTGTTTTTATTTCTTAATCACTTATTTTACTGACCACATGACACATTGCTCGTGAGCCGTTGGCAAGGAAACAGATGAGCCTTACATCATCTGTCCTATAGATCGCAAGGAAGATGAACTTTACTCTAGTAACATATAATGCTTTCTCAATAGCTCGAAAACCTACTTTGACTGTATGAATTATAGAACTGGCTACATACATAATAGAACATTAAGTTCTCTTATTTGAAGGTAATTAAATATCCTTACGTTCAGTAAAACAAATGCTGTCAAAATTGTTTCATATTTTAGAATATGAGCTATTGTAATTCGTCTTTAAGTCTATATCTTTGTCGTTTCAATACGTTGAACCTGTCCATTAATAAATTATGTAATAATAGCGTAGGTAAATCCCTAGTGCTTGAGAAAACATTAATAATTTACTACATTGTTTTGCACAATATTCCTGCAATAGTTGCTCTTTATCTTATTTAATTTCTGCTTCTTCTTTTTTCGTTTCTTTGCATTTGACTCCAATCAACATATTTCTACACTGTTCAAGATAATAATTGTGATTCGTGAAGGACTTCGTAACAGGGTGAACTCGAGATCATATGACAACTTCAGTGGACCAATAAGAATATTAGTATGTGACTGGACATGTCATCTTTAGGACTTTCAACGTTGTTATTGGTCCCTATATAGAATCAACTGAATATATTCACATTAATGTCGATAAAAGCCTTAAGTTTATTGTTTATCCTTTAGTGTGTATAAGGAATTGACGTCTACTAGAAGCTCTAGATACGAATGAAGGGTATTTACAACAATGTTACTAATAGATTTTGAATTGAACTTTTTTTTTTTTGAAGTCTGAAGTATACTGACATATATGCGGCCCTGACGTTAGCCATACAATCCAATGGGTATCGGCCCACCGGGCATTTTCTCGAATGCCCGTATAGCCAGTACGCCCCTGCCAGAGAGTTAATAATTATTCTAAATAAATATTTTACATGACATTTTTTTTTATCTCATAATTTGTTATTTACTTACAACTGTGTCCTTTGAGAATTTGTAATTTACATGATAATTTTTATCTTATTTAATGTCTAATTTATCTAATAGTTCTAAGTTCACCTGCGTATATTTCTGAGATAGCCCAACTGTTGCCTTCTAGCATATGATTTATTGACTTGACGACTGCAGTGTTGTCGATTTTATTCAATACGTTGTAATATATAACCCTATCCCACGGGTCGTAAACAACAGAAGTTATATTTTCAGGAGTAAAAAATTTTCTGGTGTAACTGAAAACAAAATTAAGATAGCTTTAAAAAAAACTATATTTTCTAAAACTAAACTAAAACTAAAACCAGACATTGATACCAGTGTGAAGTTTCTCTACCCTCTCTTCTGCAAGATATGGGAAAAAAGAAGTGCCACCAGAATGGATGGAGGGCTACCTCATCAAACTCCAAAAAAAAGGCAATCTTAGTTCTTGCTCTAACTATCGAGGGATAACACTACTGTCCCTTTCAGGGAAAGTGTTTAACCGCATTCTGTTAAAGCGAATGAAAGATGTTGTAGATCCACATCTCCGTGACCAACAAGCCGGCTTTTGAAAGGAAAGATCATGAAAAGATCAGATAGCGATTGGTTAGTGGGCTATGACCCTCTGGAGACCCAGACCCTCTGGAGACTTTTGAGACACTATGGAGTGCCTGAAAAAATTACTAATATCATCAAAAAGTCATTTGAAGGAATGACTTGCAGAGTAGTGCATGGCAGACAACTGACAGAGGCATTTGAATTCCAAACAGGAGTGAGACAAGGCTGTATACTCTCTCCCTTCTTATTCCTACTAGCCATAGATTGGATCATAAAGACAGCAACTGACCAGAAGCAGAACGGTATATAGTGGACACTATGGAAACAGATGACCTTGACATTGCAGATGACTTCTTTCTCACACACAGCAGAAGATGCAGGAAAAGATAAATATTGTTGCAGACAATTCAGCTAGAATAAATATTACCATAAACAGAGGGAAGTGCAAGGTGTTTAAGATAAAGGCATCCAATACCCATTACAATCCATGGAGGCACAGATACAGATGTCAGAACCCGTAGTAGCCCATAGAAGTATATATCCTTAACAGACGCTGGAGATGTATAGGTCACACCAAGCCTTCATCCAACATAACAAGGCAAGCCCTAACCTGGAACCCCCAAAGGAAAGAGGAAGAGGGGACGGCCTAGGAATATATGGCGCCGCGATTTGGAGGTAGATGCCAAGCAGATGGGCAAGACGTGGGGACAGTTGGAGAGACTCGCCCAGAACCGAGATACCTGGATGAAGCTGGTTGGTGGCCTATGCCCCAGTGTGACGTTACTTTCTCTTTGTCACACGCCGAGGATTGTTAATAATAACTTGATAAACTCAATAAATGAAGACAGAAATACTTCTGTAGTTTCTCGAACAAGCTTTAATGACTTCTTCTGCTTTCTTGAACAACAACTCAATCTATATCTTGAATAATAAAACTTTACTTATAAACTACTTCTATATCACTTCGTATAACACTTTACTCTCTAGTAAACTTCTAAGAGAAGATTAAACATAGGACCACCGCTCTATTAAATACAATACAAGAACTTTTCTTCCACTATAACCATTTCTAAGCGAGGACCATCGCTTTTCAAATACCGTTACTGTGCGAGGACCCCGACTAACTCCTTTTCCCCTTATTTATACTTTTTCAAATCGTATCTTCCAGAAGCATAGAAAATTCTCTGATAACTAATTTAGTAACGTTGACCTTCTGGAAGATGACGTGTGTAATTTTTTCCTTACCCCCTTTCTATGATTGGCTATTCTAAAATTAACTTGTTTACGCTGGACAGTGCACTGACTTGACCTGGTTTCTAGAACCTACTCTAAAAGGGACACAATTAAAATCGTTACACCCAGAAGGCACCTCGGGCAGAGATGAGATGAGATATATGCTCTATAGCAATGTACACAATGTACACAACCAGATTTACAATATAATATAAGATTTGTCATTAAGAATACAAAGTGGAAGAGGAAATACTATAAACGCATTATTAAAAGCAAACCCCATTAGGGCAGCTGTTTGAGGCAAACATCCTCACAAAATCTAAGAAGATTCTAGAAATAAAAAATCACCCTTTGGGTCACGATTTTGCTATTTTACCATCACAAAAGAGATACAAGACACCGATAGCAAGGACAAACAGACACAAAAATTCTTTTGTTCCTCTGGCAATCAGATCATTAAATAGAACCAATCTAATGTAAACTTTTCATATGTTAATTGTGAGTGAGTCTGGTGTGAATGTACATTTTTTTTAAAATAATGTTTTGTTTTGTATAATGCACAAATTGTAAGACAAATTTCCTTACGGACATTAAAAATTATTATTATTATGTTTGAAAAGAACGAGTATTCTTTCTCTGGCGGAGCCAGGGTCGAGTTTCGTTTAAGGGAGACAAAATTCATCGTATTCCCTTTATCAGTTTCCACTGATATTATTATTATTATTATTATTATTATTAACTTGTCATAACATGTGAAAAAGCATTCTACATAACCATATTTTCATATAAAATATTTAATTGATGAAATGACCAGAGGATGAAATGACCGGAGATGAAATGACCGGGGATGAAGTGTCCGGGATGAAGTGACCGGGGATGAAGTGACAGGTCACCATATCTAAACAATATTTTTAAATAAATCGTTTCAATACCTATTTGTACTTAAATCCATATGAATGAAATCTTTAGTTGAAGCATTGAAAAATATTAAAAAGTTGTCCATCTTAAAGTCTGAAAAAAAAAGAAAATTCTTAATGCCTCAAGCTCAAATCATATAGATCTATGTTGCCTACTGTCAAATTAAATCTAAATTTAAGGAAATAATTTTCGACGAAAATACGCAATATTATCTAATAAATTGTTCTTTTTTTAAAACTATTCCTCGATTCAAGTCACTTTATGGAACCTGGATTAAGAACCTGGATTAAGAACCTGGATTAAGAACCTGG
>JADKLZ010000166.1:2519721-2531046 GCA_021533235.1 Biomphalaria straminea | reverse complement strand
ATACAGGTAGTCCTCGGGTTACAATGGTCTCGACTTACGTCGTTTCATGGTTACGACGCTGTTTAAGACGGCTCAATCCGACTGACGCAGTTTTGCGACGTGTGTCGAATTACGGGCAGTGGCGGAGGAATACATTTATACAGTAGTGTAGTCCAGTACTGTACACTGTACCGTTACAAGAGGAAAACTAGTCTCCTGTATGCCATAGGACCCTTCATTATGGCTCCCAAACGTAAGCCAGACTCATCTGACCCTAAAGAAAAGGATGCAGCAATGAAAAGAAAGGCCATCACCATGGAAGTGAAAGAGGACATCGTAAGGAGATCTGATAAGGGGGAAACACCAACAGAAATTGGCAGGTCATTACAACTTAGTCGTTCGACTGTCGCTACGATTATTAAGGATAAAGATTGTATCCTTGAACACATGAAAGGATCTGATCCTATGAAAGGGACAGTGATAGCAAGCAGCGTAGTGGGCTTATTATTGAGATGGAAAGATTATTGGTGCTGTGGATGGAAGACCAAAATCAACGCCGTATCTCTGTGAGCCTTAGATGTATGGATAGTCTAAGTGTTTGCAGAACAGTACAGTACTGTTATTATGCTACAGTACTGTGTATGAATAATGAATAATAAATCGTTGCGATTAGAAATGTTTTAGACAATTGTATTTGTTTAGCGCTCTTTCATGCTTTAGTTCTATCAAATACACTATGATCCTATCCTTTGTCTGGACCAGTTGGGAAAGGGAAGAGAAGAAAGACGTGGGGTATCTGGGTGATCGCTTTTTAAATGCACTTTTATAAACCTGGTGGTTGCACATATGTGAGTAGTGGTGTGTGTAGTCAGCCGACACAAATCGCCCCATGCCGGACGAGCGGTCAAGCGTGACGACGGTCAGCCGAGACGAGTCGGTTCGCGAAGGATCGGCGTCGTGAACAGAGCTCAGTAGTGTCACGAGAATTATAGTCATCTGACCACCTAGAAATGTCAAGGGTTTTTTTGTCCGGTTTGAGAAGGCTGGCAGGGACCCTATATAAAGAGCAGAGGTGTCGCAGTCAAAACGGTCCAGAAAAGAGGTTCAGAAAAAGGGTTCACGACAGAAGGTTCAGAGCACGGTCGACTACAGCACAGTTCAGCTGTGTGGTTCTGTACGGAGTATTACGACGGTTCAGTGTGGAGTACTTTCAAGTACAGCTGAGACGGCTGGCGTCTTGATCTTAATCTATGATCGAGTCCGACACAACGAGCCCAAGTGTGTGAAGTCAGTCCTGAACTGTTGAACCCAGTACAAGCCTGGAACGAGACGGAGAGACCAGTGCAATAGTTGATACGGCGATACGGTGCTATCGGAGAGATATTTGTACAGTCTTATATTACGTGCTGCCAATTGTACTACATTGGCTGTTATTTATTGACATTAAACTTTTACGTTACTTTGGAGCCCGGAGTTGTCAAGTTCTTTCAGTTGGTGGTGTATGGTGCAGTTTGCAGAGAGCCTAGTTAGTGAGATTCGTAACAATATGTTAAAACGTTCAAGGAACTGAATTGGAACTCGGGGGATAAAACTTCCTCAAACTCCTGAAGCCAATACACTAACCCATGTGCCAGCGAATCGCTTATGAAAATATATGGTTTTACAGCTATCTCTTGTTAGCTATAAACTATAAAGTATAAGGTAGCTAATTCAATTTATACCACCTTATCAGTCAAGTACTTGATGTTAAAATGTCAATTTCACACTTACATACCTGTTAAACCCAAGCATAAAACAAACTACTTTGGCTTCGTTGTCATCCCAATTATAATAATCACACACGTCTCTCCATCGGCCATTGACGTAGACACCCAGGCTACCTCTTGCAGAGCTGGCTATTCCATCTAAGCGTAAAACAGTGTCCGGAAATCTTCTATGTTCTATTGTCGCATGACCTGAAAGTAGAAAATTTTTCAATGTACTACACTAGAAGTTTGTTCTCAAGCCTTTACTGTGATGCCTCCGTTACGAGGTAAGCTTACGTTCTTCCATGTCTAACAAACTGGATTTCTGGAGGAAGGCCTATTAAACAATGACCTAAACTTATTTTTTTTTTATTCTTTCAAAAAATTAATTGAATTAATTGTACCGCTTCACGCCCCCTTCAACCTTTCACCTTTTGTCAGGACGTAGATCCTACCCTTCAGGGGACATCGCACCCAGTAGCGGCCTTAGGGGGTGGTAAGTGGGGCAACCTACCCAGGCCCTGAATATGAAGGAGGCCCAGCGGGAGAAGATTTTCATGTCACCGCCTTGTTCGAAAATCAGACATTTTCTTGTAAATTTGGAATTCGTCAGTATTTCCCTAGAAACTATATGATACCAATTACCATGTACACTCTTAACTCGACATTTTTGGTTCCAAAATAGCGGTCATTAATTATACTCATTCATTCATTATTGTAAAGTATACAGTACATACAGAGTTAACGTTTCATTCACTCAGTGTATACTCTCTTATTGAAAATAATAATTGAGCTTTTTCTCTCTTTTCTCTAACATTGAGAAATAATAAAAACGTGGTCAATGGGAAATAGCTCAAGTATTATTATCAAGTAGAGAGTACATAGAGAGTTAAGGTTCCATTAACTCAGCATCTACTTTCTTGAAAATAATGATTGAGCTATTTCTCTCATGTCTTATACAGCGAGAATAATAAAGACTTGGTCAAAGGGAAATAACTTAAGTATTATTATCAAGTAGAGAGTACATACAGAGTTAGCATGTACCATTAACTCTGTATCTACTCTTTACTTGATAATCATTATTGAATTATTTCCCTTTGACCAAGTATGAACATTTTTCAATGTTTTAGTTTGACAGGCCAAGTAGGTCACACCGATGACTGCGTACCCACGTGAAACACTGCACTATTAAATCTTTGAACTCTTGGCAGTAGCGACCTTAGGGGGTGGTAAGTGTGGCAACTGCCCCAGGTTGAGGGAGCCCTGCGATCGGAGATTTTTTTGTCACAAACTTAATCACTACATATTTTCCCAATAAAATCCAATTGGACGTCGATGTTTATATTAAAGTCTTTGGATTAGTTGCTTCCACCTGTTTGTTTTATATACATAGGGGGCCTATATATGTAGGCCTAGTATATATATATGTATGTGCATAGCCATATCATTTGACCATGGGAGTATTTAAAAAAAAATGTCTTAATTATATAAAAGAAATATAATGTATTTAAGCAGCCAATAGTAGGCCAGCAGTAACTAAGTAATTAAGTAATGTTCGGGTTCATGTTTTGTAACAAAAATAAGGCGTTAGATGCGGACATACTAAATTGTTATTGTTACAGCGTCAGAGACGGTTTAGCCCGTATATTCTACCGTTACCGCTCAGGGCCCCGCACAATGCTAAGGCCGCCCCTGATCGCACCTATCAGTTTAAGAAACGCCGCTTTAGACACTTGAGTAAAGTAAGGGCTCTTTTTTAGAAGCTACGTTTGGGCCGGCCATTGAGTTGACGTGAAACATAAGCTCTCTGTGTATTCTTGTTTTATTTCTCTGTAAGTAATCAATCTACAACTTATTGTGACATTGCATATAACTATATGTGTACAATGCTAGTATTACTGATATTTAAAAAAAAATACAATTAATATATAACAGAAGTAGTTGTGCATAGGACATAAATTACAGACTGCAGTTTAGAGATAAATCTTTAAAAAAATGGTTATCACAGTTATCAAATACAGACGTTACTTCAAATAAAGAAGATAATTACGTCGAACAAATGTCCCTAGGTCGATCTAGTCATGCATTTTAATCAATAGCTTAAATTCTGCCGTCATTGGTTTTCCTAGCTGGCTCAGGCAACCCATTGCATGCTGTAATAGGAAGAAGGACCATTGTTTTACAAGTTAGATCAGATGGTAAACAAGCAAAATATTTTGCTTATGTGATTACCTAATTCTTATTCAAATGGAACAAAATTAGGTTGTTCACTTATCAAGCGGCTAGTTTGACCTGCAACTGACTAATTATCAAAATAATAGACAAAATACCTGTATAATCAGTGCCATATTTGTAAAATTTGATTTGAGACAAGCGAATGAAATCTTGTGGTCCGATAGGAGAAAGTCCAGATCCATCTTTTTTAACTGTGTAAGGACCACTACGGAATTGTGTATATGTTTTAAGCATTTTATAATCAATCCTATACTCTTAAGCGAGCAATTCTTGTATATATATATATATATATATATATATATATATATATATATATATATTTCTTCTATTTCGAAAACGGCTCTAACGATTTTCTTTAAAATTTCAACTTATCTAAATGTTAGTGAGAAAAAAATTCTCAGCTCATTGGCCACATCGGGAAAACTCGAGTTCGACCGTTATATCGGTTTAAAAAATGTCTCATTATGGAAAAACTTATTTTGGTTTGAAGGTTTTATGAATGACATGGAGAATTTATGAATGAAATTTTTTCCCACGACGTCAAAGGGAAAAAAAAACTTGACACCTCCTACGTCACTGGCTTACATCCGTTCACTAAAGCAACAAGTTTAATCGATGAATGAATAGACACAACATTTTGCGCACCGTAGTTGAAGGTTTATTTCCGTGTATGCGTTAATTTGTAACTGAACAGCTATCAAGAACAGAAATCAAGCACGTGGTTATCTGAAGAAGTTCAAGTGTTTACAAAAGTTTCAACAAATTGATAGAAGAATTTGATTTATGTGCATAACTCTAATTAGCTCACCAAAAAAAAAAAAAAAAGACCGCCTTTGGCATGCGTTTGTCTGAGATTCTTCTCTTATACAGGATACTGCTCTGTCAAGAGTAAATGTCGGACTTAAACAATTCCCTCTATACAAAGGCCAAGGATACATATTTGAGCCCAACAGAAAATTGGCTGCCGAGGACAGACACAGACGCGAAAAGAAAATCTTAATCGACCACCGGAGGACAATGGTTATGCTTGCCCTGGATGTGGCAAAATATATCCACTGAACAAGATATCTAGCTAGCGGTCAACGAGTTTGCTATTCTGCAGCCACTTTTGATTTAACTATAAACCTCAGTAAAAAAAAAAACTAAGGGTAACCGTTAGGGTGTGGTAAAGAAAGGCCCAGGAGATATCTGAATGGAGGGATGTGTAAAAGCAGGCCATTTCCTTCCATAGGCTGTAGCACGAGTAGCAGTATTATATAACCTTTCTAGTATAAATTATTTAACCGAGCAAGGCTCGGCCACCTGATATTAGTTATGTAAAGTGATTAAACATTTTTTCTGGTATGAAAGAATTACAAATCAACATATCTAACAGACTTGGAAAATTGTCTCAATTAACTTAACATTTTACAATGTACATTTTTCAAACCTAACATTTTATTTTCCATGTGTTCATTAGTGCCTATAAATGTTTAGAGTAGACATTGCACATTTTAAATATATTCTTCACTAAAATAACGCAATGCGTGTACACTTCAGTAAATGCAGAAGACAAACCCTTGACTTGATCCTAAAGATAAAAATAAATCATTCCACTGTTTCGATGTTCATATAACATTCTATTTGCTTTGAACCATTTCTCGTAATAGTACATAAAATTGTACTGAACAATGACTGTCTTTTTGTCTAAGATTTACATTACAGTGACGGTAGGTGTTTTCCTTATGTTTCAAGTTTGCCGTTACTGTAGCAATAGTGGTTTTTACAGGGTAGGGTCGCTAGCCCCACGCCAAACCTTCCTTCTTTCTCACCCATGCTTGGGACCGGCAGATGGCGGAGTTAACGGTAGGTGTGCATGGCATTAATACATGACAGAAGTCGTACATCAGAGTTACTGTTAGTGACTGTTCTGATCTATATATGTCAACTACTAAAAAAACATTTTGTTTTAACCCTTAACATACCTCGCAGGACCCCAGAGAGTGATTTTTCGTGATCCTGCAAAAAGTATGGCTATTAATTTACTCTTGATTTTTGTATGTCTCCCCACACATGTTAAGATAAAGATTACGTCATTAGACTTATAAAAGGTTATTTTGAAAACTGGTAAACAAATATTATATAAACATTATATAATGGGAATTAGATAAATATTGTACTGCTATATATAACTGGAAGTCAAAATGTTGACACTTTTTCTTCAAAGAGCACACGAATTTTAATACCTAACCATTGTTAAAATAAACAAAATATTTGATTGTAATAAAACTTGGAACACTAAAATAAAGTTTCAGTAACCCAAAAACCTAATTTGAGCGATCTGCCGCAATAAACATGATCAGAAACACAAAAAAACTCAGGGGTCCTCCGAGGACCCCAGCTTGGTAAACCACGTTGGCGAGCTAGGCTTGGTATGTTAAGGGTTAAACATGTTAATCGACTGTGTTTGCTTACTTTTTCTCTAAAGCTGTGAAGTAGATGTACTCAGAGAAAACATCCAGAGAAAACAGGCGAACAGCGGGATCGTGAAGAATGACTGTTCTAAAACTTCCTTTCAAATCCATGGATTCAATCGTTCCCATACCTCCATCCATAAAGTACAAAAGGTTCTCTTCATTCAACACGGACATGAAAAACAATGCATATATATATAGGAAAGAATGAACCTATTGACAAATAAATCTGCTGAATATAATCAAATTAAAGTTACTTACATTAAAATTGGTCAGAATTACAACATTTTATTATTTTTATATATGTCAAATGTTTAAATAAATAATTTTTTATACATTTTTATGTTCTATGTATACATATAAAAGAGCGAAAAGAAGGGTGACAAGAGTTCAGATTCGCTATTAGAAGTAAACGACTTGAACTCAGGATGAAACAGATTTGACTTTCACAGGGCATATTGTAATAGAAGGTAGAAGAGCTGCAGCTCTTCTACAACAATAGCACTCCTTTGTTTCTCTTCAAGATAATTTTGTTCCGGTTGTTATTTCCGGATGTGGTAATGGGTATATGCACTCGATTACCTATAAAATGCTTCTTATGACCTGCATTTCAAAAAGCTTATAATAACCAGCCGAACACGTAGCCTTTAAGATATTGTTCCTGTGGAACTAACACTAACAGGAGGGACAAGGGCGAGTAACTGGCACCTAAAGTATTAAGCTTTGGGAAGAAAAGGTCCGATAGCCTCGGTTATCTACTCTCCTAGAAGAAAGAAAACTCTGCCTTAGTGCGCTATATCCAAATATAAATAAATATTATAGAATCAATCCTGATAAAAAAAACTCAAGAGCCGATAACCCTTAGCCATCTTGCAACATATAGTGTTACACCATGATAGAGTCTGCAACGCCGCCAATCCCATAATGAATCGTCACTTGGCATTCTTTTGAATATCCTACGGCCAAAGCATGAAGTCATCCCATTCGTGACTTTATTGAAAAGGATATTTCTTATTGTCGAAAAATTATAATTTTGTTTTTATTAAATCTCTAAACAAATGTTAATATATATGCCACAACCCAAGTCTCAATTATAAATCTGATGCATCATAATTCGCAATATTTATTCATAAAATAGTCACAACTATATTACAACTTTTTTTAGAGTGTGTTTGTGAATCCAAAATGTCATATATTTTTATCTATCATTTTCATTTTGTTTTTGGACATTATAAGATAAGATAAGATAAGATAATTTCATTGATCCAAACATATGGCAATTTGCATTGACCACAATTGACAACCTCAGCTTAACTACTGTACAATAACAATATAGATTTACGATATAGATGCACATACGAACAACATTCACACATGAAAGAACACATACACACTCATGACCAGCGTCTGCTAGCACATCTCGATGATGTTTGTCATCCAGGGTCTATTGTTTCTGAATGTTTTTAATTTTCTTCTTTCATATAATAATGTTTTCAAAGAACTGGATGTATGAATTAACAGTTGTGTGTTAAGTTCATATGTCTGGGAAGTTGTTTCCCAACATGCCCCAATCTGTTTGCTCCTGACAACTTTGTAGCAGTAAAACAGCGTCGTCAGAGCGTGACTGGATTGTAATGACGATCGAGATGTGTAGTCCATCCTTATGTTGCCACAACATATGACCAAGGTCCCATCGTGACGTGTGGGAAAATCAACACACTGACTGCATGTTGGCAAGCGCTGAGCCATTGATAGATGATTCAAATGTCCCACAACCAGCTGGACAGCATCAGAACCCATAGTCCAGACTATGTGTACGATATTGTCTAGTATATGTTCTGCCGCTCTCTCTGTGTTGGTCTTGGGTGGTATATACACAAGCACGACGTAGATCCCTGCAAACTCCCTAGGCAGGCAGCATAGCCTGAGATTGTTACATAGTACTAGTAGGCCTAGTTCAATATCGGTCGTACACACAAAACATTATGATATAAATGACACAAAAAAGTCGCATACCCCAGTATCTATTGGAAACAATTAGCTATTGTTCTTTACACACAAACACACACACAAGATTTTAATGTAAAAATACATACAAAGCATGAATATGTACCATTTAACAATACCTTTATTGTGTAATTTCCCTATGAATTTAACAGATAAATGTAAATTCGACAGGAGACTAAATATAGGCATATATCCTCCATTGGTTTTAAAGGGTTATGGCGTTCTTGAAATTGCAATCGCGTACAAAGTGACAGAGGCGACACACAGAATAAATATATAAATCATAAAAATATGAATAAATAAAGACTGTGCGGGGCGGAGTTTAACTGCATTGTGGGCGACACCGTTTCGACATAAGCTAATGCCCAGGAATTATTTTTATTTGTATGAGTTGATCCATTACCGATTCGTACTAAAGGAAGCCATAGGTATACAATCTGGCGTCACTTTAAGTTTTAAAAAAGTATCAAACAGTAACATAGAAAGTCTACATTTACCAGTGTAATCAATGGACAACGATGTAGGCCATTTCAAATTCGTAGTCGCCAGTACAGTTCTAGCAGTTCCATCATATTTGGCAGATTCAATCTTAGGTACGACTCCCCATTCAGTCCAAAATATTTTTCTGATAGCAAATATTTTTTAATCATTGCAATAGTAAAAAAAAAATATATATTTCATACAAAGCTATAGTATGAACAAATATTAACTTTCATGTATTGAAGTCTTAGCCGTAGAAAAGTTTTTGCTCTCCGGACTACTTCTTATAAAATATAAAATAAGTAAAGTACCCTTTCAGATCTTGTGATCCATAGGGCAGATGACGATAAGATCATCTGTTTATTTGGCCAACGGTTAACTAGCAGGGTGTTATGTGGCCAGCACAACGACCAACCGCCTTAATTTTCCCCAACTAAAGTCAGGTACATATTAGAGTTGGGTGGACTCAGGGGCGACCTAAAAATCCCGGAATTTAAAATCAGTTTCGAACCCTGGACCCCAGGATCGGAAGCCAAGCGCTAAACCACTGAGCCACCGCGCCCCGTGTTATAAAATATACTCTTTTAAATAAATACAGAATGTCATAAATCATTCTGGCAGAGGCATGAGCCTTGGTGTCCTGATGACTCACTGATATCATATTGATAATGTGCTACATGTGTTAATAACAATCTACTTGAATGCATTCAATTTTATTCAACCGACATGAACTTGGTACATTTTATTATGCTTTTTCTCTCTGTATGTTTTAACGAAAGAAGTTTATACAAAACTACGAGTGTTTCGCTTATTCATCAGATTTAAATAACTCCCTTCGACGTCATATTCTAAAAGTTCAGGAAAATTCAGAAAATATGTCACTTCACGCTTCTTTGTTAATTATTTATTAATGAACGAGCATGAATAATTGAAATAATATAAATTAAAATATAAATTTAACTAAATATAACTAAATTTGTATTACTCAGATGCAGGAATTAGTGCGATACTTCTAGGAATGTTGAGGTTTGAGGAGATAACGTGTGTATAGTTACTTCCATCAACATTGACAGAAACAATCACACCCAAGCCGTTATCGCTGTAAAAGACGATGCCATGGACTGGGTCTATTGCAATGCTACTGACTTCAGTGTCTAAAATAGAAATGCAAGTAAATATTAGAGAATAATTTTTAAGAAACAAATCTGCTAAAATGGAAAATAAGCAAAACAACTCAATTTCTACATCGACAATTTAAATATAAATAATTATAACAAAAGTATTTTGCTTTTTATCAATTCATCTCATCTCATCTCTGCCTGTGGACCCTACTGGGGCATAGGCCACCAACTAGCTTTCTCCAGGCATCTCGGTTCCGGGCGAGTCTCTCCAACTGTCACCATCTGCTTGGCTTCTGTTTCCAGATCGCGGCGCCATGTGTTCCTGGGCCGTCCTCTATTCCTCTTTCCTTGAGGGTTCCAGGTTAGGGATTGCCTTGTTATGTTGGATGCGTGCTTGCGCAGGGTGTGACCTATCCATCTCCAGCGTCTCTGAAGGATATCTACTTCAATAGGCTGCTGTTTTTTTCTTTGCCACAGTTCCTCATTCGAGATCTTGTCTGGCCAGCGGATCATAAGAATCTTCCTCAGGCAGGTGTTGATGAATACCTGGATTTTTTTGATGGTGGTGACGGTGGTTCTCCAGGTCTCTGCTCCATAAAGTAATATCGGCTTAACAATGGTGTTAAATAGCCTTATCTTGGTGGTGGTGCTTAATTCCCTAGATCCCCAGGTGTTCTTCAGCTGATGGAAGGCTGCTCGAGCTTTATATCAATTATGTCTTACAAATTGATTTATTTTTAAAATGTACCAACTATGGTTAAACTGGCTACAAAATGTATACTGGAATACAGATTTCATTTAAAAATCATAGTACAATGTGAAGTTATAATTCAATTTAATAATTTAACCGGTTTTAATATCAACTTACTGTAATCCAATTGTCGTATAACAGACAGCTCATTGCCGTCCCAATTTATGCTTAATACTTGTTTATAAAGATCGTCGAAAAAATACAACTTTTTATTATTTGGGTCAAGGTCAAAAGTTCTAGGGTTATATTTTATGTCGGTTGGAATAACTTCGTAAGTCTGTGATGTGATGTGATGTGATGTGATGTGATGTGATGTGATGTGATGTGATGTGATGTGATGTGATGTGATGTCTACTTTCATGAATTGTCGCAGTTCTGTGTCCAGGAGAAATAAAATATCATCTTTTGGTGGTATCGCTGGAAATTTAAAGTGATATTACTGAGTCTCTATTCTACTGTTTCTTCTCATAGATAGACAGATCGATAAATAGATAGATGGATAGATAGATAGATAGATAGATTGATAGATAGATAGATAGATAGATAGATAGATA
>JADKLZ010000166.1:2502397-2515999 GCA_021533235.1 Biomphalaria straminea | reverse complement strand
TATTGGATCACCTTGTGTAGGTGCTGTATGTGAGAGGACTACATAAGGGACTTGGAGCTAGCGATGGCGACAGATTCGTTGTCAGGATAAGACTTCAAATTTTATATTACACACAGCCGAGTGGTTTATTGATCAGTTAAAATAAGTCTTGTTTATTTACATCATAGTGTAATGGAAGCGTGGCATTAATTGAAACACCAGTAACTATCTTGACTTGGGTCCAAGTCTTGCTCACACATGCACACACAGTTGTTTTTAAGACCAGACGATACGAAGAATAAAATAACCTACTTTTGGAACCCTAGCATAGAGCAGACTATCTCGGCAGTGGTGTTGTTCCAGCCATCATCGCATATAGAGCCCCAACTATTGTTGTAAAATACTTCCACATTCCCCTCGTATTTTGTGTATCCGCCAATGAGGCGTAATTCAGTGCCTGAGGTTTGAGCCTCTGGTTTTTCTGTAGGAACTGTTAAACAATTATTTATTTAAGCTACTAGTTTTTATCTATTTTAATACATTTTGCTTTATATAAAATTGTATATAACCTTTTAGAGCGTATACATATATTATTTACGTATTTCAATTCTTCATAATCTTAATACAAACTTTACACACCAGTTACGCCCGTCGCTATGATGGCAAACTTCTGACAATAATTTGATTTCTCAAAAAGTAAATCTTTTAAAGATTTAAATTTATGCACGTCTATCTGTCTCTCTGCCTCTCTCTTTCTCTCGCTCTCCTTTTATGCTCTGCAATCTTATGCCTTATCACCTCTTACATGCCCTGTCGGTTCTTACAGTGGCAGACCATAAACGTTAGATCCATAGCTTTCAGTTGTTTGAGGATTTATTTTTTTTTCAAACAGAAAACGTCATTTTAACAGAGCAAGCTTAATAAACAATGTTTTGTCTGGTATAGTTACTTTCTAGAGAAGACCTAGTCTCTAGTGGAGACATTCCCAGCATTTCGCAATCTTATCTGTTTTGTTGATAAGTAAAGGAGAATACTGTCAAAGATGGTCCATAACAACAGAGCCGGTCCTACAGATTGTGGGCCCTATGCGAAACGGATAGCATGGGGCCTATTCTGGATTTTAATAAGGATAAATATCAGGTGGCCGAGCCTTGCTCGGTTAAATAATTTCATATTATTATTATAGCTTTTATATAGCGCTACTTTCATGCTTATAGCATGCTCAAAGCGCTTTGGTCCAATCTCATTTGTGGACCAGTGGGGGGGAGGGGGTATCTAGGAGTTGGTTTTCCGTGCTGCCTTTGGGCGCTCAGTAAACACAACTCTGCCCGAGTCGGGTGTCGAACCTCTAGCCCCCTTCTAGGTAGCCAAGCAAGCCAAGCTCAAGCCGCACTTAGCCTCTCGACCACGCTTCCCACTTTAATATACCCGAAGTCATTTTTGGATTTTTTTTTATAATTACGAAAATGAACGATTGGATAAAGACTACTAATTCGAAAAATTTCTTTAGTATTCTGTTTGTTCTATATGTAAATTGGTACGTTCAGACATTTAATTTTGGAATTAGTATATTCAATTATGGCTTTAGTACGAAACATCGAGTGACGCAAATTTCTACGTTATTGGGGAAAACTTCAAAGACTTTCTTACAAGCCAATAATAGTAGGCTACGATAGTTTTACGCTGTCTAGACTGTAGGAGGACTTAAGAGACTTGATATTTTATCGCCATGTACAATTACATATAGAACAAACAGAACACTAAGACTGTCAGACCATAAGAAGTTCATACCGGCTTTTGCCATCCATCTATCCCAGTGGTGCTACTGGTGCTACAGCCCATGGAAGGATATGGCCTGCTTTTACACATCCCTCCATTCAGATATCTTCTAGGCCTTTCGTCACCACACCCTAACCCCAAGTTTTTTACTAAGGTTTATAGTTAAATCAAAAGTGGCTGCAGCGTACGCAAACTCGTTGACCGCTTAGAATATTGTGTGTTGGTTTCCTTTTCGAGTCGATGTGAAGCTCGAAGTCGCAGATCCTCAAGTTTCCTTAAACGCTCCTCAGAATTTTCTAGCTTGACGATATTACTAATGATTGCATTTACGAATAATAACGTTATGTCAATAAAATATTAACTTCACGTCAATAATAATAATAATAATAATAAAATTATTATGTTTATATAAATAATGTTTGTCTAAATGAATCTATATAAAAGACCTTCTAAAAAAACAAAGATTTAGATCGAACAAAATTATAATAATATTTGTCTTCTATAAATTTAGAGTGGAATTGGCAATGCTGTTACATCTAGATCTAGTCTAGGAAAAAAAGCGATTGAAATCTGGCTGAAATCCTATAGCTCAGACGTAGACGTATAGATCTATTTGTTTTCCTGAAAAGTTGTGAACATCTTTTCTTCTAGAAATTACAACAGAAAACCTATTAGATTATTATTAGATCTCTTCAACGCCGAAAACCTCCTGCTATTAGGGAAGAATAACGGCGAGCAACATGGCGGTTTTTTCGACGGAGAACTGAGAATCTAGTTGTAAGTCTAGAATCAAGACCTAGATCTAGACGTAGATTGTTTGTTTGTTGTTTTACATGTTTCGGATGTTCCTTCAGAATTGAAGATAGTTACTTCCTAGTCCAAACCTCCCGCAGGACGACGGGGGATGGGAGCGGGCAGGGTTTGAACCCGGGACCATCGATAAATCCAAACGACAGTCCAGCGTGCAAACCGCTCGACCAGGCAGACATCCAGATTCCAGATTCGGCGTCCATATCTTTCTTTTCGGCCTACATTATAGCTAATTAAAAATATACAATTAATCAAATTCTTATTTTAACGTGCCTTATAATAAAGGGATCAAGCGATTAATTTGTAGAAACACTTGGAAGCACTTGAGCGTCTTCATATAACCACGTGCTTGATTGATGTTCACTGTTTTAAACCTTCAACTACGGTGCGCAAATAGTTTTGTCTATTCATTCAAACGCGATAAAACTTGTTGCAAAGAAATGCTTTAGTGAACGGATGTAAGCCAGTGACGTAGGAGGTGTCAAGTTTTTTTTTCCCTTTGACGTCGTGGGAAAAAATTTCATTCATAAATTCTCCATGTCATTCATAAAACCTTCAAACCAAAAAAAGTTTTTCCATAATGAGACATTTTTCAAACCGATATAACGGTCGAACTCGAGTTTTCCCGATGTGGCCAATGAGCTGAGATTTTTTTTCTCACTAACATTTAGATACGTTGAAATTTTAAAGAAAATCGTTAGAGCCGTTTTCGAAATAGAAGAAATATAAATATATATATATATATATACAAGAATTGCTCGCTTAAGAGTATAGGATAAGTGAAAATTAAGATTTTGTATTAGAAAATAAATTCGTCTTTTGATTTTATTCATAATTTACTAAGTACAAAATCATTGTCAAATTAGCTTTACGGTAGATAGTAGTTTTTAAACAAAAAGCTGATGAACATTCAGATCTGCCTTTTAGATTTAGGCTACTATCCTCTATTAAAATATTGCTTTTGTTTTGTTTTTGTTTTTAAGACGTCGAGATAGAGTTAGATCATAAACATAAATATATATGTCTATGAGTTAGATCTATATTTGTATGCCAGTGACAATTAAAGTAAATAAAGTTGTTGGACTTCTTGTTCTGGTTAAAGTTCGCAATATTATTACATTTTTATTAAATGAAGCTGACAACGCCGTTTTTTTTTAAATTGTTAGTAGGATAGGCGTTTTCCATATTGAATGACACCCAGAAATGATAATGTGTCTGTTTTAAAGGAGATTTGCATCAGTTTTCAAAAGATTTTAATAATGTCAGGAGATTTTTATGACATTTTCGTATATTTTACAATTTCAGGAGAATCCCAGAAACCCTTTAATAATGTTGAAATGGCTTATTTTAATAATTTACACCTAAAATTCGCGCGGGGCCTATGAAAGTGCGGGACCCACTGCGGCCGCATAAGCTGCAATGGCCTAAGACCGGCCCTGCATAACAAATACATCTAATAAACGTTAGTGTCATGCTGCAGTTAAAAGATACCTCGTGCCCGGCTAGATGTTAAAGAAAGGCGAAAAAAAAAACAGTGGCGTAGCTAGGGTGGGGGGAGGAGGGGGGGAATATGAAAATCCCCCGGGCCCCCAAATGAGGGGGGCCCTAAAGGGGTGTTTTTTACATTAGAAATTAATAATTACGCAAAAGGTTGGAGGCTCCAAAAAGGTCAATCCCCCCGGGCCCACAACCGATGGAAAATTCCTAGCTACGCCACTGTGAAAAAAGATAAAACAAAACTTACATACAACTTACATACAACGTCACAGAGAAATTTATTGCAGTTATCGGTGGAGCAGCATTGGAAACACAAAGCTTCTCTCTTTAATTTATCATGTACCTTGACATCTTCTCTTAATGTGTCTTTCTTTCCTACTATAACGTCAGTATCATTGCGTGGGCAATACTGGAACAAAATAGTTCAGTAAATACCTTTTAAACATTGAATAAAGTCAAGACCATTAATATTAGCCAAGAGAAAAATATGAAAACCATAAGTTCATTCTGTAGCTGATTTGGACGTGCTGTGTAGTTATGCAAAAATACATAATCTGCCAAAAATACTATATTCTGTTTTAAAATTGAAGGTTTTAGCACCCTTTCAATTACATATAACAGTAAAGGAACTATACTATAGTTCCATGCATAGACTTATGACTACGATTATATATGCACACATAATTTTTATATTGAATCGTGTATTGATATCGACTTATGCAAAATTTAACTTGATCTGAGAATGGGAAGTGCGGGCAAAGGAGTCCGAATGTAAGGACTGATTGGCCGATACTGGAACAAAAAAGCAAAACAATTTTATTTGACGATAGCTTTGTGTTACATGGAATATGATATTAAGTGGTGTAATATTTCATGTTAAATAAACACTTACATGGGAGCCCCCCTCAAGTGGGGGCTCTGGGGGGGGGGATTTTCAAATTCTCTCACCTCCTCCCGTATCCTAGATACGCCACTGATTAGTAGTGTATCCGTGTGTGACTGTGTATGGACAAACTAATAAACCTTCATTGCTAGTATTTGTTTAAGTGAACTGCTAATAAAGTGTTTACGAAGGACTGTGTAGGAGTGGGACAGTGAACTGTAGTGTACTAAATGAGACGGCATGTAATGACTGAGATAGAATGTTTAGAATGTTAATTGTTGATAGTCATTAAGTATTTTCGTGATGGTTGCTAGACTTCGAATACACAACATAGTACTTAGTTTATAATCACAGTCTAACTTAATAAGACAACATAAAAGAATAGATGGACGTGTCATTGAGATTTTATTAAAGGTAAAGACAGAGAGGACTGGAGAAAGACGGCCAACAAATCTTCTGAGGTGCCCCAACGGTTTAACAGACCAATTGATAGGTGAAAGACTCAAAAACCAAATATTTACTGCTGCAGGGGTGAACGACTTCATAGAAAATGCAATAATATACATGCAAGTTTAAAAAAGGCCTACGTTCTTACATAATATGACATCAGAGTATTCGAATACTAAGTTTCAAATCGAACTACAAGCTTTTTTTGTATGTACTTACCAAAGATTTCACACATCCCATACTATAGTAGCGGCTCAGTGTGCTAGCGTAGTGCTTCTCAGTGTAGCAATGCTGTCAATATTCAAATATTAAAACGGGTAGTTCGTATTCTTTATTCGGTAATTATATCTCAGCTTATCTTATATAATACAGACGTTACTTAAAAAAAAAGAAGATGATTACGTCCTACGCGTCATGCATTCAGTCATGCGTATTTACCAGTGACTTAAATCCTGCCAAGTCACTGGTTTTCCTGGCTAGCTCAGGCAATCCATCCCATGCTCTAATGGCACTAGGGAAGAAAGAGCATTTGTACAGATTTGTCCTAGCATATGGGACGAGGAATGTGCCTTTATCTTTGCATCTTTCTGAGTATTTTATTAAGTTTTGTTTTTGTATTTGGAGATTACGGTTCAGTGTTTTGTGTATAATTGCTACTTTACTCTTAAGTCTTCTATCCTGAAGGCTTTCTAAATTTAGTGATTTACTAGGACGTAATTTAGTAGGACGTAATCATCTTCTTTTTTGAAGTAACGTCTTTAACATATAAGATAAGTTTAATACTACACTCCTTTTTAATATTTGAACTCGAAAACAAACCTTATTATTTAATTTCAGATATATATATATATATATATATATATATATATATATATATATATATAAATACAATAAATACATATATTGATATCTTATTTATATATTTTAAATAGTTCTTACTTCGTCTGGTGCACAAGCCACATTCACGTGACAAGACGATGTACTGTTCACATTGGGACATTGTAAGCATATCAGTGACGTCACTGTAGGGATAACATTAGATCAATAATGTAGATAAACTATTTTCAAAACAATACATGTTTCACTCTGTTTACTTAAAGCTAAACATTAAACAACTACCATCCAATATTTGTATGCAGATTGGCTGTTGGTGCTACAAAGCAATGTCCATTCAAGAAATGTTAACATTTAAGGCGTGACAGTCCCGCTTTCTTCTTCTTATATGTTAATGTTACAGACGTTACTTCAAAAAAAAGATGATTACGTCCTACGCGTCATGCATTCAGTCATGTATATGACCTAATATAGACGTTACTTCGAAAAAAAAGAGGATTCATGACCTAAACTCTGCCAGGTCACTGGTTTTCCTGGCTAGCCCAAGCAACTCATTCCATGCTCTAATAGCACTTTGGACTGTCTGTCGCATTTTTCACAAAATGTCAAGGTGGGACAGTCAATGTCCAGCTTTCATAAAAAAAAGTCGATCAATGTTATGCTTTTATTTTAAAAACTTTCTTTATCTTTTAACTAATGACTTCAATTTAGGCCTACTGCCTTGATCACTGCTTCTTAGGCTCCTTTGTATGAGAAGTGCCTTTAGTTTAAGGCATCAAGCTTTCTTCTCTAAAGCTGACGTCAGCACCTTCTCTGTCGACTCTTGGAGTGTTGTCGTTATGCGTGTTTCTGATTCTGTGAAACACGTCGGCTTCCCATCATTGATACTCGAGTTCAAATCCAGACTCGAACAACTTTTTAAGATTGCTTTTCAAAAGGCTGCTCCAAGATACCGCTCCCTCCCCTCTTTCAACTGGACCACAAAATTGATTCTTCCATTGCGTAAGCTAATATGCTAAGAATATGAAAATAAGGTTCCGAAATTACCGATAAGATGACAAAACGTACACACTGACTTATCAAAATATTATCGTGCTGTAGTGTCGAGCTAAAAAAAAATTAATGTTGCAAGTATATGGTTAAATTTTGAGCCGTTCGATCTGACAATTAATTTCATGATAGAATGTACTTACTTACTTGACTTAATCCTGTGTACTCCCAGGGGAGCATAGGGTCGCAACCACACCTCTCTTCCAAACTCGGTTCTGAGCAGCTTTCTTCATCTGCTCCCATGTCATTCCAGTACCCTCAGCTTCACTGATGACTAACCTCTCTCAGGTTTGCTTGGGTCTGCCCACTTTCCTCTTTCCTTGTGGGTTCCAGTCAAGAGCCTGCCTTGCAACATTGGTAGCTGGATTTCGCAGGGTGTGTCCTATCCAGCTCCATTTTCTTTTTGTCTTGGGATATAGGCTTTTATCTAGTTCTCTCCCACAAATCGATAGTGGTTATCTTTACTGGCCACCTAATTCCTAATATCCGGCGTAGGCATCTGTTAACAAAAGTTTGGAGCTTTTCCATATTTGTTTTAGTGACTCTCCAAGTTTCTGAACCGTAAAGGAGGACAGACTTGACGTTTGTATTATAGATTCGTATCTTGTTATGTAGAGATACTGCCTTAGAGCGCCAGATTGTTTGAAGAGTTGAGAAGGCAAACCTAGCTTTATTGATCCGAATTAGTATATCATCATCAGCTCCACCGTCTTTACTAACTGTACTTCCCAGATAGGTGAAGTGGTCCGTATCAAGGATGTTTTCTCCCTGTAGCATGATTGGGTTCTCTAGTCTATTGTTGATCCTCATAACTTCTGTTTTCTTTTTATTGATTAGAAGTCCAGTCCTTTTTGCTATTTCTGAGAGTCTGGTGAGTTTGGTCTGAGCATTTTGTTGCGTATGGGAGAGAAGGCAGATGTCATGTGTAAAATCCAGGTCCTCTAAATGTTGTGTTAGTGTCCACTGTATGCCGCTTTTATTATTTAAGACTGTCTGCCTCATGATAAAATGTAAATAATGCATATCTTTTCATTCAATATGTCAGAGTATTTCATATTTAATTTGTTTGTTTTCTTCGTGTGGTTGGAGAAGGTGAGAATTGAGTAAACTAGTTACGAAATTGTGTCATTTCTCATAAATTAAAAAAAAATAATCAAAAGAGGCAAAATTGTATTTTTAAAAAATATCCATTAACGAATAAAAATAATAAAGTATAATTTTAATACTTCTGGTAGGCCTATAAACTCCTTACCTGTGGCTGGGCCACTTTACATCAAAACAAGAAATGAGGCTACAGAAAGGAAACAAAGATAAAAATGTTGAGTCGATCTATTACAAAATCACAAAGTTGTGACTTGTTTATATTTTGTAAAATAAAAAAAAATTTTTTTGAATTAATTTAGAAAATTTAATTAAATCATATTTCAGTATGAATTTCGTTTTATCAGAAACACAACGTCTTCTAAAATATTACAACAATGTTTATCAAAATATTATCTATTATATTGTCCTATTGGTGTAACGTTGTTTCTCTTTCTAAATCTTTATTTTTATTTTTTTGACAAGTTATTATTTTTTAAACTCATAAATAAAAAGTTCATATTTAGTGGACAAAGAAACGCATTTATAAATATGCCTTATGTGATAGGTCAAACGGAGTTGACATTCAAATAACGAAATCAAATAAACGTGAAATGCCAACAATATAAGTTAGTCTAGGCTGATAGCGAATGTCAAACAAGAAATTTACTAATAATGAAAGGAACCATAACAATATTGTAACACACATTTCCTTATAGACAATAAAGATGATATATCTTCTTACCTATATAAATCATGATGCTCTTCTTAGAAAAAAAAAAAACATTTAACAATCTAGGCCTATCAAATCTTCTACTATTCTCGGAATTGAACATAACCACCTGCCCGTCACTAGTTGTACAATTATCTATTGCTGTTTGTTTAAATTCATTGAATCTACGTCTTATCAAAAGTGTTCTTCTTTTTAAAAAAAAAAGATTAACAGTCTAATAATAGTCTTTCTTTCTCCTCATGCAAATTCTTACACGTTTTCTTTCATCACTAGTGCATTCTGAGATTTGAATGGGTTGCCTGAATCAGCCAGGAAAATCAACGACTTAGCAGAGTTTCGAGTTATTGATTAACATGCATGACTAGATTGACACATAAAATAAGTAGGACGTAATTATCTTCTTTTTTTTTAAAGTATCGTCTGTAATTTATATCATAAGTTATAGAAAGACTTATAGATTTCTTCACATATATGATCTTATCATATCTTATATAATACAGACGTTACTTGTGTATCTCAGCAAGCGAGAACAAAGCCGTCTCAAGTTCCAAGAAGTAAAATGTATACTTGCATTGCTCTTAATAATAATAATACTAATAATAACATGGCTCAAAGCAGGACATCTCTACCCTGACTTGTTACAGCAATACGGGACTTAACAATTAGGAAAAAAACTACAAGAGGCGTATCCTAGAACTCAATATGGTTGACAAATGCCGCAAGTGCGCAAATGTGGATCAGTCTATTCAACACATAATGGAAGGATGTTCCACCCTATCTGCATACTTTGGTGGCCGTAACCAAGTTGAAAAGTTAATACAACAACACCTGGCTTTGACACACGATTTGATAGGTAAGGATACTCCACCTTATTACTAATACAAAAGGTTCCCGAGTCAACCGATCACTTATTATACTGGGATAGATCTATTTCTACTGACAAAAAGGTAGATTTCATCGCCTTGATCTGCTGTTTATTGACAAAAAAAAAAAAAAAAAAAAAAACTTCATTTATTGACATCGCCGAGCCACTATCCCATACTAAAAGAAAAGCGAAATGGTGAAACAAGAAAAATGGGAACCAAGGCTTCGAGATTAAGCGTTTATGCAAGTTGTCTAAAATAGCAATATACCAAGTTGTTATATTACTTGAGGGGTTGATGACAGTTGTCTAAAATAACAAGTTGTTATATTACTTGAGGGGCTAATGACAACTGACCTTGCCCTTAACATTCCTAAAAAGATTCTCATTGGCTGTACTGTTGCAGACCTGTCAAATCACCAGAAAATTTCTCAGTTGACACTGGAGGGACTACAATTAAATTTTGTTTCCCTTTAATAAAGTTCAACCCTGGCAGTTCCAGAGAATGAATATTAATTAATTTCCATATTAATAATGATCTTCATTATTCGTGACGAATTTTTTTACAATGGTGCATTGCAATCTTAAAAATTATTAACATCTGAATAGCTCTGATTGTGTTGGATGCCTAGCCATGCATTTTTGAACTGTCACCATGATAACGTTCTCCTTCCAGACCTTATGGGCAGATGATGTAACGGTCATTTGTTTATGTGGCCGAGGTGTCATGTGGCCAGCTCAACGACCAACACCCTTTACTTTTCCACAACTATTTTCAGGTACTCATTAGAGCTAAGTGGACTCAGACGCGCCCAAAGATACTGTAATTAAACATTTCAGTCTTTACCAGGATTCAAACCCGAGACCCCGGGTCGGAAGCCAAGCTCGTTACCACTCAGCCACCGCCCAATAGATCAAAGGTCTGAAAGGGGGAGCTTTACTTTTTTACCATGATAAGGCTGAGTATAAGACTTGACCGTTTTCATTCTCTGAAGGAGGTGTAAGCTATGACTTGTAATATTTTGATAGAATATTTTGAAACTGGAATTCCAAATAGGTAATGTAACTGTACCGTTTGTTTATATATGATTCTCTGCATGCACTATATAGATCTAATCTTCCTTGATATATGTTACAAAAATTGTTTTAATACGGGTTAAGCGTTTTGAATGCTGCAAACTATAGTATTTTTTTTTTTTTTTTTTTAGTTTTAGTTATTTACAAGAATATAACCCAGTATGTAGCTGTATCCTACAACTGTGAGACAGAAAAAGACAGGGGGACAAAATAATCAAGAAAATATTCTAGTTCAAGTATCTGGTATGTACTGGGAGGGATTGTTCCCATTTTTTTTTAAAGACAAGGGGGAGATAATAACACAACTTATTAAAGTTTGTACAATAAATTTGTAAAATTGAACTTTTATTGAATGTAAGTAAAGTTACAATAAAAAACAATCGCCCTCTTTGCTCCTTCCACTCCATGGGGATATATGATATAAAGATTAATGAGAGTGTTGAGTGGCCAGCACAATGATCAACAACAATTACTTTCCCAATGAATGAACAGGTAGTCGATAAAGTTTGCTGGACTCACTAATCTCAGTGCACAAATACATAATGACTGAACCTCTCAATGGTTGGATGAACTGTCTGCTCATGTGGTAAACACTTCAGAATGTTGACTATAATTTTGGGTTTGAATCTTGTCGGATCCCCAGCAACCTTGCAAGTAAGTTTAGTCTAGGGGTGTAATAATCTTCATTTCTGAAGGAATATCTACAACTCAGAAGCCAAGAGTTTGATAAATAGTTTATTCGCCAACAATTAATATTTGTTTCCAATCAATTAATATTCAATAAATCAATTTATCCAATGTATCAGCCTATGTTTTAATTAAGGGTAGGGGAAACACTTAGAAACTAATTTTTTATTTGTGCTTTAAATTAAATGATATTACACAGGAATGTTATGTATGAGTACCCTATTTAAAATCAAGAAAAAAAAGTTTGAAAATGTTGTTGCTATGGCAACGGCGGCCATTTTGTTTTGTAAACATACTCTTATATAAAAGCTATCTACTTTTGCATTTCTTGTTATTTTCTTTTAAAAATTGGCAGGGTTGTAGGAAAATATAATTGCTATTGAAGTGTCAGATTACTTTTTTAAATTTTTGAATATTTTTTTTTTTAGAATTTTTTTCCTGCCATGTCTATACAGAGAAGTGTTTTTTTACAAAAAAAGTGCAAATATTTTTAAAATTACACCAATTATCAAAAAAGTAATCTGATACTTTTATTGTAATATATAAACCAAATAAGTGTAGAAAAAATCATTTGAATAGAGCTATAAATAAAAAAGTAGATAGCAAAAATAGTATGGAAAAACGCGATTTCGAGAAAACGTAAAAAAAATAAGAAAATTTAAAATATCTCAAAAACTATAATAATAAGTTATACAAACTATAACTATTATTTTTAAGACATATTAGGATTATAATGTGTGAAGATTTCATTTAAATTCAATGAAAACTAAAAAAGTTATAAAGTAAAAACTTTGTCAATGAAGTACAAAAAACTTTCATTTTTGTAATGGAATTAATTGAGTGACTTTTTTTCTTTTTCTTATAGCAAGGTATTAAGTGTATTGAAATTAAATGCAACATAATTAGATATTAGATAAAAACAATTAATATGGTATCTTACAGAATAAATTTAATTGTCCAGCATAATAGTAAAGTTAATTATCATAGACTATATATATACATTATGTGAAAATAATTAATGTCTTGCATTGATGCACTACACATAAACACTATTAAGAGCTTGAGAGCATTTATTTTATTCTAATTATTTTTCAAGCTTGCAAAGTATTGGTCTAATCTTTTCAAAGTTACTCAAGGTACTGCTCAATATAAAAGACCAAGAATTTATTGCGAAAGCTGAGCTTAGCTGAGCCGAAAGGCAACCTTTTCGACACAATGAATTTTTACTTTGCTTCAAATAAGTCATATAGATATATTAAAATATTTTTTTGATTTTGTTTTTTAATCTTTTTAGAAAACTGCAAAGAAGGTTTTAATCTATAAGTCACATATATAGTTCAGTCTAATATGTTTGCGAAATGTGGCGCGTTCCAATAAACGACAAGTTGTTGTTGACGCAGCCATCTAGATATTTCTGCGAAACAACCCTCTTATAATTTCAATAAGAATCCAAATAGAAAATGCTGTACATTTATATCAGTAGAACAATAAATTAATAATGCGAAATGTGAAGCTTTAAAAAAAAAATAACTGAATTCAGTTAGTTTTGTACTTCAATTATTATTTAGGCTACATATAAATGTTGTTGTTTTTTTTTGTGTCAATTATCTTTGTGCAAAAACTTAATCAGATAGATCTATATTTATAGATTTATTTATTATAACTAGATTAGGTTCTCTAGACCTAGATTGACTAGATCCAGAACTAGAGTATATATACTATTGATAATATAGAATAAATAAACTAGGCCTATATAATCTATATAGTAGGCCTATAGTAGGCCTATTGATCTTTAGAAGTAAGATCTAAAGTTATTTAGTCTTATTAGATCTATATCTATCTACATTAGATTTAGACCTAGAATAGTTATATTAACTTAGAGTC
>JADKLZ010000166.1:2392594-2403479 GCA_021533235.1 Biomphalaria straminea | reverse complement strand
TATATTTGTGCACATATTTCTGAATAAATAAATATATTTGTGCACATCTTTCTGAATAAAAATCTCTAATTGTGCACATATTTCTGAATAAAAATCTCTAATTGTGCACATATTTCTGAATATATTTGTGCACATCTTTGTAAATATAGGGATCTAATTGTGCACATCTTTGTAAATACAGAGATCTAATTGTGCACATCTTTCTGATTTAACCACTCTAATTGTACACATCTTTCTAAATATAGAAATCTTATTGTGCACATATTTCTGAATAAAGAACTTTAATTGTGCACATTTTTATAAATATAAAAATCTATTTATGCACATCTTTATCTATATATATATTCCTCTAAGTCTGAGGTTAAACCATGGAACTATACTAAAGGAACGCTGACTTCAAAACAAGGTCTTTGCGCATCCTGTCTGCGCATACTGCAATATTTAAAAAAAACATTACAAAGACAATGAAGAATTTTATGCCTTGAACGAGCGCGATTTACCCGTCTTGATTAGAAAATGGTTTTTCGCTCTTTATAAACGAATTCTTAAAAACTTTATCCATTTTCAGACAAGCTGTTATGGTGGATATATTTTTTTAGAGCAAGAGATCATCACAAATTATTTTATTTTTGATCATCTTACTAAAAATTATATGTACACAGGGATTCCAACGTTGGGTTTTTTATACTAGATCTGGTGCAGGTATATGTGCTACTTGCAGATTAGCTTGCGGTACCGCATTAAGCGGAATCGTCCCGCAAAACATAAAAAGATAAATTCAAACTCACATGCTACGCCGTTCCTTATTGGCACTTTTTTTGTTTTTTGCGAAGTCCGAATTCCGACAAAATAAATTTTTTTATTAGTGTAAAAAGAAAATGTATAATACAAAATGCCATCATTGTTTACATTTTATCATATTGTGGCCTATATTTGGTTAAGCTAAGCGCTAATACTTCGTTTATTTAATGACAAGGGTCATTTATAATCATGCCAAAACATTTTCCGATGTCTCTAACACATTCAGTCCTAAGAAAAGAATAGAATTTAATAAGGGCAAATATTCTATAATATGTCTAAATTCTACTACGGACTTATTTAAAAACTGTGTCTTGAATGTAGATCCAGATCTACTGCCAATTTATCTTCTAGATCTAGATTCAAGTTGTAGTCTTGACTTAAATATTGATCTAGATTCATCTATACATTTAAATCTATTTTGGATCAGATTTACAACTAAATCTAAACGAGATCCAGTAACTGGTACATTTAGGTTGAATCTAGAAATTAGATTATTATCTAGAAATATATTATATTTAGAAAATAATTTATAGTGGATCTAGAGTCCTAAAGTGTCTCTTTCTTTTCTCTTTCTCATTATCTCTCCAATACATAATCTATATGTATATATATAGACGTACGTAGATATTTATTCTATATCTAGAGTAGTAGATGTTAAGACAGTTAATAACGTCTAAAATCTATTTCATTGGAATATTTAGGCCTACTAAGAGGATAAAGCTTAGATTTTACATCTAAAAGATTTTACATTATTATACATCTGGATTGGTAGGCAATTCTAGATCTATTTCTGTAATTTGTAATGTAGATCTAGATTCTAGATCTAGCCTATAATGGCTGTCTTATCTTATATGTTACAAACGTACGTTACTTCAAAAAAAAAAAAAGAAGATGATTAGGCCTACATCCTACGCGTCATTCATTTAGTCATACATATTAACCGATGACCTAAATTCAGCCAAGTCACTAGTTTTCCTGGCTAGCTCAGACAATTTATTCCATGTTCTAATAGCGCCAGGGAAGAAGGAGCTTTTGTACAAATTTGTCCTAGCATTTGGAACGAGGAATGTACCTTTATCTTTGTGTCTTTCTGAGTATTCTATTAAATCTTGTTTTTGTATTTGAAGATTATGGTTCAGTGTTTAATGTTTAATTGCTACTTTATTTTTAAGTCTTCTATCCTGTAGACTTTCTATATTGGAATTTGGAGCTTGTCGTTTGCATTATTATTTTTTCTGTTTTATAGAAGGGGGGGGGGGGGGTAACTGCGAAACCCCCTGGTAGGGGGTTTTAAACTTAAAACCTCTTTGGCAGCGCTAAGGAAATTGATGGTTTAGTATGAAAATCTCATCTAAAATAAAGAAAATCAAAGCAAAAAATCAGTCACGTAATTCCGACTCCCCTCCCCAGAGGGGGATTTCGTTTCGGGGGGGGGGAGTTGAACCCCAACCCTTTTCCTGGCTACGCTCATGGATGTATATGTAAAAGGATTTTTTTAAACTATAGGCCTAAATACGGCAGTCAAACTGAAAACTCATCATTTACATTTAGGCCTAAGCATTATGGGACATAATTATATATGATACTTATATTACAAAAAAAAATGCTACATTTTTTTCCATTTGTTTCTAATTCATTATATATACATATATCCATATATATAATAAGCGGAATAGCAATAATTTTAAAGTAGTATTTGAAGATTAAATTCTTGCGCGCAACGTGATTAATAAGCGGAAACACGTATGCCTTAAAGTCTCTCTGTAAGGGCCCTTTCAAATATCTTATTTTAACATGTGCTTTCCTCACTCTGGGACCTGGGTCTTGAAGATAGACATGTCTTGCTACTCGAGTAATTTTTTTTACTGCGCAATATCGTGCTATTTTTCTAACCAAGAAAAGGAGAAGTGCTTGTAAATTAAATACCTACCTTTTTATCAACAAAATAATTAATTAATGTATCCAAGTAGACCTATAAATTTAGTACATGTATATGAATATGTGTATGTTTATATTTCTAGTTTAAAAAATGGTAGAAAAGTCCTTTAATTGGTGACTGAAAATTACAAAGGCATAAGATCTAAAACTAGGTTCGTCTCATTAAGTGTAGCCTACATTTAAATATATATAATTAAATGGTAGCCATTAATAAACTATCTTAAATAATATAACTTAACAATTATGACACCTTTCCTAAGATTAGTAAATAGCACATCGTTTGCATCTTTTTGATTGGTCAAGGCTAGATCCTTTCATGCTTATCTTCAAAAAGATAACTTTTTTATTACAGAAGTGAACGTATAAAATATAGTATATCCATTTGATTATTTTACCATATTTACCTTTAAATGGGTGTTTAAAAACATTTTGGAACTACACATCACTGTAGCTATAAGTCTTTATTTTAGATTGAGTTTAGAAAAAAATAACTTTCAAATTATTATTAGAGGCCCATTTATGTAAATTTTTTAATGGAACTATTAAAATATATTTCAAGTAGATCTATGTGTATAATCTGTTATGTAATTATATTTAAAAGTACATAAGCACACACTCCACCTTGCACACGTATTTTCTATATCTAGTGCGGTAAAAAACGTATGTATAACAAATAAAACCAAAAAAAAAAAATTCTGTACGAATCTCACTAAAACTTGCAATGAATACAAGAAAACAGAAACAAAAATCAAAACATCCAAAAAAGACGGGTAAAAAAAGCTAGTTGGAATTAATAATGCATAAAATCTGGCAATCTGGGTATATTTAAAACTTAAATATAGATTTAGGCATTTCGTTATCGAATATTGATCTACAGTGTTTACAATCAATCTAGATGCCTAATCTACACTGTCGTAATATATAAACCTTGTAATAATCAAACTGATTATAGATCTAGATTAGAAAAACTTATAGACAAGCACTATGTTTACACTAGAAATAGATTCTATTTTCTAGATATAGCGCTAGATCTAATATTACTTTAGATTACGGCATTTTATTTGTCTGTAAACACTGTAGATCTATTTACGTTAAGGAAAATGCCTAGATCTATTTTCTAGTTTTAAATATACCCAGATTAAAAGTACTTTATTAACATGGTTTTAAGTAGCATCATATATTAGATCTATTCTAGGCTCATAAATATCGTCTACAAAAAAAAAACATACTAGATCTAGATATGATAGGCTATGGGTAGGCCTACATTAATTAGGTAGACTTACACGTTGATTACAGTTGATTATTTTTAAATGTAGTCTAGAATTAAAATTCCATTTCTAATATTGTAAAGATATAGATAGTTATGCTTGACTTTTATAAAGATTGCTAAAAATATAATAGCATCTAAATATACCGTGTGCGATTAAGGCTACTTTCAATAGACCTAATAGGTTACATTGTTTTTTTCATAATCTAGATTTTTAAAAATCTCTTAATACTATATTTAGATTATAGCTCTAAAAAAATTTACTGTTTAATAAAAGGGCTTCTTTTAATCGATCGCACCACGTTTATTAACTTCGTTTACAATAGGCCAATATATGTTTAGGACTAGGTTTTGTATTAATTACTGTTGACTGTTCTTATGCAAATATGAATTAAACTAATGAGAGATATGAATGACATTCTCTATGGATTTCGTTTTTTTTTCTGTATACAAGTATATCTACATTTATAAGTAGCGCATAAAAAATTACCCAGATCTAGTAGAAATTACCTAACATAAACTTCCCTAATTGAACGGCAACTTCAAAACAGAAGCATCGACTTTTTATTTTGTAAAAATTGCAGGATGCGTATTGGCATGCGCAAAGAACCTGTTTTCTATACGGCTTTGTAAAAAAACGTCGAAGTCGGCGTTCCTTTAGTATAGTTCCATGGTTAAACACACAAAAGTTCAAACAACAACAAGCAAGCAACAACAAGTAAATAGGGAAGATCCCATGGCGTACGCACCACGGTGTAAATGGACCCAATTCGCACTATTTCATTCACAAAATAGCATAGACATAAATAAATATAGACCGGAAAAAGGAAGTAACTTGAAAACACATGTATATATATCTACTATTGAATTATGATTTCTAAATTATGAAAAAAAATATTGCATGATCCTCAGTCTTAGAGATTAAACACAATTTAAAGACATAGATTCTAGACATAAAATGAAGTACAATCAGGGCCGGTCCTAACAATTGCGGGGCCCTATGCGAAACTGATTGCGCGGGGCCTAATTTGTGTGGGAATAACGATAATAAGTGAAAATTAAGATTTTGTACACGAAAAAAAATCGACCTAAAGTTACGATCTGTACTTTACGAACCTTGTAACCAATGGCATATTTATATTAAAGAAAATGTATTAAGGAAACAATTCGCCAGATTATTACATTTTATTACATGAAAGCTGACAATGCCTTTTTTTCTTTTATCGCGCCTAGGATTGGCGTTTTCCGCAATGAATTACATCCACAAATGATAATTTAGTCTATTTTTCTGGAGATTTTTTTTAGAGTTTTCACGAGATTTTAATAAATTCAGGAGATTTCCAGGAATTTTCCGTATAAATTTTGCAATTTAATAATTACACCTTGAATTAGTGCGGGGCCTATGAAAGCGCGGGGCCCACTGCGACCGCATAGGTTGCAGTGGCCTAAGACCGGCCCTGAGTACAATGCACAAATATTTGTTTCTCTCTTATGAATTTGTGTAGTGAATGGAAGGGAGGTTAAAAAAGTGGAAGCCGGAAGAGATTATAGGCCTATTGTGTCGTAAGACTCTTGAAACTAATCTAGATCGACATTTAATAATTTCCGGAGATTTCCAGGACTTTTTCGTAGGCCAATATTTAATAACATTTCATGAGATTTCCAGGGGCTTCTGGTAAATCAAGTCCAAGAGGCCATGGGAAATCTGTTATATGCTATAAAATGGTTTAATTTAATAATTTATATACACCTAAAAATTAGCACGGGTCCATAGACATAAATAAATATAGACTGGAAAAAGGAATAGGTCCAATGAAAGTGCGGGACCCACTGCGGTCGCATATTTTGCAGTGCTTAAGGCCTGCCCTGGAAAATAGCGGCGTATGCTATGCCGCCGGTCGTCAAGAGGTCGCGGGAAATCTGTTATATGTTATAAAATGGTTCAATAATTTAATAATTTATACACCTAAAATGTAGCACGGGTCCGAAGAAAGTGCGGGACCCACTGTGGTCGCATATGTTGCAGTGCCTAAGGCCTGCCCTGGAAAATAGCGGCGTATGCTATGCCGCATAAATATATAAATCTAATTGTGCACATATTTTTGAATAAAGAACTTTAATTGTGCACATCTTTCTGAACATAGATGGATAGTTATGATTGCTATCATATTTTTTGAAAGGGTTTTGAAAGGGTTTCCTATGTGTAACAGACATTGTCTTAAGCTAGATCTTTCCTTGTGCTTTTTCGACTGTACACTTTTAATTGTTCCGACCATAAGAAGTCTCATTCTCTTTACCGAAGAGCTTATTTACAACCTCACCTTGTGTCTGGTCAAAATCTTGTTGACTTTATTTCTCCCTCTCTCCATTCCTGGATCAAGTGCCATTAGAGCATGGGTTGTCTGAGCCAGCCCGGAAAACCAGTGACTTATCAGAATTTAAGTCATTGGTTAATATGCATGACTGAATGCATGACGCGTAGGGCGTAATCATCTTCTTTTTTGAAGTAACGTCTGTATTATATAAGATAAGAAGATAAGTTGAAACTCTGCACAATTATTCAATGACAATGACAACACACGATCAATTAATTCATTAAGCAATTATTTAATCAATTGGTCGTAATTAATTAATTTTGCTTCATCTGGAAAATGTACAGAGCTTACGGTAGAAAAGCCTTGCAGTTAGAGAATTCTGAAAGGGGTAGCTTCCAGCCTGCAAGATGGACAACGCATACAAGTTACGAGACAAAGAGAGTAACTTATACAATTGTGTACAGTTATGATTGGTCTAAAATAAATGATGTAACTCCACGGTAGTGATAAGTGAGATTTAAAAACGATCAATAGAAAAATAATAATAATTTTTAGCGGCCCCGGTAAGGGGAAAAAGCCGCTATTAGGTTTGTGCAAAATGTCCGTCTGTCCGTCTGTCACACTCAGGGCGCCAAAACTAGAAGAGATAAGAAAAATATTATTTCACCATTAAATGCGGCTTGAAAAGTTTAGGTGCAACGGCTACTTTTAGTTTTCTAAAAGCAAACCGTTTAATTTATCAAATTAATTATGCAAGCGATTTTTTGATAACAAAACACCAATTTTAAAACAATTACGTAAATGTAAGGGAGGAAATGTTACTATAAGAAATACTCTTCACAAATGGATATCACGCACATTTTTTAAAATGAACTTTTAGCAGCGACTTTCGTGTACTAGCGTAAAGCCCGGCCATGACATGATTCTAAACTAATTTCTTAAACTTTTTTTAAAAATCAGATTAAAAACAAATGTGTTTAGTGCCCCCATTAGAATGAAAGAAGCATATTTTTGTGCGTTTTGTCTGTTGGTTCGTCTGTCCGTCACGGTTAGATAAAAAAAAAACACTAAAGGCTTTTGAAAAGATTTGACCTTTACTGTTTCTTCAGAAATATTGCGATAGTTTAAGTATCCATAATAGATTGTTCCGGATGTTTATGTCTAGATCTACATTGAAATGTTATAATAAACTAAAACTAATCTTCTATTTTTAAATTTAATATTTGATTCATTATATTTATTATCTGGGCTTTTTTTTATTTTACGTACATTTTATCTAAATTACATCCAAATTATTAATAATAATAATTAATAAGATATATATTAAGAGTGCTAAATCATAAGTTAAGTTTATGTAGATCTACATCTCTACAGATCAATGCAGAAATTTTTTTTAAAATCGCTCGTGTGACATTGTATATATCAGGCTATTAGTTTGTAACCAGTTTGTTATTAAGCTAAGAGCAATGCCTTGTCGTGCGGTTAGAGTGCTGAACTGATTATCTCGACAATCACGGGTTATGTGTCTGTTTGTTTTACATGTTTCGAATGTTTCTTCAGAGTTAAAGATAGTTTACTTCCTAGTTCAAACCTTCCACAGGAGGGGATGGGAGCATGCAGGAATTGAGCCAGGGACCAACGATAAATCCGAACTACAGTCTAGTGCGCAAACATCAAGATAAGGCAGGTTTATACCCTGCTCGCCATCCTCCGTCGTCCAGCGAGAAGTTAATTATTTTCAATTTAGAAGGAACATCCGAAACATCTTGCGAATAGGCGGATCTGACAGGGATCCGACTCCGACGGGGGCCGCCTCTGAGTTTGTGTATCACATAAACTCTCTTTGTAATCCTGTTTTTTAATAATTTAAGGGAAAGAAGTTCTAAATACTTCCATTTATCTGAAAATGGTAGGGGTTAGCTCCTTTCTGGATGGCTGCCTGGTCGAGCGGTTTGCACGATGGACTGTCGTTTGGATGTATCGATTGTCCCGGGTTCAAACCCTGCCCACTCCCATCCCCAGTCGTCCTGCGGGAGGTTTGGATTAGGAAGTAAGTATCTTCAACTCTGAAGGAACATCCGAAACATGTAAAACATTTTTACAAACATTTTCTGCTATATAAAGAAATTAATTAATTAGAACCAATCGTTTAACTAATTGGCTAATTATTGGAATGACTCGTGTTGTCATCGACCACGAATAATTTTGAAAAATTTCAACTTTATCCGAGAATTGGAAGAGGGAGAAAAAATGTGTTAAAAGGTAAAAAGGGGGTTAAATCTAAATAAACATCCACAACTCTCATTTAGTAGCATTTATTCCCCTTATTTCTATATCAAACAAGATTATTAATCACGAATAATGAATTAACTAATTGGTTACTTTTTTTTATTGATTTGTGTTTTGTCCGATTCAATAATAATAATAATAATCTTTATTATCCATAAGGAAATCTGTCTTACAGCGTGTGCATTACACCAAACAAAAAATAGACACATCCACACTAGACACATTCATATTTTACATGCGAAAAGTTAAATATATAATGACATGAAGTTTCAATTTAACATACACTACAATAGTTTAAAAACAGTTTTACAGGTGAGATATATATCATAAACTTTGTAAAAAAAAATGCGTATTTTATTTATGTAACTCTTTTTATATTTGTTTCAGAAGTGTGAAATACAACCCAGTAAAACAACCTTGATGAAACCATGGCAACAGATGGAGATCTGGTGCATACAACAATTATACTTCCGAATTTAATCTTCATTCTCTTATTGATCGTGGTCAGCAATGCATTGCTGCTTCGGAAGCTCGTTGCCAAGGGAAACATATCCCAGCATCCAATGTGCGCGACCTTCACCTCTCTGGCTATCGGAGATATACTCGTGTTTCTTTTCCCATTCTTTATGTCTTCATTGCATCGCGACTCCGAGTATTACAATATCGATACGTATTCCAGATACTACAACTATTATTACCTGATAATGCTTTACGGTATCGGCTTAATACAAGTTGGAATCGTTGAGATGTTTAGAAGCAAGGTTTCGGCACTACGGAAATATTTGAGAATAGTTTTATCTTGCGTATTTTTTGCTCTCCCTTGGTTTGTAGCGACACTTGCAGTTACCTCCCTGTTTCCATCTTATTTAGACTTGAAGGATAACTTCAACTCTTCTTGGAAACAAAGTCAAGAATCTTTATCTCAAATCAGTACAATCATCGTATTTGTGCTAGGCACTTTGGTTCTTATAACCACTTTGTTTCTATGGCTACATCTGAAAAGAAGGAAAGTAGATGCTGGTACTTCAGACCAGTGCTGTGATGAAGTTCAGTCAAGTGACAAGTATGTTTGTATCAGTGACATCTACCAGCGAAAATTAGCAAGTCTAAATCCAATGGTGAAAGAAAAAAAGAGCCCAGCTCTAGTAGTGCTTATCTTTGCTATAGCAACAGGGGCATTCACTGTCCTCTCTTTCTGTGTGACAATACAGAGTTATCAAAATGTGGACATGCGCGGCTTTCAGAACTTTATGTTCGCTGTGTTTTCTTTATCTCCGACAATTCATTCCTTCGGCGCATGCGTCGCGCTTCTATTAATTCTTCGTCTGCTAGAAAAGAAAGAAGATAAACCAAGTCCTGCAGATACCAAGTCTGATACTAAAAGTTCTTCAAGTATCCTTAATACTAGCATCTCATACTCTGATAAGAGCTTATCCTTTACTGGGGAGGCGGTCAAAGAACAAACTCTCGACTCGTCAGAAAAGTTGACAAAACAATTGTCGTTTGAAACAGTTCTCAACCCTACAGAAACGAAAGAAAAGGATCAAAGTTTTTATTCCACAGATTCGCAGTCAACGATATCATTAAACCTAAGTCTTCATTCTTCAGAGTTTAGAAAACTTACCCTGAAGACATTATCTGACAAACAATTGCGTAGATTAATGATAATAAATATCGTTTACATTGTGCTGGTAATTCCTTATCATATATTTCTGTTGGCTGAGACTCTGGATCATGAATCTTTATTATACACAATTGTATCTGATTGTTTGATGTTGATGGTTCTATCCAGATCATTTGTCACGCCATTAATATTACTCTTTTAATTCTTGGGTTTAGTACGTGACGATTTGTGAAATTAATAATAACAAATGCAATTTCAGCTATATACGCTTTAAGAGCCTGACAGAAATAAAAGTGCCATTAGAGCATGGAATGGGTTGCCTGAATCAGCCAGGAAAACCAAAGTCTTGGCAAAGTTTAAGCCATTGATCAAACATGACTAAATTAGGCTAGGGACACGCTTAGAACGTAATCATCTTCTTTTTGATGTAACGTCTGTATTTTATAAGATAAGAAGATAGGAAATGAAACGACAAACTAATCTAAATAAGTTTCGGACAGCTAGGCTGATATCAACGTGGAGCGAGTTTAAAACATTTGGTCCATGAATAGACACTCACTTAGGTCTGTCTCTAAGTTAGTTCAACAAGAAACAAGAAGTACACGTAGGCCTCTAATTTAGGTCAAACAAGAAGTCCATGTAGGCCTCTAA
>JADKLZ010000166.1:2341974-2363934 GCA_021533235.1 Biomphalaria straminea | reverse complement strand
GATGCTATATGCTAAACCCAGAACACTATTTAGGCCGATATCTAACAAATTCCTACAAATGAAGGAAGTCTGTGACAGACTTGATGAGTTGTGGGACTCTTTGTTCATCAAACAAAAAAGCGGCATATCAGAATATTCCGTTTCATTCCGAAAGATGTTTTAAAATGGCCAAAAGCGTATGCACATCCTTGCAGTGAAAGTCACTGAAAGCGTGGCACAAGAAAGTTTCAGCTGTTTAATATTTGTAAACATCAAAGAAAATATCTGTGACAAGAGGGACAATAAGGGTGGCTACCTTTATTTGTTTTATTAGAGTTAGACCCCTTTATTAGTTGATTTACGTCCCTGTCCACTGTTTACGATTGCCACTCCCTCTTGAATCCTTGAGCTGACCAGTATAGTTTTAACTAAATATCCAATATCCATATTGTAAACTTATAAGTGTGTTATTGTTCTAGTACTGTGTTACTCAAGAGGAGTGTGCCACTGTTATGGGAAGAGTATTCTGATAACGAGCTAAGTAGACTTTATTTATTTGTTAGTAATAAGTTGGTCTATGTACTTATTATTTGTCTACTTAGTCTCTTATCCTCTCCTGTATTTTATTTTTGTAAAAGACACATTTTGTCTGTGTATATATGATTGTTTTTGTAAACCATCCTTTGGTTTTTTGGACATAAGACGTTATTATTGTACCTCGGTGGTGGGGGATTCTTCAATTATTTGGACCTGAACCTGTCGTACTACTTTGATTTTTTTCATTATTTCCTTATCTTTTGTGAACCTTCATTTCCATTTATTCTTTCCATGATTTATTTTTTTTATAATAAATACTATTTTTTTTCTTATTGTTAGAACTGAAATCTTAGACTTGTTGCTTGTTTGTCTCAGTAGTTTTGTTTATCTGGAGGCTATATTTAATAGCCTAGATAATATAATTTGGGACCACGAAGTACCACTGGACTAACTTGCCAGTACAGCAGAGGTCACTGGTCTTATGAACTATCACAATACTAGGTCACAATATCTAATCTTTGACATTAAAATGGCTTGAATAAAGGAAAGAAGAAGCTCAATAAAGCAAGAAATGTTTTGCTATCTGGCAAGCTGGATGGAAATTCCTCTAGATCTAGATTAAATCCAGCACCAGAAGTTAAGGTGGTGCGTCCAGATCGTAATTAGTCCATCAAATACTGATGTTCCAAGTGATATACAAGAACACTAGCAATTATGGATTATTGCTAATACTAATCAGCTTACTGATTTGATGTCTGATGCATAATGACCAAATTGTTTTCAGTCAAGTTTGACTATCAGAGTTATAAAAGATCCAAATCTTAATTAGTCCATCAAATACTGATGTTACAAGTAACAGAGCAATTATGGATTATTGCTAATACTAATCAGCTTACTGATTTGATGTCTGATGCATAATGACCAAATTGTTTTCAGTCAAGTTTGACTATTAAAGATCCAAATCATAATTAGTCCATCAGCTTACTGATTTGAAGTCTGATGCATTTTGACCAAATTGTTTTCAGTCAAGTTTGACTATAAGAGTTCTAAAAGATGAAAACATGGGGTTCGCATCCAAGTCAAGGTTGTAGTATATCTAGTTGTGGATATACTAAATCAAAGTTTTCATCTCCAAGAATGCATAAAAGTAACTGTTTAAATGTTGCATTTGAAATCAACACCAAGACGGTTTTATACAGCCATGAGATGGGAAAGGGTTTCACTTCGCTGCATTTAGCAGCATCCTAGGAATTTATGGAATCATCCAGAGAGCCTTTAAAGACCACGATAATAAAATCACAGGTATGTTAAATTACAACATTAATTCAACTTTTTCTGTCCCTTTATTTGTGTATTTTAATTTTTTGTTGCACCAAATTGTTAAGTTATTGTATTATTATTATATAAACAGTTCACTGATAATACTGATAAATAATATTATTTAATAAGTCTTATTCATAATTCTAGACCTAGACATTCTAGCTCTAGTGCTAGCCATGGGAAGATTAAACAAAAGAAGTAACCAACTTCTAGAGGCTCGCAAGATTGCCAAGATGAAGAACACTGGCCTATGTCGAAAAGATCAAGAACTAGATCTAGACAAAGTATAACACCAGCTGCTTCAACTCCAACTAACTCGTCAATGTTGTCTATGCAAACAAGTTAAAAAAAGACAACCGTTGTTATTCCTGCTGTGGACATTGGAAGCTCTAGCTCTCTATTTAATGACCAGTCAATCATTGACATTAGTCAAATTGAGCATTCACCTCTTCTGTGTCCTTATTGTAATGCTGATGGTCTAACTTTGCAGTCAGACGACAAGTCGCTTCGGACTTGTTTTAAAACTTAAAACTTTACTGCGATAATTGTGGCACTGTGGTGAATGATGTTTTTACATCTGAACGTTCCCTCAATGATAAAAAATTTTCCATCAACACATCTGCAGTTGCTGCCGCCTCGTTATGTGGACTAGGACCTTCAACTTTCAACAAGTTTTGTGAACATTTAGACCTACCGGGTCTATCAGCCAAAAATTTGTACAGCAGAACAAAGTCCATTAATAAGGATGCTGAAGAAGTTCGTCAGGCTTTGCAAAGTAAAACTATTCATCTAGTAAGAAAGGAGCATGCGAAAAATAGTGATTCAGCTCTAAGTGATGATGACATTTTGGATATTGCCGTTTCATTTGATGGCACTTAGATGACCAGAGGGCACAAATCAATGATAGGTGTTAGCTGTGTCAAAGATGTACTGACAGGCTATGTCATAGATTTCCAAGTGCTGTCAAGTTTTTGCCAAACTTGTAGCACAACTGGTACCAGACTAAAAGCACAATCTCCTGCACTCTACAAAGCATGGTTTGAATCACACAAACCTGATTGTGATATCAACTATACAGGTAAGAAAATTTTCTCTTGCTTAAAAATATTTAACATTTAAAAAAATCTAGAATCATTTTTATACTGACATGTATTTTTTAATTATTTAAAAACGGCATAAAAAAACAGTTAATTGTCTTTCCATTAACTTTTTGTTTTATATTATTCAGGATCATCTGGAATGATGGAAACACATGCTGTCGAGATCTTGTGGAGGAGATCCATAGAGAAGTTTAAATTGCGCTACACCACTATGTTATCAGATGGTGATTCTAAAGCCTTTAACAAAATGTGTGTGAAATAATACCCTATGGAGAATTACCTTATAACAAAAGAAGAGTGTGTCAATCATGTGGGGAAAAAGGATGGGCACTGCACTCTGTAATTTGATTACAGATTGTAGCAAAAAAGGAATTTCTCTTGGAGGTAATGGTGTAGGATAACTTACACAACAAACCCTTTACTATTGTGAAACTAGTCTATAGTTTCTATTTAACATTCTGAAGATGTCCTTCACGGAAAGGCGTCTACATCCCAGTGTCATCATTATGGCTAAGCCGATCTTCACATCTCGTTGCAGCTTTTATTACAGGCAACTTCTACTGGAAGCCCTATCTACGTAACGCTGTTACCAGTCTGCTGACACCAGATCTGAAGATACCAGCCTTACCTACTACACACAAGATCAACAATCGCTAGTCGCTAGCTAGAGACCCGTCCCTGCAGCTACGTATCATTGGACTGTCCCGTGCGCTAGGATCAATCACGCCAGCCCACCCACAGACAACGTCAGCATCAGCCATACCAGTCTCGTCAGAGCAGCATAGGACTTAAAGCTAAGCAACCAGCCTAATGACACTCAGACCACTTGGTTCTCATATCTCATGATGATAGTCTGGTTTATGTAAATAATTAAGGTCCCACCTTAACCCTGTACAGCATTTTACCTTTTACTTATTTTACCTTTCTATTATTAAACTGTACATATATTTTACTTAAACTGTATTTGTTGCCTTCATTCATAACGCTGTGCCTGTAGCCCTATGTGCAAGATAAGGTCCTCAAAATCTTAAAACCCCCTAGACACCTAAACGGCCACCATCTTTGACCTACTTGTCACAATTGCTGTACCCTCTAAAGCTTGCAAAACTCTTGATTTCTCTTATATTAAAAACCCTAGAACAGCACTTACAAAACTCAACAACAATTGCCAAAAAACTGTTATTCAATGGGTACCAGTTCATATAAACTAGAAGGAAATGAGAAGGCTGACACACTTGCCAAGAGTGGCAGAACTAACTCACAAATAAACCTCGATCACGGACTGCCCGTATGGCGGGAGAACCCATGAACATAGGCAATGTTGGGGACCAGTTTGTGCTAAATGCAAAAAAAGAAACCATTTTGCAGCCAAGTGCATAAACACATTAAGGACACAAGGGCCCGCTGAGAGTGACAAAGGAGAAAACCTAAACACCCTACATGCACTCAATGCAATTTCAAGGACACATTGAATGTTGAGAGACAAAATAGTGTTCTCAATGAATAGACGGATTCAAGAAAGACTATTACGATGTCAGGAACTAACACTGAAGAAAGCCCAGAAATAAAGAAAGCTGAAAGCAAGAAGCTTAGGACACGCATACAGCATAAAAATGTGTACAAGTCAGTTAAAAAATTGCATATTAACCATACTCTGAGAACATTTCCATCTAGTCAGACCTAAACCAAAACAAGATTATGTAATAGACAGCTACCGTGTCAGGGACAAGCTTGACATTGAACTTGAGTCGCTTGATTCCAATGGTAATTTTGAGTTTCCAGCTTTACTTGCTTTCAATCTGTCTGGCTAAACCAAAACAACTGTAGCACCAAGTTGACTTGTTTCCAAAGTTGATGAAAGACAGATTATTCCAAGCACACACGTGACACTGCTGAAATTAGACATTTGATTGAACATTTTAAAATCTAACTATAGCCTATAATTTTGTTTTGTTTTTTTTTGGTTTGACAGATAACTTTAAAATTGCATTGCGAAGATTGCATAAATAATGTTTACAACTCCTGGATAGTGCTCACACTTTCAAACTGTCTATAATATAACTTGATTAAAATATCTATTATATCTAAATTACAGATAGCATAATTTAAAAAAAAACTTGCAGTTTTTGTCATGTATTTATGCTGTAATGACACTTTCTTTGTATTTACAACATACTATGTCTTCATTCAAAGAAGAGAGCCATTCCCCCTCGATAGATTCAAAAGACTTTTAAACCTGACCTAAGCTACATGTGCAGACATGCCTACCCCCAATACCCAGAATGTGGAACACTCAGGTTGAAAATGTGGAATTTTGGGCCCCAATGTGGAACAAAAGCGCGTAAACTTATGTCTGGCAGCCGTATTGCGCGCAATAAATAAAACTTCAATCATTACTTTAATAAAGATTCTGGTTTGCTTCTAATACATAAATGTAAATATATAGTATTATAATTCAAACTAAGAAAATAAATGTATTCTAATGTTTCTATTTATTTTGTATTTGTGTTACTACTAGAAATAGGTTCCGCAAGATTGTCATTGCCGGAAGTGGTAATGGATGTAAGCACTCCATTACCTATAAAATGCTTCCTAATGGCATGCGTCTCAAATAGCCTCTGACAACCAGTCCAACTCCCGGCCTTCACGTGTGGCTCAGATATTGAGTCCGGCGGAACTGTTCTTACTAACAGGAGAAGGGGCACAGGCGAGTAACTGGCGCCTTAACCAGTAAGCTTCGGGCAGGAGGGGCTCGTTAGCCATGGCTGGCTACCCACCTAGGAGAAGGAAAACTCTGAATTCAAACCTCTGCTGCCTTGCAGCTATACCCAATCAAGGGAAAGGCTTCGGGAGTCAACCCTGAGGAAAAATCAGGAGCTGGCGACCCTAAGGCAGTTTGCAGCACCCAGTGCTACACTCTGGCAGAACCTGCGACGCTGCTGACCCCAAACTGTATCGGCACTGCCGTTCCTTTGGATACATCAGCTGCGTGGAGAGGGGGGAACTGATGTGTGGGCGACATCGTTCCGACCACAGCTTATGCCCAGGCATTCATCTCATGGAAATGAGATGATCCATAGTCGCTTCGCGACTGACGGTGGCCATAGAGAGAATTAGAACTATATCTAGTTAAATCTAGTAACTAGACTAGATTATTCTAGATCTACTTGACTTTGAATAGCTAGACCTCTCCTCAAGTCACTCTAAATTTTGTCTCTAGTTCTAGAATAATTTAGATCTAACAAGTCCTCTAAGATCTTAATATTTATCTCTAGATATAGATCTACGGACTTCTTGAGAACTAAAAACAAAGTAGTCAAATCTAAGTCTAAATCTATCAACTTCTAATTCTACTATTACTATTAGATCTTATTACTATTAGACTTATCTTATTGAGAACTAAATAGTGAATTTATTACATCTCTAGAAATCTAGATCTATCATCTTCTAATTCTACTAACTATTACTCACTAGAATCTATTAGATCTAAATTCTAAGTCTATTTCTAGATCTAGAGTTAAATAGTTATATCTGGATTCCTAGATCTAGATCTTAATTACGCTTTTGTTATGTTTTTTATAATCCTTTCCTTTTCTTAACTAGACTACACTAAATAACCAGCTCTAGTCTCTGGTCAACTCTAGTTCAATAGTTCAGTTGAGTTAGAAACTGTTAGATCTAACTAATCTACGTACTACTAGTACTAGTCTCTAGTCTAGCACTCTGACTCTAGCTAGATAATACTAATAGCAGCTAGATATAGTCTAGATCTGGTTTCATTGCCAGGAAAGGGATTTGAATGGAGCATTTGGCTTATTAGCGCTTACTAGATTCTAAAAATGGATTTAGAATCTAGATCTAGTATCTAGACTACCAGATCAAGATCTATGTACTAACACTAACACTAAGTGACTACATAGTCTAATCTAAAATTTTGACACACCGGGTCAGGGAGTTGATGAAATGTAAACAATAAACACAGACCTATATATATTTTGCATTCAGTATTTTCATTTCGCACTATTAATAAATAATGAAAAAAACGGAGATTTTTTTGTCGGAATTCGGACTTGGCGGAACAAAAACTCGCGAGTACGGGATGGCGGAACATGTGAGCTTTTTTTATGATTTTGCGGGACGGTTCCGCATAATGCGGGACGGTAGGCATGTCTGCATGTGGTAAACTATGGAAATAATTGACTGCTGTGACCATGACAAACAAGCCTACAATTTGAAGTCTACCCTTAAGTATAGTGTAAGAGTATCACGCCTGCTGTGAATCATGGGAAGATGTTAAAATGGTCTACGTTGCCAAGCTTTTATGCTTTGTTATGACATGATTAGAACGCAGATTTATTTCGGGAATAATAAAAGAAAAACTTTACTTAGTTATGGAAATGACGAAAAGTTAGATTAAAATCTAGTCGACACTAAAACAGGACAGATTTTTATCGAGGCTACAGACGGCAAGTAAAGAAGGACACAGACAGATCCTTTATTGAGTATTAATCATGTTTTATATTTAAAACGCTAGTCAACTTTATCTATTGCTTGTTTGGCATTTCGTCTGTGGTTGAAGAGTACCTCCTGTTTATCTTGTTTGATATTTGCCACGGCGAAAGAGCCATAACAGCTTCAATGAGCCACTACTTAGGAGCCTCACTGAAAACTGACGTAATGCATTAAAGCAGTGATACTCAAACTATGTCCTTCAGTTCATTTTCAACTAGTGACACATATCTATTATCTGACCCCTCAAAACTTCAATTTACAGAGCACCAAGAAGCCTCTGAGGAAAAGATGTTAATGAACTATGTGTTGATGTGACCCATAGGCCAAAAAAGATTTCATGTCAGTGAATTAAAGAAACAATTATTTTCAATAAACAAGCTAATAAAAGATGCAGAAAACTTTACCTTTTAGAAACTTTGTCTATCAAGAAATGTGTCTGCCATTTTACTTTTCCACATTTCTTATCACAAACTCTGTTGTCCATGTTTCAGTTATGTTTCTGTGATAAAAATGTATATGTTATAGTCCCCTGATGAAAAGGAAAATAGCAGCAAATACACTTGTCTAATGACCATGAGGATGATTTGTATGTCTGACCCACTTTAAGGTATGTCTGACCCATTTTAAGGGGAGTCACAAAGGCAGGCCATTCAAAGACCAGGGCATCATTTTCCATTACATTTCTAAAGCTAATCTTTAAAAGATCTTTACTCTTTCCAACACATTATCAGGGTTCATAGCCAATTTCACGAATGATTTTCCAGGTTTTCAAGATAGAATTTTAGATTTTCAAGGTATGCATCGCACCATACAGGGGTGTGGTGGTTGAATGGTTAAGCACTTGGCTTCCGAACCTGAGGTCCTGGGTTCAAATCCCTGTGCAGACTGGGATTTTTCTGAATTTTTAGGGCGCCGCTGAGTTCACCCAACTCTAATGGGTACCTGAATTTAGTTGGGGAAAGTAAAGGTGGTTGGTCGTTGTGCTGGCCACATAACACCCAGCTTGTTAACCGTTGGCCAAAGAAACAGCTAGATGACCTTAACATCATCTGCCCCATAGATCGCAAGGTCTGAAGGGGACACACACTATCGCACCATAGCAAGTAATATATATGTATATTTACATACAGATGACATAAATATGTAAAAAGAACAAAATATAATGTATTTAGTACTGAAAAAAGTATCCTAAGCATTTAAATGCAAATTTTTAATACATTACAACACACACAAAAGCTTGCAATACAGAAGAATAACTTTTTTAAAATATTAGACTGAAATAACCATACAAACTTTATACAGATGTTTGAGAAATATTTTTGTTAAATCTAAAGTAGATCTAGATCTAAGTCACTAAATTCGAGGACTTTTCATGGCTGTGCAATGAGAGAATTATCTTCACTACATTCTAGTGATTTAGCGTAAATCTAGAGTCTAGATCTAAGTTACTAAAATTTGCGGACTTTTCACGACTGTGAGAGAATTATCTTCACTAGACTCTAGATCTAGTTATTTAGTGTAAATCTAGAGTCTAGATCTAAGTCACTAAATTCGCAGACTTTTCACGGCTGTGAGAGAATTATCTTCACTAGATTCTAGTTATTTAGTGTAAATCTAGAGTCTAGATCTAAGTCACTAATTTCGCGGAGTTTAGGAATATTATCTTCAATGAATCTACAGTAAATCTAGACTAGACTCTAGAATCACTGTAGAGTGTAGATCCAAGTTACTAAAATTCGCTGACTTTTTACGGCTGTGTGTGAATTATCTTCGCTAGATTCTAATGATTTAGCGAAAATCCAGCATATTTCTAGAGCAATCTAGACAATAGATGTATCTAAATAAATAAAATTGACTAAAATACACGGAGTTTTCAGGTTAAGCGGAATTATCTTCACTACATCTAACTTGGATCTAAATCTAGATACTATTTCTAGCTACATTGTAAAGATCGAGAGATGACTCAAAAGTAAAGTGGCAATTTTACTGAAACATTGAATACAAAAACAAAATCTAATAAAATACCCAGACACAAAGATAAAGGCACATTTCTCGTCCCATATCCTAGGAAAAGAAGATTTTCGGTGAGGGCGAGGGCCCGGAGGGGTGTAGGTAGCCTACACATTAGGCTGGTAATTGCTCTAATTATAGACAACAGACACTACAGACTAGATCTAGCGCGCCTTCAGTCGTAACAATAAAAGAAAAGAACTATTTCTAAGTTGTCTTCAGAAGAATAATACCAGGTCGGCCCAGGTGAAATGCCTGCTTGAGCCAAGGCCATTTTCAATCACTAGGTCGCGCTTCACAAGTGGGTGAAAGGCGGTGTAGACGCGTCATCACTGGTCAGTTCAACGTAACCGATAAAAACGAAGGTTATAGCAGTTATAAATAGCGGAAATAAGCACCAGGTATCGGGAGGGAAAAAATTCAAGGTTTTTTTCGCAGATTTTTACGAAATTCAAGGCTTTTCCAGGCCTTGAATTTATAATGAAATTCAAGGTGTTTCCCAGGTTTTCAAGGTGGCTACGAACCCTGCATTATAGTCTACTGAATAGATTCATGATGATCTCTCTAGTGAGATGAGATGATGGAGATATATATATATTATATTATATATATTATTATTATATTATATATATATTATATATAAAATGTGTTTGTGTATTTTTGTCTTGAATTAAAATACAGCAAAAAACTCATGGTAAAGTTAAAAATCTTGTCAAAGAAATATATTATATCTTTGATCTATTAACCAAAGAGGAGAAAAAACTTAAGACATCAAGAGAGTGTAAGTGTAATGAAAAACATTTGACATATAATGTGTAACTTGTGTAAGGGTAGATCTACATGCTTAACTAACCATACCAATGATTGAACCAATCTGTTATTTTCTGACTACCCATACCACACTTAAGTAACGTGCAAGGAAAATATGTGGCGGTCTTTTCATCATCCACTATCACATTAGATTATACCTACACGTCTATCAGATTGTTAAAATCAGTCAGAGACAGACTATTTACATTTTAGGCAAGAAAGAATTTTTTTCTAATGCCTACATCACCAGTAGAGTTGGCTGTGCAGGTACTTTGATTGTATTAAAAAGTAACTTACTTTAAAATCCTGTGTATCACCCAAACATTCAAATAAGGCTGCAAAAGCATCTCTCCAACAAAGTGGGCTCTGGCCGCTAGGCAGTTTTCTTAACCTGCTTCCATGTCGTGCCAATTTCCTCTGCTTCGATGATGAATGACCTCATCTAATTTGATTTAGGTCTGCCCACAGGAATATATTAATTAGTGTTGATAATATATTTAAAAACTAAATAATATTTTTATATAGAGTTAGTTAAACAAACAAAAAATACAGTGATAATCTGAGACAAGTCAAGACAAAATAACCAGAAGTTAGTAAGATTTACTAAGATGAAAAAAAAAGTCAAAAAGAAGAGGTCAAAATAATTTATAAAGTATATCTTTGAGTTTTTTAATATTTTGAACTAGAATTAGAACTAGCCACTACTCACCTAGATCTAGGTGTAAATTATTAATTTAATATAGATCTAGAATCTAGATCTAATTATCCGATTCTTTTCTTATCTTTTATAATACAAACGTTACTTCAAAAAAGAAGATGATTACGTCCTACGCGTCATGCATATTTACCAGTGAGTTACCAGTGACTTAAATTCTGCCAAGTCACTCATTTACTCATTAATTTAGTAGTTTAGACTTTAGTTAGATCTAATCTATGATACTAGATTCTATATAAGAAGTACATTATTATAATAATTATATCATTATTTATACTTAGATCTAGTAATTTAGTAATTTACCTGTATGCGGCTATTACGGCTACGCGTTCGGCTGTAACTTTAATTTATAGATCTAGTAACTAGTTCATTCAATCATTGTCTTGTTTAACAACATCAACAGAGTCAGACTAGTCAGAGACAGCATGCGCCATGATTTATGAATCATATTGAATGAGCATGTCATGTGCCATGTCGCCATGAATGAGCATGCATGTTCATTCAGAAGACTGTAACTGTAGCGTATAGATTACTATAGAATTACTTTACAGAGTTTACATCACTTTCTAGTTTTCTTTATCAGTCTATCATCTATGAGAGTCTACATGCTTGCTTGAGACTTGAGTCTACTACTACTAGATCTACTACTAGATGTCCCTCTACGTCAGAGTCAGCGTGAAGGAATACGGAAGAAAGCAATAAAAAAAAAAAAAAAGCACTCTTGTGCTTTAAGAAAACTAATTTGTGAATAACCATCACCGACCTAGGTATCGACCCAGCAATAAAATTTAAATCACCATAACATATTTTCAATTTTGTTAAATCATATCTTATCTTATAGACTATGTTACAGATAAGGTTAACGCATTATTAATAAATAATTATAATTGTAATTATAATTTTTAGAAAACCTTTTTCATCTTTTAATGTTGATGGTCTTTTATAGAAACTAGAGTACATTTCTTTTTTTCTAGGCCTATAGTGGCTATGGTCTTAGAACAATGATTTTTTTTTTTTACTTGTTAATTAAAATTATTTTACTATAATACTACATACTGCGAAGTAACAAATTAGTATATTTAGTTTATGTTAATGTTAAGTAAATGTTAAAGTCGATTTCTGTTGTACGAAGTTGCAAAGATATTTATGTCGCTGGAAAAAAACACAAGATTTACATTTAGCTAAAAATGTCTTGTCTAGTTTAAGCTTTCTTATCCTATCTATTAATCTATTAATATATAGACGTTAGGCCCTACTTCAAAAAGGAAGATGATTACCTCCTACGCGTATCCTTAGGTAAATCAAATCATTCAGGCTAATCAATGACTTAAATTCTGCCAAGTCAGTGGTTTTCCTGGCTGTCTCAGGCATGCAACCCAATTCCGTGCTCTAAGAAATAAGGAGCATTTGTATAAATTTGTCCTAGTGGATGCAACAAGGAATGTACCTTTTCTAAGTATTTTATTATTTTTTTTTTATTTGAAGATTGTAGTCAATGTTTTATTCATAAATCCTACTTGTAAGTCACGTATCCTGATTTCAAAGGTTTATACATTTAGTGATTTTACTAAAGGTGTTACTCTTTATTAGTGAGGAGTGCAGTATTTCCCGTGGCAACGCAGCCCTAGCTGTGACCTACATATTTTGCTACACTTTAATTTTTAATCATTGTCCGCAGGTGGTCGATTTAGATTTTCTTTTCGCCGTCTGCGTTTGTCCTCGGCAGCGGGTTTTCTTTTGGCATCAAATGTGTATCCCGCGGCCTTCGTGAGTGACTTCCAGCTGTCTCGTTCTGAGGCCGCATGCAGCCAGGTGCTCTCTTCGATGTCAGCCAAGGAAAGTTGACGCCTAAGCTGGTCTTCTAACGCGTTTCCGTGGGGCGCCTCTGTTACGTCGACCACCTTTTAGCTCACCAAGGGAAAGGTGAGGGTACACCATGATCATAAATGTTGTAGGCCTATTATGGCCAGATTTTAGTTCACCAAGGGAAAGGTGAAGATACACTATGATCATAAATGTTGTAGGCCTATTATGGCCAGATTTTAGCTCACCAAGGGAAAGGTGATGGTACACTATGATCATAAATGTTGTAGGCCTATTATGGCCCTGAATGAACTCCTATTGAAAAATCAGAGCAGAAAGGACTCAGTCCTCTCGTAGTGCTCTGGCAAGAAACTGGGCCGTACGGCTTAATGCCTCATGGCTACCATACAATGTAAGTGATTGTCGAGACACGTCCCCCCTTAGCTCACATAGTTTGGGACACTCGTACAAGATATGCGACACTGTTTCGACACACTCTCCACAGTGGCGACATCGGGAGTCAAAGTTGGGACGGAACCGGGCAAAGTATGCCCCAATAGGACAGTGTTCCGTCCGGCACTGCGCAATAATTGTTTGCTCTGACCTCTTCAGCCGCCACCATGGATCGTCGCGATCTGGGTGACGCATATGCTGCCAGACACCACGGGCTCTGTCGGAATCCGTCCAGGATTTTAGCCACTTCTCATGAATGTAAGTTCGGATTTCTGCCGTAGCTTGTAGAAACGTGCATGGTGCGTCAAACTGTGTGGCTGCCAAAGCACCCTCCCTTGCAAGAGTGTTAGCCGTTTCATTATGGCCAGATTTTAGCTCTTTATAGCTTTCAAATGTATTGCTAGGTTCGTTTTTTTTTTTCAAAACTTTTATCAACTCACTGTCTGTATGTTTTAAAAAAAAATTGTAGGCCTAGACGTTATTTCTCTGACACTCGCATTTTGAAATTGTTTTCAAAATCATTTCTAGCACCTTTTTGTTTGTTCTGGTCTTAAGAGAGCAGCAGACTACTTAGTCCAGAAGTAAGTAAACCAGATCTACACTTTCTTTAAGCTACTGCTAAACGCACGCGCAGATTTAAAAACAACAAACTTTTTTTTCCCAGCATTGACCTGATTTTTAAAACAAGGGATTCAACAAAACATGTTAATGTATGATTGCTAATACATTACAGTACTTTAGAAACATAGGCTATGCTTGAAAGTTAGAAACATCTTGAAACATAACAAACCTGTTGATTTAATACAGTAAGTTAGAAACGTCTTGCTTGAAATGTTACCTGTTACATATCCCTTAGTCTGTGAACCGTTGGGGCACCAAGCAAGACGTGTAGACCGTCTTCTTCCATTCCTCCCTGCCCTTTGCCCTGGTTTAGAACCTCTTTCAGTGGCAGGCCCGTCCATTCTTTTATGTTGTCCTACCACCGCTTTCTCAGTCTGCCTCTTCTTCTTTTTCTTGGTATTGTTCCCTGTAGGAAGGTCTTTGCGAGCCCCGAAGATCTTGTAATGTGGCCATAGATTTTCAGCTTGCGTTTTTTCACGGTAGTTAGCAGGTCATCGTGGGGTCCGATCGCTGCAGTGACCCTGTCTCTAATCTCTTGGTTTCATAAAGCTGAAAACACGGAAAAGAAAGTGTCTGTGTGTGTGTGTTGTGTGTGTGGGTGGGGGACGTCATTAAGAAACTGAGAGTTGGAAAAAAGAATAGTCGAGGCCAGGGAGTGGTGACGATTGTCCTTGCGAATTGAAGCAGGACATTTCTGCGCCACCGCTTTAGTGTTACATATTGTAGATACTTATCGTCTTATACTTTACGTCTTTGAAAATATTGATACCTATTTATGGTTTGTATGTTTATTAGCGGCCCCCGAAAGGAAAAAAGACGCTATTAGTTTTTTGTGGCCTGTCTGTCTGTCTGTCCGTCCGTCCCGTTTAGTGCTCAGAAAGTAGAAGAGATAATGAAAATCTGACATCACGATAATATAGATCATTCAAAGTTCTGATGCAACGGCTACTTTTTTTTTCTAAAAGCTCAGAATTTAATTTTTAAAAATATTTTATGCAAGCAGTATTTAAAGAGAAAAAACCTAATTAGTATGCAATATAAATGAAACCTAATTTAAGACAATTAATAATGTTATACATTGCACTGGATTTCACGTTTTATATTGTTCCAACTTACAAGTATTTACTATTTAAGTAATCAACTCATAATAGAGGTGTGGCAGTTGCCTTGAACATCGGCTTTACAAGGCTAACGTTGAGAGATCAAAGCACGGAAGATGTATATTTTGACCGCTGGGGCACTAAATAAGATATGTTCTTTATCTTTGATATATTTGTTTTAAAATGAACTTTTAGCAGCGACTTTCGTGTACTAGCGTAAAGCCCGGCCATGACATGATTCTAAACTAATTTCTTAAACTTTTTTTTAAAAATCACATTAAAAAAAATGTTTTTTTATTGCCCCCATTAGAATGAAAGAAGCATATGTTTGTGCGTTTTAACTGTTGGTTGGTCTGTCCGTCACGGTTAGATACAACAAAAAAAAAACTAAAGGCTTTTGAAAATATGATTTAACCTTCACTTTTCATTCAGAAATATTGCGATAGCTTAAAATATCTATAATAGATTGTTCCGGATGTTTATGTCTAGATCTACATTGAAATGTTATAATAAACTAAAACTTATCTTCTATTTTTAAATTTAATATTGCATTCATTCTATTGATTATCTGGGCTTTTTATTTTAATTTTACCTAAATTTTATCTAAATTACATCCAAATTATTAATAATAATTAATAAGATATATATTAAGAGTGTTAAATCAGAGTTTAGTTTATGTACACCTACATCTCTACAGATCAATGCTGAAAGATTATTTAAAATCGCTCGTGCGACATATTGTATATATTGTATATATATAGACTATCAAACTATCCTGGCCAGCCTACCGCAGTTGGCGGGAACCCTACTCAAGCGGTCGAAATCAAAAGAAAAAGACGAGGATAGTTCCTCTTAACATAGGCGCATGGAATGTGCGCACACTTCTTGACAATGACATTTCTGACAGGCCACAAAGACGAACTGCACTAGTAGCCACGGAGCTCCACCGATATAACATTGACATAGCAGCACTAAGCGAGACTCGACTTGCGGATGAAGGTGAACTATGTGAAAGAGGTTCTGGATACACTTTTTTCTGGAGCGGTAGAAGCACTGAAGTACGACGTGAATCTGGAGTCGGCTTTGCCATAAAGACATCATTATTACCTAAACTAGTCGGGCCTCCCAAAGGAATTAGTGACAGACTAATGATCTTAAAGCTGCCTTTACTAAACGGGAAGAAACACATTTCCATTGTTAGCTGTTACGCACCCACCATGACCAACCCAGATGACGTCATAGCAAAGTTCTATGAAGAACTAAACTCCACCATACGTGATATTCCAAAAACAGAAAAGCTACTCATTCTCGGTGACTTCAATGCAAGAGTCGGCTCTGACCATCACATCTGGAAAGGAGTCTTAGGCAAATTTGGGATAGGACAATGCAACAGCAACGGATTATTACTACTCCAGACCTGTGCTGAACACAAGCTGCTCATATCAAACACAATATTCAGTCTTCCAATGAGAAAGCGAACCTCCTGGATGCATCCCCGCTCAAGACACTGGCACCTCATAGATTACGTCATCACCAGACAATCTGACCGTCAGGACATACGTGTCACCAAATCTTGCTGTGGTGCAGAGTGTGGAACAGACCACCGCCTAATCATCACAAAGCTCAACATTCGTATTCAACCTAAGAGACGTCCGCAAAAATCTAAACCCCTAAAAAGGCTAAACACTGCCAGCCTAGCGGATGACAAAACTGAAAAGTCGTTCGCAGATGCGATAGAGAACTGCCTCAAGTCCACCTCTCTAATTGAATCGAATGTAGATAAAAGCTGGGAATGTTTCAAAGAAGCTATCCATAGCACAGCATTAAGCATACTCGGACCTATGGAGAGAAAGCATCAGGACTGGTTTGATGAAAACAGTACTGAGATCAGAAAACTGTTAGATGAAAAGCACAAGCTCCATAAACTGTATCTGAACAACCCAAACTCCCAGTCCACTAAAGATGCATTCACCAACATCCGCAAAAATGTGCAAAAACAGTTACGCCAAATGCAAGATACCTGGCTTAGCAAGAAAGTGGAAAAAATACAGGAATTTGCCGACAAGCACGACATGAAGAACTTCTTCCATGCCATAAACGAAATCTATGGACCCACAAAGTCAGGCTCATCTCCTCTATTAAATGCTGATGGGACAATCCTATTGACAGATAAGGAAGAAATCCTAAAACGCTGGGCCGAGCACTTCGAAAAGGTTCTCAATACACCTTCCATCATAAATGAAGCGGCCATAGACAGGCTACAGCAAGTACCAATAAATGAAAAAATGGATGACCCTCCCACGCTAAAGGAAACGGATCTTGCCATTCAACAGCTTGTAAGCGGAAAAGCCCCAGGAGCTGACTCCATTCCCGCAGAGGTCTACAAAAAAGGTGGACTACCCCTGATCGAAAGACTTCATGAGCTATTTCTAATTATGTGGGAAAATGAGTCAATACCACAAGACTTTAAAGATGCCACAATTGTTCATCTATATTATACAAGCGAAAAGGAAACCGCCAAATCTGCGACAACCATAGAGGGATATCTCTTCTTTCTATTGCTGGGAAAATCCTTGCACGCATCCTACTAAATCGGCTCATGCAACACATAGAACATGGTCTACTACCAGAAAGCCAGTGCGGCTTCAGAAAAGAGCGTGGAACCATTGACATGATCTTTGCGGCAAGGCAGCTCCAGGAAAAATGCCAAGAACAAAATGCTGACCTCTTCTCAATATATGTCGACCTAACGAAGGCATTCGACACTGTCAGCAGGGAAGGTCTCTGGAAGATTATGTCAAAGTATGGCTGTCCACGAAAATTCATTACCATGGTGAGACTATTCCACGATGGCATGAAGGCCCGTGTCCAAGAAAGTGGTGAACCATCAGAGCCCTTCGAAGTATCAAACGGGGTAAAACAAGGCTGTGTCCTAGCACCTACACTGTTCAGTATCATGTTCTCCGCTATGCTGACAGATGCATTCACAGATAGAGAAAACAAAGGAATAAATATAACATACAGATTTGATGGTGGCCTATTCAACCCGAGGCGGCTCAAAGCAAAATCAAAAACAAATTCAGCAGTAATCAGAGACTTGCTATTTGCTGACGACTGCGCCCTAAATGCCTGCTCTGAAGACGATCTACAAAGCATCGTCAGTGACTTCTCAAGAGCATGCTCAGACTTTGGCCTTACCATTAACACAAATAAGACTGAAGTCTTATATTTACCTGCTCCTGGGAAAGCCTACTCGGATCCAAGCATCACTATAAATGGACACGATATAAATGCAGTGGACAAATTCACATATCTTGGCAGCACACTCTCCAGAATTGGAAATATTGATAACGAAATCAACCTTCGCATCGCCAAGGCCAGTGCATCATATGGCAGACTATCAAACAATGTTTGGAACAGACGTGGTATCACCACAAACACTAAGCTAGGGGTCTACCGAGCCGTCATCCTACCTACATTGCTCTATGCCTCAGAAACATGGACAGTATACAGAAGACATGCCAAGAAACTAAATCACTTTCACATGACATGTCTAAGAAAAATACTAAATGTCAAATGGCAAGACAGAATGCCAGATACTGAAGTCCTTCAAAGAGCTGGTTTGAAAAGCATCCACACAATCCTGATGCAGTCCCAGCTGCGATGGGCAGGACACGTGTGCAGGATGGAGGACCACCGCATCCCAAAACGTCTCATGTATGGCCAATTAAGAGAAGGCAAGCGCTCGCAAGGTGGTCAAAAAAAGCGCTACAAAGACACCCTCAAAGCTTCTCTAAAGGAGTTCAACATTGACCCCGGCACCTGGGAGACAGAGGCACATGACAGAGTATCATGGCGCCGCGCTGTGAGATCCGGCGCACAGGTTGCTGAGGAAAAAAGAACAACGCTTGCGAAAGAAAAACGCCAGAGAAGGAAAGCAAGGCAAACGACACTAGCTCCAGCTGGAATTACCTGCCCAGAGTGCGGCCGAACATTCCGGGCTCGCATAGGTCTCACCAGCCACATGAGGAGGCACAAAACCTCAGTGCAAAGCCCTCAGCCCACTGGATGACAAAGTGGTCATCATCGAACCACGATGGACGAACTATATGATATATATATATATATATATATATATATATATATATATATATATCAGGCTATTAGTTTGTAACCAGTTAGCGTGCTAAACTGATTATCTCAACGCTCCCGGGTTATGTGTCTGTTTGTTTTACATGTTTCGATTGTTTCTTCAGAGTTAAAGATAGTTTACTTCCTAGTCCGAACCTTCCACAGGAGGGGATGGGAGCATGCAGTAATTGAGCCAGGGACCAACGATAAATCCGAACTACAGTCTAGTGTGCAGACATCAAGATAAGGAAGGTTTATACCCTGCTCGCCATCCTCCGTCGTCCATCGAGAAGTTAATTATTTTAAACTTTGAAGGAACATCCTAAACATCTTGCGAATAGGCGGATCTGAGGGGGCCGCCTCTGAGTTTGTGTATCACACAAACTCTCTTTGTAATCATGTTTATTTCTTGTCTTATCTAGTCATAACTTACGCATCATTATAGCAGAACGGCATTTAATTGTTCAGTTTAGTTTATTCTGACCCTAACAATAAAATGATTACTCTAACTAAAATCAACCGAATCTATAATGATTCTAAATTAAAACACAAATCGGAACAAATACAAACATCCAATCATTGGATTCACTCCGCGGCGTTGCAATCTCAAAGTTTGCTATGTAATCAGATAATGGAAGCGCTGGCCGTGTTAATTACAAAGACAAATACTGGCCAATGTCTGGTTAGTGACACAGAAGTAGAAGCTCAATACTTTCAGTTGGCTTCCAGTGCGTAAGGACATTTTATTCCAGGAAACTTGGATTCAGTGCTAATTCATTGCTGTTGAACTACAACACTTAATAAATAAAACTAGATCTAAGATGCTTATAATCAGTTTATTTATTTAGCATGAACCGTTACAGCATTGTTTTCTTATTTTAGCGTGAATAGGCTCTATTTATCATCATTTAATTATAATTTGATGTAGGCATACGAAAACCCAATTCCACGTTTATCTTCGTAGGCTGTTTTCACGTTGAGGCGTAGGCCTATAAATACATACAAAGTTTTATTTTTAATTTCTGTTCAATGTCATTATGATCTAATGAGATGCAGCCTATAAAGAGGTACGCTTTCGTTCGCGGATCGTTTGTGTTGTTTCGATCCTAAATCATCTCTGAGCTTCTGTTCATCATGTTTCACCTCTACATCAATGGCGAGATCTTTGCCAGCGAGAACAGATCTGAGCAAGATGGTGATTCGACGGATTCGAAAACCAAAAAGCTTTACGTGGCACTGTACGTGGGCATGTCTGTGACCTGTCTGTTTATTGTCCTCACCAATGGTATTGTCATGTTGGCTCTGTGCCAGGCGCTCGTTCAAGATATTCGCAAAGGATTTCAACCAACAGTTTCTAAAGGTGGCAACAGCTTCATAACAAAGATTTTGTTAACGTCTATGACATCAAGCTGTGTATTCTACGGTGGGTATATCATCCCCATTTATATAACAGACTCCATAGTACATGGAAAACCGGTTATAAGCTATTACGCATGCGCTGTTCGTGTGTATCTGGACTACATGCTATGTCTTGTGACAAATCTACACATAGTCTTCCTGGCAACTGACATGTACTTTCTTATATGTAAGCCTCTTGTCTATAGATTACTAACTGCTAAGACTGGATACGTACTGGCAGTCACTGCATGGACGTTGCCAACTCTGATAACAATTTTATGGATAGCTCTACAGAGGGAACAGTTAGACGAGTGCTCTAAAAATGTCCATAATTTCAACAATTTGGACCATGCCACATTATTTTCCTTTGTATTTGGAGTACTATTTTTTCTAACATTGCTTCTGGTCTGGATCGTATACGGAATCGTTCTGCAGTTTATCTACCAGTTTCACAAGCAAGCCGTGAAAAAACCAAGCCAGTTTTGTCCTCGTATTATGAACACTCCAAACTCAACGTGTCAACTTGAACAACTGGAGACTTCAGCGTCGCGATCTGAAACATTTAAAGACGACGTAGTTTTAAAGTCGAGATTTCGAAGCAACGTGAAAAGTTTTCGTTTCATTGGTTTGATTCTGTTGTCTTACACGGCTGGTTGGTCGCCAAGCTGGGTCGCCTATTTGATGTATGACACCGCTGGTGCCGTTGTTCCGTATTGGCTTAATAAACTGTTGAGCTGGTGTACACACATTAGTTACGCCATCAACCCGATTCTATATTGTTCCAATAAAAGTATTTTGCGCGACGTTAAGAAATTCTTGCGTAAAACAAATTAAAAAGGGACCGGGTAGAATTTTTAGCTTTTTTTTTTTCGTAAATTCTCTCATCATCATTTGTTCCTTGATTTTCGTCGTAGGGGGCGCTGTGGCAGTTCACGTAACCTATTCCCTCCATTTATCCGGTCAGCGGCTGATCTTAGTAGGATATCAAGAGAGCCAGGTCCATTCTTTTATGTTGTCCAGCTTTTCTTCGGACGACCCTTTCTTCGTGCTCCCTCCACTGGACCTTGAAGAAAGACTTTTAACAGTGAGTGATGTCTTACAATATGACCAAACAAGCTCAGCCTTCGCCTCTTCATATTGTATCGACTTTCCATATCAGGCCTTCTGTCCCAACTGCTCCACAACACAACAAATCTAACAAAGAACTTGACAACAAGACTTTCTAGTAACAAGGTGGCGATTTATTTACAAATCACATCAACACACAATGAGGTAGTTCCGGATTTCTGACCTACTTTAACCAAAGTCACGTGATGGCTGACAAACAAGAGGAGAATCCCCTTGTATTCCTATATATTTCCAATGTTGTTGCTCCTCTATTTTTACAAACTTTTACATTCACAAACATTTTTACATTTGCAGAGTACATCAATAAAGTGCCTGAATGTTCAAATAACTATACGAATGTTTT